>CM037090.1:48399921-48999921 GCA_020916435.1 Oxytropis ochrocephala | reverse complement strand
CAAAGGAGGTGGCTAGAACTGTTGAAAGACTATGACTTTAGTTTGAATTACCATCCGGGGAAGGCTAATGTTGTAGCCGATGCCTTGAGCAGGAAGTCCCTTCATATGTCTGCATTGATGGTGAAGGAGCTCGAATTGATTGAGCAGTTTCGGGATTTGAGTTTGATCCGTAGTGGCGCCTAAGAGTGTAAGGCCCGGGAATGTTGAAGATTCACAATGAGTTCTTGGATGTTATTAGGGAGGCGCAGAAGCAAGACATTAAGCTGGTTGAAGTGGCGGTAGGGATTGATCATTCCGAGGGTAAGGATTATGAGATAGATGCACAAGACGTGTTGAGATACCGTGGGAGAATTTGTATCCCTGATGATGAAGAGATTAAGAAATCAATTCTGGAAGAGGGACATCGAAGTAAATTGAGTATTCATCCAGGAGCCACGAAGATGTATCGAGGATTTGAAGAAAGCTGCTTTGGTGGCACGGTATGAGCGTGATGTGGCCCAATTTGTGTATGCTTGTTTGGCGTGTCGAAAATCTAAGGTTGAGCATCGGCGAAGCCGGGTTGGTTGATGCAACCACCTGGAGGTGCTTGGAATGGAAGTGGGATAGTATCTCTATGGATTTTGTAATCCGGTTCAGCGAGTACAATGAGAGGATTTGATGCCATATGGGTGATTGTTGATAGGTTGACAAAATCGCTCACTTTTTGCCGATTAATATGACTTACCCGATTCCGAAGTTGCGGATATTTACGTTAAGACAATTGTGAAGCTGCATGGAGTTCCTTTGAGTATCGTGTCTGATCGGGATCCTAGGTTTACTTCTGAATTTTGGAAGAGCTTGCAGGAGGCCTTAGGTTCTAAATTGAAGTTGAGTTCCGCTTATCACCCCCAGACAGATGGGCAGACAGAGAGGACTATTCAGTCACTAGAGGATCTGTTGAGAGCATGCGTTCTTGAGCAAGGAGGTTCATGGGATTCTCATTTGCCATTGATTGAATTCACCTATAACAATAGTTTTCACGCGAGTATCGGAATGGCGCCTTTCGAGGCATTGTATGGTAGGAGATGCAGAACACCCCTGTGTTGGTATGAATCGGGAGAGAGTGTGGTGTTAGGCCCAGAGATTGTGCGTGAGACCACAGAGAAGGTCAAGATGATTCAAGAGAAGATGAAAGCCTCGCAGAGTAAGTGAAAGAGAGTTATCACGATAAGAGAAGGAAAGATCTAGAGTTTCAAAGTTGGTGATCATGTATTCTTGAGAGTCACTCCGGTGGCAGTGTGGGTCGTGCCACGAAGTCTAAGAAGTTGACCCCTCGTTTCATTGGCCCATACCAGATCTCGGAACGGGTTGGAAAAGTTGCCTATCGGGTGGCCTTACCACCTAATCTGTCTAATCTGCATGATGTGTGATGAACCCTCATCACATGATGATCTTCATCGGTTTTTAAAGAGTTTTTACACAATATTGATGATGGATGTGCTTAATTGGTGTGTTTTGTGTGAACAAATCGTGTTTGTTGTGAATTGCTTGTTACGCAGTGTTTATCTTTGGGTTTGTGTGATTTTGTGTTGCCCGGGGGCGAGGTGGATCGAAAAGACAAAGCAACTGCGGTCGAGTGGATTCAACGGCACAAGGTTTTGGAAGATCCCCACTTTGGGCGCACACACCGGGCGCGCGAGAAGAGAGGCGCGCAAGAAGCGCGCGGATAGGTCGCTCTAACTCTCAAAAGTTTCGTCCTTCCGCGCAGAGAGAGTGTGCGCCGCGAGGTTACGCCAGAGGGCCACGCAAGCATGAATGGCGCGCGATCTTGATCAAGCCTTGGCCATCTTGCGGCGTAAGTTTGCGCGCATGCAAGATGGCGCGCAAGTCACGTTCTTCAAATACGTAAGGCTGCGTGTTTACGAGGGAGGACGTGTTTTTGATCAATTGGGAGCCCTAGCACACGAGAGAAGCGAGTTGCGCATTGCTGCCGCCATTGAAGGATCAAGCCTTGGGAACAAGATTTGAGCCTCAATGTCATCATCTTCATCAATATTATCTTGTAATTCTCTTTTCTTCTTATCTTTCATCATGTGTAACTAAACCCTCCTGTTAGGGATGAATTGAATTTGATAGAGCACTAGGTAAATTTGGTATTAAGCGTGTTTTATTGTTTCTCTCTCATATTCGTGAATTGGAATTTAGTTTGAACTGATTTACAATTGGGAAATTGTGAAATTATTTTATTCGGTATTTTAATGGGAATTATTATATTTGAATCGTAGACTTTCAATTCTTGCAATTCGTAGCTTAGGAATATTCTCCTGATTGTTATGCGTGCGAACTCTAGCGTTTAAGGCTTATAGGTTATTAGGATTACCTAAGGAATTAGGAGTTTTATTAATCTATAAAGGACTAGTTACCTAAGGAATTAGGACTTGGTTATTATAACGAATTCGGTAGCAAAATATAGAGAGAGGTATCCTTGATGTTAGACCGGATTACATAGTCACGAAAACCAAACGACGTTCATCCCTAGCTTTCATTCTTATCGTAATTCATTAACGTTTTTAGTTTAACTTTATTTACAAAAATTCCAAAAATATTTTATCGCTTTATTTGAGCTTCACACGGCTCGGCCCCTTCAAACATACCCCTTTCAATTTGGTTCCAATTAGTAATTGTTAACGTAATTAGTAGATTAACTCGATCCTTGAGGGCGATATCCCTGGTATTTACCGGTTTACTACTTATGCGATTTGGTACACTTGCCAAATTATTAACAAGTTTTTGGCGCCATTGCTTAGGATCGAAGTTACATTCACTAATTTCGGCTAATTGCTAATTCGAACCCGTACATACTAGTTGTTTTTATTTAATTTATTGTTTTGTTTTCTTTACATATTTCTTTTTATCTTGTTACTACTTTACTCCCTTGATTGTGTAAGAGCCGTGGATACTTTGTAAGTCATGGAGTACACACTTCACCCACTTCGTTGTTGTGGAGGACCGCATCTAAATGGTAATTGTGAGACATTGTCCTATTGTGATCTTTGTGGGGAGGATGAGGTGGATTGCTCTTGTGAACCAATGATACTCATTCTTGGGTACTATCCGTGGTTGGCTCAACCTAAAATTCTTGAGGAGCGGATGTGGTAGTCATTGATGAATCCTATCCTTGGTTGGCTCAACCTAAAGTTCTGAGAGAGGAAGATTTGGTAGTCATTGACACATGGTATCCACTGGTTGGCAAGATTGGTTACTAGTAGAACAACCACTTTGAATCAAAGTAATCAACCACACATCGGGCATGATGAATTCAATGAAGGGAGTCATCCGAATGGAAATTGGGAGCCTTACGATTTTACCT
This sequence comes from Oxytropis ochrocephala, assembly GCA_020916435.1. Classification (NCBI taxonomy): domain Eukaryota; kingdom Viridiplantae; phylum Streptophyta; class Magnoliopsida; order Fabales; family Fabaceae; genus Oxytropis; species Oxytropis ochrocephala. Next base: position 48,996,572 of record CM037090.1, on the reverse strand, counting down.
CGGTTTCAAAACAAGAAGAGGAAGGCTTAACAATAGAAGAATCATGGGAGAAAAAGGAAGATAAGAAAGGACAAAGAGTTGAAGCTGCAAGATCCTCTTGTTTGGAGGAAGCCAAAAATTCTCGATTTTGGGATGGTGTGGAAATCCAACAAGAAATCTCCCAACAAATCATTTTCTCCACTCATCGACTGAGAAGCAAGGAAGATGGGAGCGAAGAGGTTGATAAATATTTAGACTCCTTCTATGCCTTGTGCAACACCATTCACCTTGAGAGGGCATGGAAGCATACACAATTGTACCTCAAGTTCATGAAGTTCTGCCTAATAAGCGGAAGAAGAAGAATGATGTGTTCTTTGTGTCATACATTCCACCTTGAGAGAGTGGAGTTGCATCGTCAAGCTTAGGGCGATAAACAAGCGCTTCATGGGAGGAAACCCATGTGAGTAGTGTTCTATCTCTTCTAATTTACTTTCTTGTCTTGTCTTTATTTTTGTTATTGCTTTGGGTTTTGTAAATAGGTCTTCCTCTAAGTTAATCGGTGAGGACAACTGCTTTGTTTTAAGTGGGGAGGACCTATTGTCGATGTCGATTGTCGATGTCGATGTCAAGATAATATGCAATTTGGTAGTGAATTTCCTTCATAAAAATAAAAATAAAAATAAGAGACAGTTGAGCAAACTTAGTGATGACTCGGTGAGAATTGAGCGAATAGTACCCTGTCTGTGGTGAGAGTTGAGCAAACTTAGTGATGACTTAGTGATGACATCTTCCAGGGGACCACCACAGTAGACTCGGTTTTATCTCTAATTCTCATCTCTTTAGCCGATTATTGTGTAGTTTGATGTTCTCACATTAGTCGTAGTTTCTTTTGATTTTAATTTGCATTGGTGTGCAGTCGTAGGCCGTCCCCATTATTTTTGCGGTGAGGACAACTGCTTTGTGTTCAAGTGGGGGGAGGACCTACGGTTTTTGTGTTAGTTGTGTCTTGTTTTGTGTCTTCAAAGTTCAATAAAGCAATCATGTAATGATTTTATGTAAAAAAAAAAAAAAAAAAAAAAAAAAATGGAACGGTTGAGCAAAACTTAGTGATGAATTGGTGAGGAATTGTGAGATTAGTTCCCGATGGTAGTTGACTTGGTACAACTTGTTTCTACACCTCTAGCATTATCTCAGTCGAACCTAGTGAACCTAGGGATGTCTTAGCTTAGCTAGTGTTGGTGGACCATGCGTCTCGCCAAATTTGTACTAAAGATCTAGGGTAGTTGTAGTAGAAGCTAAGTTGGGGTACTTACTTAGCAGTACTAAAGTTTGGCGGGAAGATTGTAGGATGGTCGGTGCATGTGTTTGTGTAAAGTGTGGTGTGAGTGCGAGATCTTTGCAACGTCTACCCGTAACGTTGTAGTGTATATCGTGGTGTGTGTGTGGTGTTAGTGTGCGTGAGTGCAACACTCTGCAGCGTCTACCCGTAACGTATTTGTAGTGTATGCCGTGTGTGCGTTAAAGTGTTAAAGTGTGTGAATAAGTGGAAAAATCCACAAGTGTGTTCTAAAGGTTAAAGCTCCCATGCAAATGATAAGTGAATCTAAATGTTAAAGTTCTAAATGGAGTGCGAGTACAAAGTTTGGCGTAAATGGTGCGTGTGTGTGTTGAAATAGAGTATGCACCGATTTGATCTCGAAATGCCTATCTAAGACCCTTTGTCGATTCTGAAGTCCTCGGTCTTATGTGGAAGTGTGAGCCTACCACTTTATCTTGAACCAATCTTTGCGCGTGCTCGGAAGAAAGCCCTCTAGTCCTAGTTAATGTCATTTTGAAAATAGCTAAGTTCTCTTTGAGTTAAATGTCACACACTCACTTTTGAGCATAGTTGTACCCGATGACATTATCACGGGGAGTTGCTTTTGAGAGCCAATCGAAAGTTGTCGTTCAACCCGTTCCTATGTGTTTGAAATGAAAGTTGAATTCTTATATGATTGCTTGTTGACTTTGAGTTGTTTGGGTTGTGAGTCGAGTCGAGCTTTGCTTGAGGACAAGCAAAAGTTCAAGTTGGGGTTGTGATGAACCTCATCACATGATGATCTTCATCGGTTTTTAAAGAGTTTTTACACAATATTGATGATGGATGTGCTTAATTGGTGTGTTTTGTGAACAAATCGTGTTTGTTGTGAATTGCTTATTACGCAGTTGTTTATCTGGGTTTGTGTGATTTTGTGTTGCCCGGGGGCGAGGTGGATCGAAAAGACAAAGCAACTGCGGTCGAGTGGATTCAACGGCACAAGGTTTTGGAAGATCCCACCGGAGCGCACACACCGGGCGCGCGAGAAGAGAGCGCGCAAGAAGAAGCGCGCGGATAGGTCGCTCTAACTCTCAAAAGTTTACGTCATTCCGTGAGAGGTGTGCGCGCATGAGGTTCTGCTAGGAGGGCCTTGCGCAAGATGGCGCGCGCATCTTGATCAAGCCTTGGCCATCTTGCGCGTAAGTTTGCGCTTGCCGCGCAGAGATGGCGCGCAAGTCACGCTCTTCAAATACGTAAGGCTGCGTGTTTACCGGGGAGGGCGTGTTTTTGATCAATTGGGAGCCCTAGCACGAGAGAGAAGCGAGTTGCATTGCCGGCCATTGAAGGATCAAGCCTTGGGAACAAGATTTGAGCCTCTAATGTCATCATCTTCATCAATATTATCTTGTAATTCTCTTTTCTTCTTATCTTTCATCATGTGTAACTAAACCCTCCTGTTAGGGATGAATTGAATTTGATAGAGCACTAGGTAGCCGGTATTAAGCATGTTTTATTGTTTCTCTCTCTCATATTCTGTGAATTGGAATTTAGTTTGAACCGATTTACAATTGGGAAATTGTGAAATTATTTTATTCGGTATTTTAATGGGAATTATTATATTTGAATCGTAGACTTTCAATTCTTGCAATTCGTAGCTTAGGAATATTCTCCGGATTGTTATGCGTGCGAACTCTAGCGTTTAAGGCTTATAGGTTATTAGGATTACCTAAGGAATTAGGAGTTTTATTAATCTATAAAGGACTAGTTACCTAAGGAATTAGGACTTGGTTATTATAACGAATTCGGTAGCAAAATATAGAGAGGTATCCTTGATGTTAGACCAGCTTACATAGTCACGAAAACCAAACGACGTTCATCCACAGCTTTCATTCTTATAAGTAATTCATTAACGTTTTTAGTTTAACTTTATTTACAAAAATTCCAAAAATATTTTATCGCTTTATTTGAGCTTCACGGCTCAACCCCTTCAAACATACCCCTTTCAATTTGGTTCCAATTAGTAATTGTTAACGTAATTAGTAGATTAACTCGATCCTTGAGGATCGATATCCCTGTATTTACGGTTTTTACTACTTATGCGATTTGGTACACTTGCCAAATTATTAACAATGTGTTTCATGTATCTCACCGAGGAAGTATGTTTCCGGCAGACACGTAATTCGGATGGATAATGTGGAGGTGAGGGAGAACCTCACTTTGTGGAGACTACGCCGATTAGAATCGAAGACCGTGAGGTAAAAGTGTTAAGAGGCAAAGAGATCCATTTAGTGAAAGTGGTTTGGTTTGGGGAGGCGATGGGCGAGAGCATGGCGTGGGAATTGGAAAGTAAGATGAAAGAAGCATATCCGAGTCGTTTGATTCGGTAATTTAGAGGGACGAAATCCACTTAAGTGGGGAGAGTTGTAACGCCTAAAATAGTTTAATTATTTATTTAATTAAGTTATTTGAGGATTACAGATTTATTTAAATTGAGTAATAATGTTGGAATTAATTTTATTGCGAGAGGGCCTAAATTGAGTAACTAAAGGGGGTGCAATTAGGGCCCGAGCCATTAACTGACCCGGGCCCATCACTAATAACCCCCAAAACCCTACGAGCGGATCTCATTCACCCATTCAACGAGAGAAGCAACGCGCGCGTCGAGAGAAGGAGAACGTGAAATCGGCGACGCAAGCAAGGAAGGAGAAAAAAGAATTTCTTCTTCTCAAGCTCTACAATAGGTAATGATTTTCAATCCCTTCTCTTCCTTTTCCTCCTATTCACGTTGTAACCCTCAATTCCTCACCTCCATCGTTGTTGTTCTTCCCCTTTTACTGCTTTTTTTACGCTACTCAGTGCGTTCGAGAAGAGAGAGGAGGAGTGTGCGTTGTGGATTAAAGTGGCTAGTGATTTCGAGTTCATCAATCCTTCAAGGTATGGGGATTCTTTCTATACCTATAATAATCATTAGGATTTGTATTGTATGTAGGCTAGGTGTAGGGAGTGTTTGAATGACTGATTATGTTGTGTTGTGAGTCTAATTGGAATGCCATGGTTGCTGTTAATTTGAAAGGGGTGTGTTGTTGAATAGGCATGTAGAATGGTTGTGAAATTCCCTCACTGATGTTGTATGTGGATATGTAGTGAAATGTGAAATTATGCTAGTTGTATGATAATTGATGATATGTTCAATGAATGTTGTTGAGATGGTGTGAATCTGTCTGTGTAGTGTTGTAGGAAGAGGTGTTGTTGAGGTATGAAAGGGTAGTGTGAAGTGTGTGGAGTGTATCGGCCTAGGCGCCATTTTGCTAGGATTCGTGCGCCTTGGGCCGTGTCTCACGTGCGTGTGTGCGTGTGTCTTTGGAGCGGGCGCCAAAATTGGCTGCCTGCGTGTGGAAGATTATGAGTGAACCAGGGGGAGGTGGCGCGCAAGTCTTTGAGGTAGTTGGCGCTGGTATCTTCTTTGGGCTGCTGCGTGGAGTGTGCGCAGTGAAGAGGGGGCGCCAAATTGCGGTGCAAATGGCGCCCGAGTTCTTCTGCGCACGACTTTGCGTGTGTGTGTGTGTCCGGCGGGCGCCAAATGTGGCTGCCTGCGCGTGTTCTGTGTCTTGGCCGGTTGTGCGAAGTGAGTGCGTGTGCGTGTGTGTCTTGGAGTGCGGCGCCAAATATGGCGACCTAGTGCGCCGGTTGAAGTTGGTTGTGCATGTGAGTGTGTGAGTGTGTTGCGATGGGGCGCCAAAGTGGCTGCCCTGAGTGGCGCCAGTGGCGCTAGTGTGGTTCCTAGGTGTCTTGTGGTCCCTAGGGTGTTAGTTGGTTCAACCATTGTGTTGTGGAGTAATTGTGAGCTAAAATACTCTGCGAGAGTATAAATCAAATTATAAATTAAGTGGAGTGTGAAAGCGGTGTGGGACTTGATCCAAAAAGTGATGAAGCGACCACTCGAGGCTAATTGTTGAAGAGATAGAGATGAGTAAATAATTGAATAAATGGTGAGCCTAATCGGTTGTGACAATATGTGTGTTGTGGTGCATCAACATAGAACCTCATGATGCATATGCATAAAGCGATGTGTAGGCTTGGCCAAAGCGGCGTGGGACTCGGTCCAAAGCGATGAGTGCCCTCCGGGCAAATAGTGGTGATGAAGGATCCTCATGCATGTTGCATACATGCATAAACATCATACCCATGTTAATGAATTTATTGATGATGTGTTGATAATGTGGTGAATTAGTTGTGTTTGTTGCCTTGCCAATATGTAATGCCTATCCTATCTATTATTATTTGTATATGAAGACTCACCCATTCTCGCTTGGAATGTTGCTCTTATGTGGCAACGCCAGCTGCAGTACTCGCAGTGAGGCATCCTCATGCACATCTACTAGTAGTTGTGTCTCGGCTTCACGATATGTAGCACCAGGGGGAGGGCGTAGTCGTCTTTTATTTTATTATTTGATGCTTTAGACTTTTATTTGATGATGTACTAGGTAATTTGTTAAAACCTAGTTATTCTTCCGCTGTGGTAGATACATCCTTTATTTGATCTTCAGAAACTAAAGCGGTGTTTGAGGCCCACCACTAAACTATGTCTTTGCGTGTCGTTTTAATATTTTATAAACTTCTTATGATTTGACTATGAGGTGATTGTTTTTATGAGCGTTGAAATGCAACATTCCTTTTCGTGATTTTAAATTTAAAAACTCGATAGAACACGATGATTAACGGTTGTCTAGAGAAGGGGGTGTTACATTAGTGGTATCGAGTGAAGTTGAGTCTGTCCAGGCCAAGTGTCTAAGTGTTATATCTGTTGTAGCTAATTGTGTTCCTTTGTGTAGAAGTTCGATTCGATGGCAAGACGCGATGATCTTTGCGTTGGGCTCTTTGCCTTTGCAAGCCATAGCCCAAGTATTGGGAATCAAAATCTTTGGTCTTCTTTGTGAATGCTCGTAACTTAGCGGCGTTTGGAGGAAAACCCACCCACCTTCAGGGTCGGTATGACCCGATGGGGCCTTGGCACAGTTAAAGGAGATAGAGCGGATCTTAGGGTCATGGAGTGCACTTCTTCTTTGAGAAAGTGAAGTTGGGGACCCATATCTTTGGGAGAGGAAGGCGACGACCCGTGGTTGGGAGTGTCGCGAAGGTTGGAAGGTCTTTGGTGAGAAGTTACTTGGGAGGTTTTCACGAGAGAGTTCAAGCGAAAGTATTACCACGAGGATGTGCGAGCTAAGAAGGAAGTGGAGTTCTGGAGTGAAAGCAGGGGAAATAAGGCGATGGTTGAGTATCTTGTGGGGTTTGAGGAGTTGGCCAAATTTTGTCCTTACTATGCCAATGAAGCCGACTCTACGAATTTTCCAAGTGCGTCAAGTTTGAGAGTGGCTGCTTGGACATACATAAAGCGATTGGATATCGGAGATTAGGGATTTTGCTAAATTTGGTAGATAAGTGTAGAATCTTTGAGGAGGATAGTTCTGCTGCATACAAGGTCATTGTGAAGGAGAAGAGAAATAATCGGTTTAGAGAAAACCCTATGATGTTCTTTGGAGGTAAAAGCAAGTGGAAAGCGAGTCTTTGGTAAGAGTTCAAGTGGGGAGGTGCTCTTGGGTATGGTGTGTTTTACTTGTAAGAAGCACAGTCATAAGAGTAGTGAGTGTCTCGAGGCCACTTTGTTTCAAGTGTGGTAAGAAAGGCCATATGGCTACTAAGCGTGAAAAGAAAGGGTCATTTGTTTTAATTGTGATGAAGCGGGACATATAAGTGCTAAGCATCCTAAGCCCAAGAGAGAGAGAGCTAAAGGGAAGGTGTTTGCTCTGCAGGACCGAGAATGCTAACGAGATTCGAGGTACTTGTCTTATTTTTGATACTCCTTTGATTGCTATAGTAGATCACTGGTGCCACTCATTCTTTCATTGCTTCATTGTGTCTTTGAGAAATTAAATCTTGATTTGTCTTCCATGATGAGGAGATGGTTATTGATACTCCATGGCTAAGGGTTCGATGAACTACCTCCCTAGTGTGTGCTAAGTGTCCTCTGTCGGTCTTGGCGAGGATTTTATTGTAGACCTTATTTGTTTACCTTTGGAGGGATTAGATGTTATCCTTGGTATGGATGGTTGGTTAGTTGATAACCATGTACATATCAATTGTTTCGATAGATCGGTGAGTTTCCTCGCCACGAGGAGGAAGAATCATTTTCTTTGCTGTCACGTCAATTGCGTAGATTAATGAAGGAGGAGTTCATCTATTTGCCTTGATGGCGTCTCTATCTGTTGAGAGTCAAGATATCATTGAAGGGTTGAAGGTAGTGTGCGAGTTCCCGAGGTATTCCCGACGATGAGATTAGGAGTGTTCCGCGAGAGAGGAGGTTGAATTCACTATTGATCTTGTCTGCCGATGCGAGGCACCGTGTCTATGGCGTCGTCTGGGATGTCGGCGTCTGAATTATCTGAATTGAAGAAACAACTAGAAGAGTTACTTGAGAAGAAGTTCATAAGGCCTAGTGTGTGTCGCCTTGGGAGCACTGTGTTGTTAGTGAAGAAGAAGGATGGGAGTATGAGACTTTGCGTGAGACTATGAGGCGGTTGAACAAGGTGACAATCAAGAACAAGTATCCGCTCCCGAGATTGGCGACTGATGGATCGGTTGGTGGGTACTAAAGTGTTCAAAGAAAATCGACTTGAGGTCGGGATATCACCAAATCAAGGTGAGAGATGATGGCGTTCGTAAGACGACTTTGAAACTAGATATGGGCACTATGAATATCTTTGTGATGCCGTTTCGGTGTTACTAACGCACCCGAGTGTTTATGGAGTATATGAACCATACCTTCCATAGTCACTTGGATCGTTTTGTGGTGGTATTTATAGGCGACATTCAGTCTATTCCAAGACGGAAGAAGAGCACGCGAGAACACTTGAGGTTAGTGCTAGAGGTGCTAAAAGAAAAAAAGAAGCTTTATGCGAAATTGTCAAAGTGTGGTCTGGTTGCATAAGGTGAGTTTCCTTGGGCATGTGATTTCGGTGATGGTATAGCAGTAGAGCCAGACCAAGGTGGATCTTTGTGTTGCGGTGGGAGAGCCGAAGTCGGTGGTCGAGATCGAAGTTTTCTTGGGGTTGGTGGTTACTACGGGAGGTTTATAGAGGTTTTTTCTAAGCTAGCCCTTCCGTTGACTCAATTGACGTGTAAGGAAAAGCTTTTGTGTGGGATGCCGGTGTGAAGAGAGCTTCAATGAGTTGAAGAGGAGGTTGGCGACATCTCCTATCTTAGTATTGCGGGTTCGGATCAGCCGTTTGTGGTATACTGTGATGCTTCCAAGATGGGTTTGGGAGGCGTGCTCATGCAAGAGGGTAAGGTAGTAGCCTATGCGTCCAGACAGTTGAGAATTCATGAGAAGAACTACCCTACTCACGATTTGGAGCTTGCGGCGATTGTGTTTGCTTTGAAGATCCGGAGGCACTATTTATATGGTTCTAAGTTTGAGGTGTTCGGTGATCACGAGGGTTGCGATGTCTGTTTGACGAGAAAGAATTGAATATGAGACAAAGGAGGTGGCTAGAATCTGTTGAAAGACTATGACTTTAGTTTGAATTACCATCCGGGAAGGCTAATGTTGTGGCCGATGCCTTGAGCGAGAAGTCCCTTCATATATGCGCATTGATGGTGAAGGAGCTCGAATTGATTGAGCGGTTCGGGATTTGAGTTTGAGTGCGTGAAGTGGCGCCAAGAGTGTAAGGCCCAGGAATGTTGAAGATTCACAATGAGTTCTTGGATGTTATTAGGGAGGCGCAGGAAGCAAGACATTAAAGTTTGGTTGAAGTGGCGGTAGGGATTGATCATTCCGAGGGTAAGGATTATGAGATAGATGCACAAGACGTGTTGAGATACCGTGGGAGAATTTGTATCCCTGATGATGAAGAGATTAAGAAATCAATTCTGGAAGAGGGACATCGAAGTAAATTGAGTATTCATCCAGGAGCCACGAAGATGTATCAGGATTTGAAGAAACTGTTTTGGTGGCACAGTATGAGCGTGATGTGGCCCATTTGTGTATGCTTGTTTGGCGTGTCGAAAATCTAAGGTTGAGCATCAGAAGCCGGCGGGGTTGATGCAGCCACTGGAGGTGCCTTAATGGAAGTGGGATAGTATCTCTATGGATTTTGTAACTGGGTTGCCGAGTACAGCGAGAGGATTTGATGCCATATGGGTGATTGTTGATAGGTTGACAAAATCTGCTCACTTTTTGCCGATTAATATGACTTACCCAGTTCCGAAGTTGGCAGATATTTACGTTAAGACAATTGTGAAGCTGCATGGAGTTCCTTTGAGTATCGTGTCTGATCGGGATCCTAGGTTTACTTCTGAATTTTGGAAGAGCTTGCAGGAGGCCTTAGGTTCTAAATTGAAGTTGAGTTAAAACTTATCACCCCAGAGCAGATATGGGCGGGAGAGAGGACTATTCGATCCACTAGAGGATCTGTTGAGAGCATGCGTTCTTGAGCAAGGAGGTTCATGGGATTCTCATTTGCCATTGATTGAATTCACCTATAACAATAGTTTTCACGCGAGTATCGGAATGGCGCCTTTCGAGGCATTGTATGGTAGGAGATGCAGAACACCCCTGTGTTGGTATGAATCGGGAGAGAGTGTGGTGTTAGGCCCAGAGATTGTGCGTGAGACCACAGAGAAGGTCAAGATGATTCAAGAGAAGATGAAAGCCTCGCAGAGTAGGCAGAAGAGTTATCACGATAAGAGAAGGAAAGATCTAGAGTTTCAAGCTGGTGATCATGTATTCTTGAGAGTCACTCCGGTGACAGGTGTGGGTCGTGCCCTGAAGTCTAAGAAGTTGACCCCTCGTTTCATTGGCCCATACCAGATCTCGGAACGGGTTGGAAAAGTTGCCTATCGGGTGGCCTTACCACCTAATCTGTCTAATCTGCATGATGTGTGATGAACCCTCATCACATGATGATCTTCATCGGTTTTTAAAGAGTTTTTACACAATATTGATGATGGATGTGCTTAATTGGTGTGTTTTTGTGAACAAATCGTGTTTGTTGTGAATTGCTTATTCTGCAGATGTTTATCTTTGGGTTTGTGTGATTTTGTGTTGCCCGGGGGCGAGGTGGATCGAAAAGACAAAGCACTGCGGTCGAGTGGATTCAACGGCCTGAAGGTTTTGGAAGATCCCCACTTTGGCGCGCACACACCGGGCGCGCGAGAGAGAGCGCGCAAGAAGCGCGCGCGGATAGGTCGCTCTAACTCTCAAAAGTTTACGTCATTCAGCGAGAGGTGTGCGCGCGAGGTTACTGCCGCAGGAGGGCCTTGCGCAAGAGATGGCGCGCGCAGATCTTGATCAAGCCTTGGCCATCTTGCGCGTAAGTTTGCTTTGCGCGCGCAATGGCGCGCGCAGTCACGTTCTTCAAATACGTAAGGCTGCGTGTTTACCGGGGGGGGCGTGTTTTTGATCAATTGGGAGCCCTAGCACACGAGAGGAAGCGAGTTGCATTTGCCGGCCATTGAAGGATCAAGCCTTGGGAACAAGATTTGAGCCTCTAAATGTCATCATCTTCATCAATATTATCTTGTAATTCTCTTTTCTTCTTATCTTTCATCATGTGTAACTAAACCCTCCTGTTAGGGATGAATTGAATTTGATAGAGCACTAGGTAAATTTGGTATTAAGCGTGTTTTATTGTTTCTCTCTCATATTCATGTGAATTGGAATTTAGTTTGAACTGATTTACAATTGGGAAATTGTGAAATTATTTTATTCGGTATTTTAATGGGAATTATTATATTTGAATCGTAGACTTTCAATTCTTGCAATTCGTAGCTTAGGAATATTCTCCTGATTGTTATGCGTGCGAACTCTAGCGTTTAAGGCTTATAGGTTATTAGGATTACCTAAGGAATTAGGAGTTTTATTAATCTATAAAGGACTAGTTACCTAAGGAATTAGGACTTGGTTATTATAACGAATTCGGTAGCAAAATATAGAGAGAGGTATCCTTGATGTTAGACCAGATTACATAGTCACGAAAACCAAACGACGTTCATCCCTAGCTTTCATTCTTATCGTAATTCATTAACGTTTTTAGTTTAACTTTATTTACAAAAATTCCAAAAATATTTTATCGCTTTATTTCGAGCTTCACATTTCAACCCCTTCAAACATACCCCTTTCAATTTGGTTCCAATTAGTAATTGTTAACGTAATTAGTAGATTAACTTTCGATCCTTGAGGGCGATATCCGGTATTTACCGGTTTTACTACTTATGCGATTTGGTACACTTGCCAAATTATTAACAAGTTTTAGGCGCCGTTAAGGGGATCGAAGTTACATTCACTAATTTGAAGGCGGTACTAATTCGAACCCGTCATACTTAGTTGTTTTTATTTAATTTATTGTTTTGTTTTCTTTACATATTTCTTTTTATCTTGTTACTACTTTACTCCCTTGATTGTGTAAGAGCCGGTGGATACTTTGTAAGTCATGGAGTACACACTTCACCACTTCGTTGTTGTGGAGGACCGCATCTAAATGGTAATTGTGAGACATTGTCCTATTGTGATCTTTGTGGGGAGGATGAGGTGGATTGCTCTTGTGAACCAATGATACTCATTCTTTGGGTACTATCCGTGGTTGGCTCAACCTAAAATTCTTGAGGAGCCGGATGTGGTAGTCATTGATGAATCCTATCCTTGGTTGGCTCAACCTAAAGTTCTGAGGAGGAAGATTTGGTAGTCATTGACACATGGTATCCCCTGGTTGGCGAAGATTGGTTACTAGTAGAACAACCACTTTGAATCAAAGTAATCAACCACACATCGGGCATGATGAATTCAATGAAGGGAGTCATCCGAATGGAAATTGGGAGCCTTACGATTTTACCTCGGTTTCAAAACAAGAAGAGAGGAAGGCTTAACAATAGAAGAATCATGGGAGAAAAAGGAAGATAAGAAAGGACAAAGAGTTGAAGCTGCAAGATCCTCTTGTTTGGAGGAAGCCAAAAATTCTCGATTTTGGGATGGTGTGGAAATCCAACAAGAAATCTCCCAACAAATCATTTTCTCCACTCATCGATGAGAAGCAAGCAAGGAAGATGGGAGCGAAGAGGTTTGATAAATATTTAGACTCCTTCTATGCCTTGTGCAACACCATTCACCTTGAGAGGGCATGGAAGCATACACAATTGTACCTCAAGTTCATGAAGTTCTGCCTAATAAGCGGAAGAAGAAGAATGATGTGTTCTTTGTGTCATACATTCCACCTTGAGAGAGTGGAGTTGCATCGTCAAGCTTAGGACGATAAACAAGCGCTTCATGGGAGAAACCCATGTGAGGTAGTGTTCTATCTCTTCTAATTTACTTTCTTGTCTTGTCTTTATTTTTGTTATTGCTTTGGGTTTTGTAAATAGGTCTTCCTCTAAGTTAATCGGTGAGGACAACTGCTTGTGTTTAAGTGGGGAGGACTGTTGTCGATGTCGATTATCGATTAATCGGTGTCAAGATAATATGCAATTTGGTAGTGAATTTCCTTCATAAAAATAAAAATAAAAATAAGAGACAGTTGAGCAAACTTAGTGATGACTCGGTGAGAATTGAGCGAATAGTACCCTGTGGTGAGAGTTGAGCAAACTTAGTGATGACTTAGTGATGACATCTTCCAGGACCACCACCACGATGAGACTCTGGTTTTATCTCTAATTCTCTATCTCTTTAGGTGATTATTGTGTAGTTTGATGTTCTCCTGTTGAGTCGTAGTTTCTTTTGATTTTAATTTGCATTGGTGTGCATGACGTAGCCGTCCCCATTATTTTTGCGGTGAGGACAACTGCTTTGTGTTCAAGTGGGGGAGGACCTACGGTTTGTGTTAGTTGTGTCTTGTTTTGTGTCTTCAAAGTTCAATAAAGCAATCATGTAATGATTTTATGTAAAAAAAAAAAAAAAAAAAAAAAAAAAAATGGAGCGGTTGAGCAAAACTTAGTGATGAATTGGTGAGGAATTGTGAGATTAGTTCCGATGGTAGTTGACTTGGTACAACTTGTTTCTACACCTCTAGCATTATCTCGGTCGAACTAGTGAACCTAGGGATGTCTTAGCTTGGCTAGTTGTTGGTGGACCATGCGTCTCGCCAAATTTGTACTAAAGATCTAGGGTAGTTTGTAGAAGCTAAGTTGGGGTACTTCGCGGTACTAAGGTGGGGGGAAGATTGTAGGATGGTCGGTGCATGTGTTTGTGTAAAGTGTGGTGTGAGTGCGAAGATTTGCAACGTCTACCCGTAACGTTGTAGTGTATGCCGTGTGTGTGTGGTGTTAGTGTGCGTGAGTGCAACAACTGCGTCGTCTGCACCCGTGTTGTAGTGTATGCCGTGTGTGTGTTAAAGTGTTAAAGTGTGTGAATAAGTGGAAAAATCCACAAGTGTGTTCTAAAGGTTAAAGCTCCCAATGCAATGATAAGTGAATCTAAATGTTAAAGTTCTAAATGGAGTGCGATTACAAAGTTTGGCGTAAATGGTGCGTGTGTGTGTTGAAATAGAGTATGCACCGATTTGATCCAAAATGCCTATCTAAGACCCTTTGTCGATTACGAAGTCCTCGAGTCTTATGTGGAAGTGTGAGCCTACCCTTTATCTTGAACCAATCTTTGGTGCTCGGAAGAAAGCCTCTAGTCTAGTTAATGTCATTTTGAAAATAGCTAAGTTCTCTTGAGTTAAATGTCACACACTCACTTTTGAGCATAGTTGTACGGTGACATTATCACGGGGAGTTGCTTTTGAGAGCCAATCCCGAAAGTTGTCGTTCAACCCGTTCCTATGTGTTTGAAATGAAAGTTGAATTCTTATATGATTGCTTGTTGACTTTGAGTTGTTTGATTGTGAGTCGAGTCGAGCTTTGCTTGAGGACAAGCAAAAGTTCAAGTTGGGGTTGTGATGAACCTCATCACATGATGATCTTCATCGGTTTTAAAGAGTTTTTACACAATATTGATGATGGATGTGCTTAATTGGTGTGTTTTTGTGAACAAATCGTGTTTGTTGTGAATTGCTTGTTCTGCAGATGTTTATCTTTGGGTTTGTGTGATTTTGTGTTGCCCGGGGGCGAGGTGGATCGAAAAGACAAAGCCTTTGCGGTCGAGTGGATTCAACGGCCTGAGGTTTTGGAAGATCCCCACCGGAGGCGCACACACCGTTTGCGCGCGAGAAGAGAGCGCGCAAGAAGCGGCGCGCGGATAGGTCGCTCTAACTCTCAAAAGTTTACGTCGCTACGTGAGAGAGGTGTGCGCATGAGGTTCTGCCAGCAGGGCCTTGCAAGAAGATGGCGCGCGATCTTGATCAAGCCTTAGCCATCTTGCGCGTAAGTTTGCGCGCCGCAAGAAGATGGCGCGCGCAAGTCACGTTCTTCAAATACGTAAGGCTGCGTGTTTACCGGGGAGGGCGTGTTTTTGATCAATTGGGAGCCCTAGCACACGAGAGAAGCGAGTTGCACTTTCTTGGCCATTGAAGGATCAAGCCTTGGGAACAAGATTTGAGCCCTCAATGTCATCATCTTCATCAATATTATCTTGTAATTCTCTTTTCTTCTTATCTTTCATCATGTGTAACTAAACCCTCCTGTTAGGGATGAATTGAATTTGATAGAGCACTTAGGTAGTTTGGTATTAAGCGTGTTTTATTGTTTCTCTCTCATATTCTCGTGAATTGGAATTTAGTTTGAACTGATTTACAATTGGGAAATTGTGAAATTATTTTATTCGGTATTTTAATGGGAATTATTATATTTGAATCGTAGACTTTCAATTCTTGCAATTCGTAGCTTAGGAATATTCTCCTGATTGTTGTGCGTGCGAACTCTAGCGTTTAAGGCTTATAGGTTATTAGGATTACCTAAGGAATTAGGAGTTTTATTAATCTATAAAGGACTAGTTACCTAAGGAATTAGGACTTGGTTATTATAACGAATTCGGTAGCAAAATATAGAGAGAGTATCCTTGATGTTAGACCCGGTTACATAGTCGAAAACCAAACGACGTTCATCCCTAGCTTTCATTCTTATCGTAATTCATTAACGTTTTTAGTTTAACTTTATTTACAAAAATTCCAAAAATATTTTATCGCTTTATTTCGAAGCTTCGGCTCAACCCCTTCAAACATACCCTTTCAATTTGGTTCCAATTAGTAATTGTTAACGTAATTAGTAGATTAACTCGATCCTTGAGGGCGATATCCGGTATTTACGGTTTTACTACTTATGCGATTTGGTACACTTGCCAAATTATTAACAATGTGTTTCATGTATCTCAGCTGAGGAAGTATGTTCCCGACCCGACACGTAATTCGGATGGATAATGTGGAGGTGAGGAGAACCTCACTTGTGGAGACTACGCCGATTAGAATCGAAGGCCGTGAGGTAAAAGTGTTAAGAGGCAAAGAGATCCATTTAGTGAAAGTGGTTTGGTTTGGGAGCGATGGGCGAGAGCATGGCGTGGGAATTGGAAAGTAAGATGAAAGAAGCATATCCCGAGTTTGTTTGATTCGGGTAATTTCGAGGACGAAATCCCTTAAGTGGGGGGAGAGTTGTAACATACAAAATAGTTTAATTATTTATTTAATTAAGTTATTTGAGGATTACAGATTTATTTAAATTGAGTAATAATGTTGGAATTAATTTTATTGCGAGAGGGCCTAGGTGAGTAACTAAAAGGGGTGCAATTAGGGCCCGAGCCATTAAGTGACCGGGCCCATCACTAATAACCCCAAAACCCTACGAACGGATCTCATTCACCCATTCAGCGAGAAAGCAGCGCACGCATCGAGAGAAGGAGAACGTGAAATCGGCGGACGCAAGCAAGGAAGGAGAAAAAGAATTTCTTCTTCTCAAGCTCTACAATAGGTAATGATTTTCAATCCTTCTCTTCCTTTTTCCTCCCTATTCACGTTGTAACCTCAATTCCTCACCTCCATCGTTGTTGTTCTTCCCTTCTCGCTTTTTTTTTCGCTACTCAGTGCGTTCGAGAGAGAGAGAGGAGGAGTGTGCGTTGTGATTCCGTGGCTAGTGATTTCGAGTTCATCAATCCTTGAGGTATGGGGATTCTTTCTATACCTATAATAATCATTAGGATTTGTATTGTATGTAGGCTAGGTGTAGGGAGTGTTTGAATGACCCGATTATGTTGTGTTGTGAGTCTAATTGGAATGCCATGGTTCTTTGTTAATTTGAAAGGGGTGTGTTGTTGAATAGGCATGTAGAATGGTTGTGAAATTCCTCACCGATGTTGTATATGTGGATATGTAGTGAAATGTGAAATTATGCTAGTTGTATTATAATTGATGATATGTTCAATGAATGTTGTTGAGATGGTGTGAATCATGCATGTGTAGTGTTGTAGGAAGAGGTGTTGTTGAGGTATGAAAGGGTAGTGTGAAGTGTGTGGAGTGTATCGGCTGGCGCCATTTTGCTAGGATTCGTGCGCCTTGGGCGTGTCTACGTGCGTGTCTGTGTGTCTTTGGGCGGGCGCCAAAATTGGCCGCCTGCGCGTGTGGAAGATTATGAGTGAGCAGGGAGAGGGGTGGCGCCCAGTCTTTGGGGTAGTTGGCGCTGGTATCTTCTTTGACCTAACTGCGTGGAGTGTGCAGTGAAAGGGGCGCCAAATTGCGGTGCAAATGGCGCCAGTTCTTCGCACGCAACTTGCTGTGTGTGTGTGTCTCGGCGGGGCGCCAAATGTGGGCGCCTGCGTGTACGTGTCTTGCCAGGTTGTGCGAAGTGAGTGCGTGTGCGTGTGTGTGTCTTGGGTGCGGCGCCAAATATGGCGACCTAGTGCGCCGGTTGGGCTTTGGTTGTGCATGTGAGTGTGTGAGTGTGTTGCGATGGGGCGCCAAAGTGGCTGCCCGTGGCAGTGCGCCAGTGGCGCTAGTGTGGTTCCTAGGTGTCTTGTGGTCCCTAGGGTGTTAGTTGGTTCAACCATTGTGTTGTGGAGTAATTGTGAGCTAAAATACTACTCATGCGAGTATAAATCAAATTATAAATTAAGTGGAGTGTGAAAGCGGTGTGGGACTTCATCCAAAAGTGATGAAGCGACCTCCGAGGCTAATTGTTGAAGAGATAGAGATGAGTAAATAATTGAATAAATGGTGAGCCTAATCGGTTGTGACAATATGTGTGTTGTGGTGCATCAACATAGAACCTCATGATGCATATGCATAAAGCGATGTGTAGGCTTGACCAAAGCGGCGTGGGACTCGGTCCAAAGCGATGAGTGCCTCCGGGCAAATAGTGGTGATGAAGGATCCTCATGCATGTTGCATACATGCATAAACATCATACCCATGTTAATGAATTTATTGATGATGTGTTGATAATGTGGTGAATTAGTTGTGTTTGTTGCCTTGCCAATATGTAATGCCTATCCTATCTATTATTATTTGTATATGAAGACTCACCCATTCTGCTTGGAATGTTGCTCTTATGTGGCAACGCTGCAGGTACTCGCGAGTGAGGGCATCCTCATGCCTGTCTACTAGTAGTTGTGTCTCAGCTCTGATATGTAGCACCAGGGGGAGGGCGTAGTCGTCTTTTATTTTATTATTTGATGCTTTAGACTTTTATTTGATGATGTACTAGGTAATTTGTTAAAACCTAGTTATTCTTCCACTCATTGTGGTAGATACATCCTTTATTTCTGTGCTCAAAACTAAAGCAGTGTTTGAGGGCGAGACCACTAAACTATGTCTTTGCGTATCGTTTTAATATTTTATAAACTTCTTATGATTTGACTATGGTGATTGTTTTTATGAGCGTTGAAATCGACATTCCCTTTCGTGATTTTAAATTTAAAAACTCGATAGAACACGATGATTAACGGTTGTCTAGAAAGGGGGTGTTACAAGCGGCCTTGTTCGAACTGTTCGAAGGCGGTGTTCGAACACGTGAAATATCTTGAAAAAAAGCGTTTTGATGACTTTTGGTCTTTTCCACCTTATAGGGTGTGTTATGAGTAGGAGGGGGTGGGGAAAAGCAAAAGCCTCAGAATTATCTACCTTATATACTAAATCCAACTAATGGCGCTTACTACTAACTAAATGGCTTTACTATCTATATTTTAACAAGAACCAATTAATACAGCGATTGCTTTTCTCACGCCCTCCTCTGCTCAAAACACACCCCACAAGGGTGAAATGAAATGACAAAAAACAAACCAAAGCCTCTTTTTTTTCATTTCAATTTCACTGTTCAACACGGGCCTTGAGCGAGTTCGAACGACATCGTTCGAGTGTGTTTAAATCTTGACTTCACACCTCTTGTGTGCAATTTCACTGCTCGAATGGGGTCACCAACCGGGTTAGCATAACCTTGTTGAACACCCTATTTTATTACAAAAAATGGACCTCACACTACATTCATCGCTTTTATATCGTTCGCATGATGTTGTTCGAACGTGTTCGAACAAGGTCATTCGAACCGTCATCACGCGAGGGTATCTTTGGAATAAAATTTGTTAAGGGGTGTGAAAGAGTAGGAGGAGGTGTGGGAAAGCAAACGCCTTAATACACCCTTTAAAAGTCCGTATAAATATTTTCTAAATGTTAGCAATATATAATTTTATTTATCCTGATAAATGCTTGTATATAAACTTTTAAAAACAGACATGACATAAAAGTAAGAAAAATAAAAAGATGGGTCGGATTATAAAAGTGATTTTCTCAATGTTTTATAAATAATTAATAATCAGTTCTAATAACTAAGGTAAGAAAAACAAATTGCTTTTATTCACCAAAAAATGTTTTGTAATTGATGAAGGGCTAATAAATAGTTGGATTAGAGGATGACACTAGAAAATTCATAAACCCAGTAGAATTTGATTTTTAGATCTCCTCCAACTAAACTGGGTGGGGACCATAACCTATAAAACCATACAAGTCATATTTGTGTTGTAGACTTTTAATAAAAGCATAATTTAAAAAAAAAACGAAAAAACAAAAAAAATCCAAGCCACCAACATGTGTGGCTCCAAATACTTGTATGTTATGATTCACACTATAGTCCAAAATTCTCAACCACTGGCTCTCCTATTAACACCCAAATATCCCTTCCTTCACAACCAAATATAAACCATTACAATTCACAACCATATAAGCTTAGCTAGAACAAACAACTCATCTACTTTTATATTCACATAAAAAAAAATCATAAACCAAATGGCTACTTCACTTTCTGTTGGTTCCTCATTCTATGGAAGTTGGGGAAATTCTATAGTTGGTGAAGATTATAACATGTTTGCAAAATCAGTTTCATCATCACAAGTTCGAATTGGAAGAGGGAAACCAGTGAGATTGCAACCTATGATGAAGAATGTTAATGAAGGGAAAGGTGTTTTTGCACCAATTGTTGTTGTTACTAGGAATATTGTTGGCAAGAAACGTTTCAATCAGCTTAGAGGCAAAGCTATTGCTTTACATTCTCAGGTTAATTCATTTCAATGTTCTTATCTATGTTTTGTGAATTTTGTTTTGTTTTAATGTTTCAACTTAGAACTATGATGCACGGATACTTCAATTGTGTTGCCGTATCCGTATCCGATACTTCCCCGATACGCCATGAGTATATGTCGGAGTAGTATTAAAATGTTTTTCTTAGTTTTTTAGAAAATAAAAGTTCATATACGTCATAAAGACACTTTTAGTATGTCTTATAAGCACGAGAACAAAGATAACCTGGGTCATATAAGCACAAGAGAGAAAACAACTATCCTTAGTCTTTGTTTTACAGGTGTAACTCGCTAGTTTTTATGTGCCTCTCTGCTTTATTGTGCTAACCTATGTTTATTTGGGTCTATGTATCTATGTATTTTCTATTATTTTGTGAATATTTTGTTTTTTTAATAAACGAATCCTAGACATATCGTATCCTATGTTTTTCAAGGAGGTCTGTATTGCCGTATCGGATTTGTATCGTATCTGTGCATCATAGACTTAGAAACATGTTTCATAGTATATGTGGTTTGGTTTTCTGATTCAAGTTTAGGTTAGATTGTTGGATTTGGAATCTATTGAAGAGGGGTTGAAGTAGAATATATGAAAGGGAAATGGATTTGAAAAACACACATGTAGGATTAAGTAACAAGTGAATTTGGATAATTATTTTTTTTAGGATTCCATCTGGGTTTGGTTGAAGATTGATGATTTGAAATTTTAATAATAAGTTGAATATATGGAAAATTGAATGCAAATTTAATGTAGTTCATATAGAGTGTGTTTGGAAAAAGAGTTTTTCGCGGCAGATACCCACGTCAAGCGAGAAGCGACAGTGGATTGCTTCACTCCAATTGTGCAACTGATCTTTTCTGTTGCGATTCCCAATGAATGCATAATGAAAGACTAATCGTGCGTTTGACACGTATCGTGTCAGACACCAACCTCGATACTTCAATAACTTGTATTTTTCAAATTAAAATTGGTGTCTGTGTGTCCGTGTTTGTGTCCATGTTTGTGGTGCTTCATACTTGTTACCACTAAAAATAGAGGCATTCAAAATTGCAATTTGAGAAGAGAAGAAATGAGAGTGATAATTGTTTTGAAGCATGAAGAATATTTGATTGATTGTACTGAAGTTTCATATATTTGTATTATTTGTTAGGTAATTACTGAATTCTGCAAATCAATAGGAGCAGATGCAAAACAGAGACAAGGGCTAATCAGGTTGGCTAAGAAGAATGGAGAATGGCTTGGATTTCTTGCATGATAAATTTAACATGTATGTTCAAACTTGGTGGTTTTGAATTGACTGCAGAATGTAAACTAGGAAGAACTCATCTCTAGTTATCATTTTTCATTCTCATATAATCATTCTCTTGTTCTTTAGATACATGATGAAATCTTATAAAACTCAAGGAGCTGGTTGTCTATCAACGCTATAATAGTAGATCAATGTTATTTATACAACATAGTTTTCACAAATTTTTCACTGAATAGGAGGACTTATATGAAAGAACATTGTTGGATATGAAACAAAAACCAGATATTAATGATGCAATGTTGGTATCCAAATAAACCAGCTAGGAAACATTATTATGAGAATATCTGAGCAAGTGTTAATCTAGGAAACAGTAATTAATTGGTTGATGAGTGTAAGGATTAAATAGACTCACTGGCTTGGAGCTGGCAAACAAACAACATTCAATTATAACTGCAATGATCATTTCTATTTCTGATCACTTTTCATTCTTCTAGTTTAGTTCTATCTATTTTTATTTATGAAACTTTCTACTTTTTTTTAGAATTGAAAAATTTAGAATTTTTAACAAATTCCTTGAAAGTGTTCGAGTTTAAGACTCGCGAATGGAGAAAAAACAGGGCTAAAAAGGGAAACCCAATGGAAGGTTGTCACTTAAATTCTCAGACAAATTAATCATCGACAAATTACACTTTGACATTATAACAAAAAAAATCTTTGAAATTGAATATCAAATATAATTGCTAACAATAAAATTTGAGAATGCAAAACTAAATACATTATACAAGACTTAATTATTACTATACAATTTTATAACATTGATTTATCTTTAAAAAATGTATCAGTGTTTATTATACCACCCTAAATCCCTAGTATTATTTATTTGATGGAATGAAAAATCTAGCACCCAAACGCAGGATAATGCTAGGACAAAGAAGCTTTTTTAATTTACACATACACAATCACAGAGAAGCTTTTTTACACCAACAACAAATCACAATTTGAGACATCATTAAAAATTGTTGTCTTCTCTTAACTACGTAAAAATTCACCTAAATTGTAATGTGTGATTGATTATCTGTGTAAAATCATTTCACGCCGATAGTGCATAACAATTAAACTCTAACAATATTCACTTCCTTCGTTTCTATATTTTCCCTTCCACAATACACACAATGTCTGTGTAAAATCATTTCACACCGACCGTGCATAGGCGTAGGGTCATAAAGTCGCCAGAAAGAGCAAGGGGTAACCCACTATTATGATCGTACAGGTAACTCGGATCAAACTCATGGAAACTGGAGTCAAAATTTCAAGCTTTTAGAATGTAATGACTCTAATGAAAATTTAACAGACCATTTCAAAGTTTGAAACAAAATTACTGAAGTATAACACCCAAAAGAGGATGGGGGAGCCAAAAAAAATCAAAATCTCAACCAAAAAAGAAGTGCAATCTAATACACATTGCACATGGTAAAAATATCAATATTACAGCCTTGCTAGTACAACCACCAGAAAATGCGCCTGCAGTGTTTATACAGTGTATCGAGCCTTCGCACCCCGGTTTCTAGCATCATCCTGTAACAACTGAACATGTAAGAATCACATTTATATATACATAAACCATTTAAATTTATGAGCAGAAGTTTACATGGAAGTTGTATGTTATCTTGTCATTAACATCAATGATTTCCTTCCACTTCCTTCCAATGCCCATCTGCAAAATAAATTCCAAAACAAAAAAAAAAAGCTCATATCAGATGTCATCTCCTATGAGCTTTGGATGACTCACAATTCACAAAAACATATATATTTGATGGCTTTTGGCAAGGAACTTGCACTTGGTTTGAATAGCACTATTAAGATTTACAATTCATACGATACATCCACACAATCAAGATGAAACAGTTACCAAGTGATATTAACAGATATATGCAGAATGTAAAAGGATATTGTTACCACGAAAAAAAGTAGAAGGGTATTTACTAGAGACATCAGCATACTAAGGATATTGTGCATAAAAACATCAGCATCAGAAACATCAATTTATATGATACATCCACACATTTAAGATGAAACAGTCACCAAGTGAAATAGTTACGAAGTGATATTAACATACATATATATACAATGTAAAATCAACATACATATATACATATACAATGTAAAATTAGCATCCATCCATATATATACAATGTAAAAGGATATTGTTTCAAAAAACTGACATACTTTAATTAGGCATTTGGAAGAGATTATTTAAAGCTTATTGGCTTTATTTGATGACAAAAGCACTTATGAGTTTTTGAATACACTTCAAAAATAACTTATAACATTTCAATATGTTGTTTTCAGCTTATTTCAATAAACTTACCAGAAAGAGTAATGTATAAATGCTAATTAAGCTCCCTAGAATCAGTGTTATCAAATCGGGATACATATCGTGTATCGTTAGACCCATTTTCTGAATCGCGTATCGCATTGTGTATCGAATCGTAAGATACATGAACAAAAGGAACTATAGCCTTTTCAGAACATGAATATTAAAGGAACTATAGCCTTTTCAGAACATGAATATAAAAGGAACGAAATTGATGAATATAAGAGAAGGAACTATAGCCATTTGTTGCAGAATCATGCGATAGACCTTCGAATCGCGATTACAACAATTCCGGCGCGATTCCGACGATACAGACCATGATTCACTTTCAGACACAAAAACGAGTCGCCTAACGACTTGCATCGTTTGCCATGGATTCCGACTCGTATCGCGATTAGAATCACATGATACTAACGATACTAACTACACTGCCTAGAATAACTTGCTGAATAAAATTTCATTAAACTGTTTTACCCTAAGGCACGCCAAGTTTGAAAATATCATCATTCACCACTAATACAGCCCCACACAGTATGAAGGTTTTTATGCCGATAACACAAGACCACATAAATTAAATTTGTAAGTATCATTTATAAATAATAACAGACCTGAGCAGCCTCATTTGCTGCAGTCTTTGTCCACAAAGAAAGTTTATCTTGCCACTGACGCACACTCGCAACCACGCCACAAATATCCTCAGCATCTTCAAGTTGTTCCCCAATCAAAGCCATCAACTATTCAATAACACCACCAGAAGGAATCAATCAGAACAATCACAGATACCAGAGATGACCCCGTGGTAGTGATAAAAAATGAAAAGAAAATTACAGTTTCACGCCACATGGTATCAAGATCGGCCTTTCTACTGCTAGTAAGGGTCCACTTTCCTCCATTAGCACACTCAGGATCTTCCCACTTTGGTTCAATCCCATCCTTAAACAAATGGAAATCAGCATTACCAGGCAAATTGCTAGGCTTGAATATCTGATCATGCAAACTACACCAACATTTCCATACCACAATTTTCATTAAATTTCTATCAAAATTTACAAAAAACCTAACTCTTCAGATGATAATAATAACAACAAAGCAATAAAAACCAATGATCAGTATATATGCAAAAAAGAAAAAGAAAATGAACGATTTAAGTTTCTCTCTCCTAGATCAATATAAATCAAATTTGTATACCTAACGACTTCATCAAATTGAAAAAGAATATCTCAGATTGCAAGCTTCAAGAAAATGAAACAGTGATTAATTTAAGGAAAGTAAAGAGGAGGAAGAAAACGAACCACCAGAACTCTTCAACGGTATCGAAAGTGTAAACTTTGCGAAGAGTGGTTCCCCAAGCAGCACCTTGTTTAGTTTTCGATTGGTTATCGAACCAGAAAGTCCATTTTCTCTCCAGCTTGTGCTTCAATCCTGTTTCGGGAACTGGAATTGGAACCGGTAACGGCGCCGCCGCCTCCGTTGTAGACCCTTCAGCGAGTGTTTCGGTTGCCATGTTTTGTGGAGAAGAAGGAAGTCGAAAGAGGATGGTGAGAAATGAGGTTTTGCTTTTGCAACGCAAATTTTGTGGGCTTTCTTTATGGCTTTCATTTGACCTCAAACTTGCTTTAGCGGTGGAAAAAAAATGGGGGTTCGCTTTTTGCACCCCCTTTTTTGTCCCCAATATCTGCCCGAAATCCGAGGAACCCAAAAATAATAACATGTCTCCGGGCAAGCTGGGTTGGATAATTGGATTCTCAGGTGAAAAAAAAACGGTTTCAAATGGTTACAAGTGGTCGGATCGGACCTGAAACAAAAGAACCATCGGTAGCCAAATCTGATCGCTACCAAGGTGTCAATACAAATTTTAAAAAAGTAACTGGACGTGATGTGACTACTCAACAAAAGAGGGACAGTTGCAGAGGCTCACTTTATTGACGGAGTTGCTTTATCGAGAAAGACTATCTTTTGGAAAACCAAAACCAATTAATTTTTTATCGGAAAAGCAATGACAATTAAATTAAAGAATCACACGTCTTCTAAATTTCTCTCTCTGTCTCTCTCTCTCCAACTATCACATCGACTTCAACAATATTTCTCTTTCTTGAAAATACAAAATAACAAAAACTTTCAACTTCTTTCACTTTCTTCACCCTCTGGAAAAAAGCTTTCAGCCGCCATGGAAAATTTCTCAAAAAACTCTCTTCTCCTCTTCCTATTAATTTGTCACAAACCACCTGTTGAAACTGCCAAACCGTGAAACCGAACCCGCACACACCGTAAAACCTAATGGCCGAAAGCTGGGCATGTGTATCGCAACCGCAGATTGTTTCGAATCAGTGCTTTTGGGCCTGAATTCGCCCAAGGTCGATCGGTATCCACCCCTAATTTCACATTTAGGTTTCTTTTATACACACACATAGTTATCAAGGCAACAAGAAATCAAAATACATAATTTTATATCTTTGAATAGATTTCTCTCTCAATGGAGATAGTGTTCCTGGTCTTGGTCAATCGACTTCCATCTACGGTTATTGAGTTTAATTCTCCTTTCTTTCGTCTATTTAAAACTCAGCCTGATTACACTAGTTTACATACTTTTGGGTGTGTATGTTTTGTTCACCTATCTTCATCTAAAAGACATAAGCTTGGGGCAGAATTTGTCCAATGTGCCTTTATGGGATATAGTCACTCTCATAATGGTTTTTGTGTTATGATGTCTCTAACCACCTGTTACCTCAAAATTCCGACAAGGGCATTAAATTAAGCTTTAAATGGTATTGACTGCACAGTTAATAGTATTCTGTGAGCTGCAGGTCAATGTTCAAGTCAATATACCATAAATTCGACAAAGAAAAGTTGTACAAGTCTTGACAACGCAAGCAAACTTCGGCGAACTTGGTTCTTCAAGCTACTGAAACAATGTCGAAACCTTCGACGGAGAGGCCCAATTGTTCGACAAAGTTGGGTCCAATACTTACGCCAAATCCTTCGACAACAAGTCGGTCGAGGCGCGAGGAGCATCGCCAAGTGCTGGTTATTTCCGGTTTTTAGGAAGTAGTTATCGTGCTTGCCCACGATTGTATCCGAGTATAAATACTCCTTTGTAATAGGAAAACGGGGTCACCACATCTTTACAAAAACTCGTGAAACTCAACTTCCAAGTCAAAGCGAAACAAGAGTGAATCGGATCATATTATGCGTGTCGGTGGACCACCTCCTTCTTTCTATCATTTTAATGCAATTTTTATTTGTTTTTACGTTTGTTGCTTCTCTTGCTTTTATTCTCGCTTTCAAACTATCTCTTCCTACTATTTTCTCGTTCTTACGCACGCTAAAAGACACAAAACTTAAAGGCAATTGTCAAAGAGATTTTCTAGTTTGATCTCACGATCTTAATATTGAAAACTAGTGATTGTTTGCTAAAAACACCCGGAACAAATTGGCACGCCAAGTGGGACCTTTGCCGCTTATTTTGTGTCGCTTTACATTAAGTGTATAAACTTGTATGCACTTGAGGAGCGGTAGGATGGTGCGCACCAATTCTAACAACGCCTCTAGTTCCGACCACGTGATATCACAAGTGCAAGGAACAACGGTAGATTCTCGCCAATGTCGTGGTGGTGGAATGTTGCGGGGACTACGGCCCCAGTGACATCGATGCAGCTCCCACGATGTCAATGACCAATGTTGGTTCGACATCGTCTGCATGGCTTTGCCCAAAGCGTGGACTTCCTTCTAGTCCTTATGTGGCAACAGGAATAGTTTGGAAACACGTTTCCAAAATACGAGTCTAC
Source organism: Oxytropis ochrocephala (assembly GCA_020916435.1). Lineage (NCBI taxonomy): Eukaryota > Viridiplantae > Streptophyta > Magnoliopsida > Fabales > Fabaceae > Oxytropis > Oxytropis ochrocephala. The sequence goes on along the minus strand of CM037090.1, from coordinate 48,969,412 downwards.
CACCATACCCTTTTGGGGTATATGGCATGCCTCTTCGAATGCCACATGTGTCGACCTTTTCTCCTTCACACGCTTCTTACGAGGGTATACTTGGTCGAAATCCTCTCGCATTAACCAATGCGTCCTTGTTGGCGTTAAGACAACAAGTGGGCGAAAGCAATCATGATATGGTTAATATCTTGACTCAACAAATTGGTACCGTGTTCAATCCTTTGATTGAACACAAATACCGATTATCGATGTTAGCGACTCAAATGGGTAGGATTGCGATTTCTTTGGGGGCTCCTACGGAAATAGTAGCGATTACCAAATTGCGGGAATAACATGCCTAACACCCCACGAGAGATCGATCCACCGCCGAAGCCCGGCGGTTATGGGCGAACAACAAATGGGAAATCACATCCCGAGGTAGTTATGGTAAATCGAAACCAAAACGATGATGAAGTTGTTCGACAAGTGCAACGAAATAACGTTTGTGCTCAAGACAACATAGCCACTTTGGTCGAAACCATAATGGCGCAAAATGGCCTTAACATAGGTTTACATAGGCCTAATTTCATATCACCACCGTGTGAATACGTGTTCTGATGCAAATTGCCAAGAGGTTGGAAAATCCCTAAATTCACTAAGTTTGGGGTGACACCAATGAGTCCATCGTCGAACATATTGCCCTGCATGGTGAGGCGGGGAGACATAGCTCAAAATGAGAGTTTGAAAATGAAGTATTTTCCAAATTCTCTAACTAAAAATGCCTTTACGTGGTTTACCACTCTACCCCCTGGTTCCATATATACATGGGGGCAATTAGAAAAGGCTTTTCATGAGCAATTCTACATATGAAGTGCGCGTCGAAAAACGTCACAATTTACCCCCTGCCTTCGACGTTATTGTCAACACCAAAAATTGGGGGGGCAATAAATACAAATGAAGTGCGCGTCGAAAAACGTCACATTTTTGACGATATTCCCTTCCTTCAATACCTGGGTTTGCCATTGAACTGCTCGACTGTCGTGAATGTCAGGCTCATCAACGAAGCCATCAAGGGTTTTAGGTTTGTTGGGTTCGTCGTTCTTCGTTGAACATTCAGCAGCAGATGAGGAAGCCATGAGAGATAAAGAGCAAATGCGAGACGAAATTCAAGCGTAGGTTGAAGGAAGGGAATGAAAGTTTGAAACTTTAGTGATTTTGGGGATTTTTGCAAGACGCAGAGAATGAAGAATGCAGAAAGACTTCACAAAAGTTCAAACTGAGTAAAGAGGAATACGAAGGGTTGTAGCCGTTTATATATGTTGGGAAGCTACAGTTATTGGCACGTTCGCCATAACTCGCACGTTCGCGACGTTTGAGAGACGTGATGGCCCACCAACTATGCAACGTGTGCCAATAAGACGGTTCGTTTTACCTGTGCAAGTAATGATGGTTGTCTTTTCGACCACTGTTGAAATGCAAGAGGCGGTAGAAATGACCATTGCACAGTATTCAAAAAATGCCTTTTCTTCCCTCCATTCCTTATTCCGTCGAAAAAGCATTTTTTGGGGGGCAATCTGTTACCTCAAAATTCCGACAAGGGCATTAAATTAAGCTTTAAATGGTATTGACTGCACATTTAATAGTATTCTGTGAGCTGCAGGTCAATGTTCAAGTCAATATACCATAAATTCGATAAAGAAAGTTGTACAAGTCTTGACGATAACGCAAGCAAACTTCGACAGACTTGGTTCTTCAAGCTACGAAACAATGTCAGAAACCTTCGACAGGAGAGGGCCCAATTGTTCGACAAAGTTGGGTCCAATACTTCGCCAAATCCTTCGACAACAAGCTGGTCGAGGCGCAAGGAGCATCAGTTAGTGGGCGGTTATTTCCACAGTTTTAGGAAGTAGTTATCGTGCTTGCCCACGATTGTATCTGAGAGTATAAATACTCCCTTGTAATAGGAAAACGGGGTCACCACATCTTTACAAAAACTCTGTGAAACTCAACTTCCAAGTCAAAGCGAAACAAGAGTGAATCAGATCATATTGTACGTGTCGGTGGACCACCTCCTTCTTTCTATCATTTTAATGCAATTTTTATTTGTTTTTACGTTTGTTGCTTCTCTTGCTTTTATTCTGCTTTCAAACTATCTCTTCCTACTATTTTCTGTTCTTACGCACGCTAAAAGACACAAAACTCAAAGGCAATTGTCAAAGAGATTTTCTAGTTTGATCTCACAGTCTTAATATTGAAAACTAGTGATTGTTTGCTAAAAACACCAGCGAACACCACCGTTTTCGCATTTCTCAGAATGTGACATTTTTTGATAACCAGTTTATGTTTCCTTGCCCTTCTCCTGCTCTGAATGATATTACTATACTTCCTCAATTTACCACCTTCCATCAATAGAACGTTTCAAACCAAGACTCACATATGTCAAACAATGCAGTAGGAAGATTTCCACTTCATGTTCCAACGATAATCCGCCACTTGATCCTGTACCTATTGCACCACAATGTTCTACTAGAACGTCCCGAGCACCTGATAGATATTCACCAGACAAGTTTGATTCCTCACATATTGCTTTAACTACTCTCTCTAGCACATTTATTCCTACTTGTTACTCGCAGGCTGTTAAATATGTGTGTTGGGTAAATTCCATGAATGAGGAACTTCAGGCCCTTCCAGACAATTTCACTTGGGATGTTGTTCCATGCCCTCCTTATATCAAACCCATCGGCTGTAAATGGGTGTATTATGTGAAATTGAATTCTGATGGGTCTTCCAATCGGTACAAGGCTTGATTGGTTGCTTTAGGCAACAAACAGGAATAAGACATTAATTATGATGAGACATTTGCACTGGTTGTTAAAATGACTACTGTCAGAATGGTGCTCTCTATAGCTGCTTCTCATGGGTGGTCTTTACACCAAATGGATGTGAAGAATGCATTTCTTCATGGTGATCTGCCTGAAGATATTTATATGACACCTCCTCATGGCCTATTCTCTTCATATAAGGGTGTGTGCAAGCTCAAACACTTTTTATATGGTTTGAATCAGGCGCCCAGAGCATGGTATGAGAAATTTCTTCCACTCTACTTTGATTCTCCTTTACTCAAAGCCAATATGATTCCTCTTTGTTCATTCACCGCACATCTACGAGCATTTTTTTGCTCCTTCTTTATGTTGATGATATGATCATTAATGGTTCCGATGAAGCATCTATACGGGAAGTTAAACAACTGCTTCAAGCCTCATTTCAGATGAAAGACTTTGGTAATTTACATTACTTCCTTGGACTTGAGGTTCACTCTACCTCCAAGAGTATATTTCCCCAAAAGCATAAGTATACTACAGAACTTCAGGTTGTCGATATTCTTACCAAGGTTGTTCCTCGTCCGCGCCATCAGTTTCTTATTAACAAATTGATGCTCATCGACCAGGCACATCAATTTGGGGGGATGTGAATAAAGAGATATTATATAATATCTTATGTTTTTTTTCTTTTATATGTTGCATAAATTAAGAAAAAGATACAACTCATTATTTGTAGATATTTAGAATTAGTATTCCTAATTTAGGTTGTACAAATCAGAAATTAGAACATTTGTAATTATTGTTTGTAATCCTCTAAATTAATTGAGAAAATACAGTGAATAGAAGACATCAAGCCAAATTTCTTAACAATGTTTTGTTAGTAGGTTTTGGGCATCTATTGGTCAGGATGTCTTCCCACTATTGGGGGGTTATTGTTCTTGTTTCCACCATTGTTGGTGATTTTTTTTTTTTTGAAAGGCAAATATATAGATAGATATATAGATGAGCACAAGGGGAACTCAACCCATATACATTCGAGAAAAGTCAGACAACAAAAAGGAGAACCACTGAAAACTAAAGGCTACCTCCTAGACAAACAATGAATAAGGTCAACATACCACTCATAAAATAAGCAAGTAGAAGATTTACTCCTAGCCTGAAACTACTGCCAAGAAAGAGATGAAATACTGTCAATACATCTGCCAAAATCAGGAACCTCTCACCATTGTTGGTGAATATTGTTTGATTGTTTGATTTTTTTGTTGTTCCCCTATGCTAATTGGAAGACTCGGTGTATCGATTATTTTACATAGTGAGAGTTTTTCTGTAACTCCTGTAGTTCTTATTCTCTCAAATTTAGGGGAGTTTTTCCCATTAAAATTTGGTGTCTTTGATATTTATTTTCTTGCCACAAATATTATCTTTAGAAATGCATTTTCTTGCTTAAAAAATAAATAAATGCAATTTCTGCCCTATTTATTTGCAAAGGAGGAAAATATTTTTTCATAGAGATTGTAATTATCTTTCGTTTTCCCTAACAATTGACTACATAAATCTACCTACATGATGCTTAATATTAATCACAGTTTGAACAAGAAAATTGGTCTAGCTTGCTTTTATATAATGAAGAATTTATTCATCACACAAAACTCAACATCATTATATAGGTTTAAAATAATGTACTAAAGAATACAATTGTAATGGATGATACATGATACATTAGGCAACATAGTACATTGGATTTGGGAGTTTAAACGCCCTTTTAGGACTTGGAATCCCCTCAATGCTACTATATTGATCCCCAACAATGCCCCAAAGACGATAACCATCATTGATTAATTGTTTTCTCACATCAGACTTGTACTTTTTCACTGATACAAATTCATTAGTAATATCCCTGTTGAGGAGGACCAAAAAAAAAATATTAAGTTAGAAAATGAGCCATGGGGGAAGCAATGAGAAATAATAAGTGAAATGACAAAATTATACTTACCTAAAGATGATTTTAGTCCAGCCATAAAATTCAACCTTGACAAGGTTATCAATTGTAGCTGATCTAAGATGCTCTCTTCTTGCTGTAATCAAAATGATTTGAAGTCCTCTAGACTTAAGTTCATTGAAGAGTTTCAATGAGTGTTCAAGAGCTGTTGCTTTACTCTTGCTCATCCATTCCTCTAAGGATGTCACATTCAATTTCTTTCCCCTATTGTTTGTCAATAAAAAAACCCATCACTATTTTGAAATCTAAACTATCATTACTAACAAATGTCTTAATTTGCTATTGCGATCTTGGCTAGATAATACTACCAAAAAAATTCTATTTAGCAACTAATTTATGGATCAAAATCTCAAATCGGTCACTAAACATTAGCGACTTAGCAAAACCAATCACTAACTATTTTAGCGACCGATTTGGGGACAGAATTTAAAATCAATCGCAAACTTAGAGCTGTCAAGATAGGCGGCCCGGCCTGGCCAAACATAAAAGTGGGCTGGGCAAGGGCAGCCCGATTGTCATTTGGGTTGTATTTTGTGTAGCCCAGCCCAGCCTAAAACATCGAGTCATGGGACGACTTGCGGTCTAATTTAACTTTAACAAAGGAAATCGTAAAAATTGTTCAAACAAACATAAAAAATTAGGTCTGATTTAGCCCATGGGACAACTGCTTTGGGCCAAAATAGTTTGATTCAATCATGGGTCTCTATTTAACGAGCCCAACCAAACCCAAAACATCATACCTTGGGTTGGACCAAAATTGACAACTTTATTCTTAAGTAGGTGGCTCCGCCAGTGAGTTAATGAACACCAAAGGTATTTTGAGCAAAAAGTTCAATGTTCAAATCTCAAAAACTTAACAACATTTGTCTATAAAGCAAAATAGTAAAAGAGAGTGAATATAGGATTTACCCAAATAGATTATTCTTGTAATAAGGAACTGTTGAAAGAAGACTATCATCAATGTCAAAAATCCAAGCATCTTTCCCATCATTCTTCAAATTACAACTAGTGCTAAGATAAACCAAGCATTCATCAATTGTCCTTTGAGAGTCCACTTTGTATTGTGTAGACTTAGCATATTTTCCAATGTATTCAATACATTCTTCAGGTACAACTTCAAAGTCTCTAATATTGTGCAACTCCACATTCATTCTCCAACTCTCACAATAGTTCTTCAAGCTGATTTTCAACCCATCTTGTGTCTGCAGCTTCAATATGTTCCAATCTGCAACAACTAAAGAAATTAAAAGACATGTGAAAACCAAAGAGTAAACAAGTGGTTTCCACATTTTTTTTTCTTATTGACAGAAAAGAAAGTAAGATATGGAGAATAATATTGGAAAGAAGTAGCTAACTACTCAACTTTATAAGTTTTTAATGTGCAATGATTAATTGGATATATGAGCTGTGTTTGATGGTTCGTGAAAGCCACAAAACATTGACCTACGCCGCATGTCACATGCTGCCATGGCTGGCAATTACTAAAAACTAACAAGAAATCTCAGCTTTCACACAAGACAACTAATGTTAGTATGCTTGTTCTCACATCAAATAAATGGGTTTTCATTTTTTTAAAATATAAATTGTGTATCCTCCGCGCACAATTGGAGAGACTATCTCGAGTTGGGTAGAACCACAATAGGCGACACAAATTTTCCTCAAAAGATTTAGTGTTGTTGTATGCCTAAGGCTGGATTCGAGCCCAAGACCTTATGTTTGCTGGAAGAGACCACTACCATCTCATCCAAGTGCTCTCGCCTAAATGGGTTATCATTTGAATACACGATCTATATATTGCACGGGTATTTTAAATTTTAAATTCAATATTTATTTTTCCATAAAAAATAACATTTTTAGTTATTATTCTTCTTGAAATTTTGATAATTTTTTTTATGTAGAAAAATTTATAGTTATTACAAATTATAAATTTTTTGTTCGATAAAGAAAGTAATTAATGCATACTTTGATGCTTTTTTTATGCAAATGCATATTTTGATTAGTAATTAGTAACTTTTAATAATTGCAGTCAAAATGATTGAAAACAAATTTGGACTAAATGTTTGAATTTGTTCAAATAAAGAGACTAAATGTCTGAATTTTAAAATAGGGAAACCAAATGTCTGAATTTTTGAAAATAAGGGGACCAAAACTATAATTTAGCCTAATTTTTTTACGGCTCCGTTTGAGAGTTATGAAGGAATGAGAAGATATATAGTAAAGAGACATAAAGAGAAAATTTTATTTGTAGATAAGGAAGGAGGTTTTTTTTGACCAATATATTTTTAATCTTGAGAGTATTTCAAGATTATTTTTAAGTCGTCCCAAACTCTACTCTAATACATTTTTGGAGTTCTCCCATTTTAGAGTGTTTCAATATTGTGAAGAAAAATAAGTTTTTCATTCGATGTAGGAGCCACCCAGTGTCGGATTTAGGACCCAAATTCAAGAGGGTCAAACTTTTTTAAAAGCAGATATAATTAATTTTTCTAATATATTTAAATAAATAAATAAATCACAAAACTCATAATTATCCTGTATGTGATTTCATATTTTGAAATCGTTGAATAGTCAGCTTAGCGTCTACACTATTGAATACATCAGTCTCAATTTAAGTCATTGACAGTCGTTCATCCATGTATTCCTTATTCGGTTAAACAACCTAGCGCGGTCAATTTCTTTTATATAGGGTGGTAAATGAACTATTTTTTAGGGGGTTCAAAGGAACCCTCTCACTTTGATCTTAAGGTGTCTGGATGAAGTACTTTTTCGGGGTAAAGTAATCTTTGGGGGAATTAAAATATTTTACCTTAAAAGTCTAAGCTAAAATATTTTTAATTTTCATAAAAATTACTCAATCTAAACGCACCTTTAGTTTTATTATATTTTGGTTCTATTGCTTTTCCAAATCCACAAATTTGATCCCCTGTTTTACTTTTCATGAAATTTTGTCTAGCCCTTGATCTTTGTATCACAGTTCTACCCCTTGATCCTATTAACCACTCTTCTTTTTTTTACCAGACCTATTAACATTAACCACTCTTAGTTGTGGTAGATTTTGCAATAAATTTGTCGATTATCGAAATAAGAACATGAAGGAGCTTAAACAAGGAGATCCAAAGTTCTGGAAAACTAAATTTCTCTCACTCCTAACAAATTAGTAATTACTGGTGTTCACATATAAAAAACCCATGTGTAAAAATTGACCATTTTAGGAAACAAAAATGTAATTAAGAGTAGTGGCGGATGCAGAAAATTTTATTGGTGGGGGCAAGAAATTTTTTTATCTATATCATTTCTCAAAAAAAAAACTACTAAAAGTTTTCAGAAAATAAACAATCACATACATGAAGAAAAAACTCAAAAGATATCTAAACTTCTACAAATTACACTAGTTATCAAGACATTTTTATATTCTAAAACTATTGTATGATATTTTTATTGTCAATACTATAAAAAACATCTCTTTTAGTATATACTAGCCGAGTGCCCGTCCTACGGACGGAGGGCACGTAACATATGTGTTAATGAATAAATTTGTTCCGTGTTGTGCTTCCGAATGCCGCAAAAAAATTTAGATTTTGGTTGATACATTATTTTGTATGTACATTGATAAATTACTATATAAATTACTAATATTGAAATATTTAACATAAATATGCTTTTATTTGAATTTAACAACATACGATTATACAGATGCGACATGAAGGTTACATAAAGTAAATAACTTTGTAATCTCAAAAAAAAACTAAATAACCTTGTTAATCAAACATTAGACACATAAAATGATAGCATATCTAGGAGATTGCCATATTGGAGTATATGTTTACCATCGTTTGAAGGCAAATACGATGTAAGTTTACCATGTACTTGACATGTATGGGCTCCTATGCAAAGCAAAAATATAGACATAAAATGATAGCATACATACCACATTACCATATTATAAGACGTTTACATAAGTCCATAAAACGCAACCACAGAAAACATAAACCACATAAGAGAAAAGCAGTTTTTAACAACTTATAGTTCAAATACAGTTCCCAATACATAGACTTCGTCAACCACTTCTTAGCAATAGTTGTAGATATATGGACAACGACATCATGCAAAATCTGCGTAAATTATCATTGGTGGGAGGCTTTCAATAGTGAACTGAAGAACATCCCCTACGCGGAATTTGTTTTCTTCAACAAACCAATTTCATTCATCTCCAGCCAGAAACTTTTCATGTTCATGTCTTTCCGAAGTACGAATACCACAAAAATATGACATCTCAGTTGGCAAAAATATCAAAGGAATATCAGTCTTCGTCTTCGGAATAATCTTGGCAATCCTCCGTGGAAAATGCTGACAAATTAAAAGATAACATATCAAAAATAAATCTTGTCCATACTCAATATGAATGTTAACGTGTATTATAAACACTATAATACGCTAATGATATTATTTATACATACCATTCCACCGGATCTGAATTTGATAAACCTAGAAATACGAAGCAACCATGTTTTGTCCTCTTCTTCCCCAATAAATTCCTCCGTATCTTCAGAATTGAATCCACTTAACTCCTCGGAGTCTTCTGAACCATCATTGCCAGAATAGGTGATCTCTTCACTGTCTGTGATTTCAGCATCCGATGAGTCCGAGCAGATCTCAATGATCTCATGGCTACGAAAATAAGATGAAAATAATGAATGTCAATCTCACATCCTAATAAGTTTCTTCAATATTTGGTATATAAAGGTAATCACAGTTATATTCAGGCTCAAAATAGACCAATATATGTTGAAGTCAAGTAATTTGAGACCCATTTTCATGCATAACAGTAAATAATGTTTTGAAGAGTACGCATAAAAGTACTACCCAATGATGTCATGGCTACCTGATTTGTGGTAAAAAATTAAGTGAAAGTCACGTAATAACAGTTTCCAACAATGATTAAGTTGAAGTATAATTGTTCTGTTAATTATTTGAAAATAAATCTAAGGAAAATCTAGCATAGTACTCAGTATTAACACATTATATGGCTACCCCATTTTCACATATAGTATTGCACTTCTTAGGAAACTCTAGCATAGTACTCAGATTTAACACATTATATGATACGACATATGAACAAATACGATAGTAATACCTAAATCTATACCAATCACAAACCCAAAATATGTTAACATTTCCAATAATGGAAATTCATCCCAAACTCTTTTTTTTTGATCCAAATCCCAAACTCTATAATATCTTCCTCATGACAAACAAATCAATGTTCTATTCATGCAGAAGTTTTTAGTTTCACTGGGTTTCATCATCTTTAAGAGTATATGGGTGTTCATTGGAAAAAACTGAAAATAAATACCATACGGAGGGAAAAGAAGAAATTCATGGAAAATTCGCATAAGAAAGGAGGAAAATAACCTGTGTGGCGGCGTTTCCATGTGCGATGGTGAGAGGTTTCAATGAAAACTGAAAGCGACGAAAGGGTTGGTTTTGGGAAACTTCTGGTATGCCTCTATAGGTTGTAAGTGAGAAATCGGGTAGGGTTTGTAACTTGTAAGTGTGGTTGTGTTCATTATTGAATTTGACTGTAAAACATTGAGAAGTGTGGGGATTGAAACGGCGGTGCAGGTTCCCCCATTGATTGGTCAAATCAATGTCACAACATTGATGATGATATACGTGCAATAGTTATGATGTTGAAAATGAAACGGTGTTGTGGTAATCCATGTGCTCTAAACTATGTTTGCTTGAATGGAAGCAAATAGGATGCAAAGAAATGTAGAGGAATATTCTATTTTACATTGTTTGGTTTGCTTTTGAAAAAGAAATGAAAGAAACTGTTTGGGGATGACCCACACAAAAAAGACATCATGAAAAAGGGCACTTTTGTATTATCTGACCAAAATACCCTTACACAATCCTACTACTAAAAAAATTTATTTAATTATTTGGGACATAAAAGTCTTTTTATAAAGAAACTTTTTTATTTCCTCTCACTTTCAATTTAAATTTCTCTCGTACAAAACAACTAAACTAATCCTCTCACTTTTTACTCTATTTCTTTATTTTAATATTCTTTCTTTCAACTCTCTTTCCTTCTACTTTCTTTTATTATCCAAACACAGCCTTATGTATTGTTTGTTTGAGGTAAAAGTGATTTTATATAAACTTCGTGAAAGGAAACAAAATTTTTTATATACACTTAGTGAAAGGAAACCCTTAGGTATAGTTTCATTTGTTTGGTTTCAACATGAAAGTCGAAGGAATGAAAGTTTTTGTCGTGTGGCCCCGTCACAATCTTTTGACCATTTTATTTCAAATCCTTATTTCCCCCATATTGATTCTAGTATTACTTTACTTTTTTTTTGTTATGCCTAAAATTCTTTAACGGTATTTTTGTAATTAGAATAATATACATCTTTCTTTCCTCTTATTTTGTACTCTATTTTCACTCCAACCAATTAAACATAGAATAATCTCACTTTTTAATGACTTTCTTTCCTTCAACATTCTTTCCTTCAACCATCTTTCCTTCCACTATCCAAACAAACCATTAGGCATTAGGAATTCTACTCCTTTGAAGAGACCGAGACATGATATAGCAGGGAATGTTCAAATAAAGTATACCACACATTTATTAGAAATGATGATGAATGAGGAATTGGATCATAGCCCATTATACAACCCCTGACTTTTGTAACACCCCCTTCTACTTAGTACTAATTTAATCAATAAAAATCAGAGTTTTTCAAAAACTTTTCCACGCACCTCAAAGAGAGTGCTACATTTAATAAAAGCATCATCAAGGTATAATTAAAATTCACACGCATCTAGTGCGTGATATAAGCATCATAACCAAACGGGACGAACCCTCAAAAAAAACATGTTTAGTGTTTACAATAATCCAGAAAACAATTCACAGCACAGCGGAAATAACAACTGAGTTCAACATACTCAAATACATAATCTAAATCAGTTTAATACATAACATAAAATAATGGTACTAAACCCCATCCCCGGGTGTTTCTAATCAGAGCTGACTCGAAGACTCAAGAAGGCCTGTCACCTTCACTCAGAATCACCTGTTTGTCGCCACGAGAGCAGGCAACACAAAAATGCTAGGGTGAGTCTCTTTACATAAATAATAACAAATAAGATAAGCATTATATTAGGAAAACATCTAGTAACATCAGTCCAAAATAATCCAATCATTTACCATTCCATTAAAATATCAACAACAACAATATTGGGTTAATTATACATCAACTAAGAATGTATGAGTTGATGCATGTATGCAATATGCATGTGGATCCATTCTCGTCATTTTGGCCGAAGCCCTCGTCATTTGGCCGAAGCCCTCGTCATTTGGCCGAAGCCAACCCACCTTGTTTATATGCATATGATTCATGTGACTCCATGACAAATGCATCACAATACAACAAATGCATCACACCAATCATCAACTCACCTCTTTGGCCGAAGCCCTCATCATTTATTAACCACCTCTTTGGCCGAAGCCCACATCAATTATTAACCCACCATTTTATCTTCACCTTACCACCACAACTTATTTAATTAATTAAATCCCACCTAAGGACCAAACCACCTCATAAGGACCTTTTCCACACTCAAGGACCATTTTGACCCACCAAAGATTAATTTAGTACTCAAAGGATTATTTTGACACATTATGATTAATTTGATGCTTAGGAGCTTACGTTGACATATTTTGGATTAATTAGACACCAAGGGATTATTTCGTCACGCCAAGGATTAATTTAATTCTTAGGGACTATTTTGTCACACCAAGGATTAAATTAATTCTCATGGACAAAACTATCACTTGGACATATTTTGGACACCAAGGCGCCAAGGGGCAGCCACTTTGGCGCCCCACTTAGCGCAACACACACACACAGCACAACACACACCCACAGGCGCCAAGTTTCTAGGAAACTGGCGCCCCTCCCTTGCCGTGCCACTTCTGCAGCACCCACACACGCACAGCCCTGCACTCAGGCGCCAAAATCCTAGGGGATTGGCGCCCCACGCACGCACCCACCCACACGGCACGCAACACAGCAACACACACACTGGGCGCCAAGTTTCTAGCAACCGGCGCTTCGCGCGTCAACCAAATTTCAAAGACGCACGCACACACCACCAGGCGCCTAAATGCCTAGCATTTGGCGCCCCTCCCCTGCACAGACACAACACCAGCACTTGGACACGCCACCAGGCGCCATCTTCTCGGAAATGGCGCCCACACCCCGCCCTGGGCCCCCAACTAGCAAGCCTGGCGCCATTTTGCCTAGCAAATGGCGCCCCTCCCCTGCACTTGCACACAACTCACGCCAGAAACAGTACCCTAGGCGCCATTTGCCTAGGCATTTGGCGCCCCACCTTTCTAACATTCCCACCAAACCACTTCAAACCCAATTTTCTTCCCAACAATTTATTTCTCACATAACCACACACATATAGACATTAAATCCACTTCATTAAATTATCATATTCACACACTTCTCTTCATGGCAACATTTCCTCAAACATATAACATGCATAATTCACAACACACATTTTTCCAACAACAAGCAATATGATATCAACAAAATTAAGCATTTCATACATCAACCAACATACAATCACATCAATTTCACACAACAAATCATCCCTAGAGCTATTCCACCTATAAAACATATCCTACAAATTATTATAGATGTAATGGAGAGTCCCCTAACCTTGGGTGAGCTAAAACCTCCAAGCAAGCACCAAAAATTCACCAAATGAAGCAAGCCTCCCCCTATTTCCAGCTATGGCCGAATTACCCTCTCTCTTGGGTGGAGATGAAATTCAAAAATGGATAAGAGTGAGACCATAGAACTAAAAGAAATGGAACAAGGAAGGAAAATGATGAAGATTGGGACCAAGAACTCACTTACCCACCAAGAATCAAAGAGAAAGCTTCCACCTTTTCCTTCCTCCCCCTTCGCCGTTCGCTGTTCTTCCTCTCCCCTCTCTATCTTTCTATTTTCTTCTTTCTTTCAAAATGAGGTAATGTTACCCTAGTTTAGGACCCCTAAGTTTTATGACTAGCATTGGGCCCAATAATGGCCCTTGGGCCTTATTCCCACTCCTACACTTAATTTATTCCACCTCCTGAAATAAAAATAATTCCAACTTAGTATCCTATTTAAAATTTGATTAGACCCCTTTTAGATAAAATAAACTTTAACTATATAATTAATTTAATTAAATGTTGCAAGCCTTAAATAACTTAATTAATTAAATAATTAAATTATTTTGGGCGTTACAACTTTCAGTTTTTTTCTTGCTGCTAAGTTGGGTAACCTTCGCATGATCAATTATTGCACATGTTGAAAAAATGTTAGACATTATATTCACTTCAATGCTTAAATTAGGTTAATAATTTACTTCATTTCATTAAATTAGGGTGTTTTCAATGGTTAAATGGACACTTTCCTCTAACGCGTTACATAATAAACGGATCAGAGTCATTTTTCATCAAGAAAATAACGTATCAGTAAAATTAGATTAACACATTATTAGGTTCTTCTTATCATAATAACCTGATTATAAAAGAACTTTTTCTATTTTCCTAGTGAAAGAGTTGGCGTATGGCTCATTATGTTAAGAGAGAGGAAAGTTTAAGGGTTTGAAAGTGTTAAAGTTATGACATAGGTGTAATCATGTTGAAGTTGAAGAAAATGTGACGGTTACATTGTCTGTTCAAATCAATGTCATGACATTGGTGATGATATAGGTGCCGTAATGATGATAGGGAAGACTACACGCATACACCTATGTGTGTTACTTTTATTTCCTTCTTTTGGTCATCATGATGTGTCATTTAATATGCTTGATACTATGGGGATTCTTTGAGTAATATGTAGTGCATATATGCTACTGATGTGCATTGAGATACTTTAAGAAGGTTTCATTCAAAGTACTTGTGATGAAACTTTGTTCTTACTTTAACACATAATGTGCTTGGTAGTATATTAGCTTCAATGCTCTTTTGGTAATGTAATAAACCAACAAATAATGTAAGTAGTTCAAGTAATTTTTTTCCAAAATGGGGTGTTGAATAAAAAAATGGATACTTCCATGTGGTCGTTTTTAAGTAAATGCAATATAGGTCGTTTTTAAGTAAATGCAATATAGTTCTTTCTGGTTAATGACAATCAGATAATGGGTACTACATAGTCATAATATTACATGACAATTCTGAATATTAACATTAGAACAATAATTAAACATGCATTTAACCATGACAACAAACGATACATAATATGTGATTAGTTCCACAAAAGTCATAGTTTAGTAGATTCAACGCAAGATACATACCACATAATAAAAACCAAGATTTGCACAAAACATAGATTATTCTAAGACTTCTTCCTACGAACCACAGAGACACAGTGACTTTCATATCCATTCACAATATTTCATTTCCTCCCCAAGTTGTTGGGGATAAGCTCCACTTTCTGAAACTTCGAATTACCAATGTGACCAGCAAGCTTCCCATAAATATAGTTATTATCATCATCAGCATCACCTAGATCATGGAGCTCTTCATCTATTACTTCATCATCATCACTGCCAGCCTCTGACTCCATATCTGGTTCATTTGCAAAAGGACCATATTTATCAAAATAGCGAGATGAAACTGGCACAAACAACTTGAAATTACCCCTTGAAACATATGTCAGACGACCAATAGCATAGTCCTTGAAACCATATTGACTACAAATGAAGTTGGTTCTGGTCATCATGTATGGCAGACCTGAATCATCAATCTTGATTTTTCCTGGTATGGTTGTCCCAAATTTGTTTTGAAGTGATATGTTTGAAGGGAGTTTGGAGTGGTATCTCTGGAAAAAACTTTTTGGTATCTCCACACGATTCTATTGCCATTTAGTAGATGTGAATGAAAACAACAACACGATTACTATTGAAGAACATGAATGAAATATAAAGAAACTGATATTCAAGAAAATGTAAACAACTTATTAGTATGCAACACTCACCGTCTGACGTTTAAATATGACAATAAACTGTTTGGATCCAACATTTTTCCTAACAAAAAATGAACCAAATATTAGATGTTTGAAATATATATCCTGAATTTGTAGATATACGTGTTCAACAAATACTGAATAGCATATTTACATACCTCATAGTTGTTCCCTCTTTGTCCGATTCACACATGACTGCCTGAAGTAGAAGTAGAGGAAGTTGAAAGTAGAGGAGTGATTATTGATGGATGAGGGGAACTATATAATGATGATCTTTTTATTTTTTAGGCCAAATATAACTATGATCTGAATGAGGTTTAACTGCATCGGTTACCGTAAAATGAACAGGCATACTATTTGGGCCTCGTATTTCGACCTAACACTATGTTAAAGCCCACCCATTAAAGCTACTTCAACAACCCCCAAACATATTAAGCACTTTAGAATTAGTATTAAAAGTTTATCTTTGGTAAGTTTTTATTTAAATACACAACAGTTTGTAAAAAAACAGCGTATGACACACATGAAGGAGGTATACTTTGAATTGATTTATTTTGTTACTGGGTATGTATCATGTTCGTACTTAGTGGTATATATATAGTCAATAGTCAATGTATGAAAATGAAGCAAATTATATCAAACGTAGTTGTGGATAAGTGTAAATGGTTAAGTGTGATAATGTGAGATTTTATTATGAATAAATCATTTTCATGTTAATTAAAAACTTTCAACAGCGATTTTGTAAAAACAATTTTAAGTATCTACGTAACTTTCATAATTATAAAGAAATTAATAATATACGATATTAAGAACATTGTACTAAAGGATAGTATTTGTAACGCGTACAGTTACAACAACCTATAACCATGACATAAGGTTGAAATTAAGAAAACAAACACAAATAGTAATTAAAATTAAGGATAGTGGTTATGTCGCGTAGAATAACTACAACTTATAACCATTACATAAGGCTGAAATTAAGAAAAAAACACAAATACTAATTTTAAGGTAACTTAATATAACATAGTGTTGACTTCATCTTCTTCATCATTTTGATCTTCATCAGGTTGTGGAGCACCATAAATTGATATCACCTCTTGGATATCATCAGTTGTTGGATTAAGGTCGTTCGTGCTGTCCACTTGAATCTGATGTGTTTGTTGTTGAACCTGATGGGGTGCAAGAACTATAGGATTCGCATCATAAATAGCTTGTAGTGCTTCGGGTACTCCATACAAATGGTCCTTCATCATGGTTGTTGTTATCATTGTTAGTCAGTGAATGATGTTCTAGTGATTGAGTAGTCATCTCAAAAGATCCTTCATCTTCGTTATCATGATCAAGTTCGTTAGGTCGATTATGAAAACGACCATGGCGTGTCAACTTAAAGTCAGCAAATGGTGGTTCAAAAAATTTAAATATCCCACTATATATGTATGAAATAAAGAGTACAGCTCCAAACTCATAGCATGTACACTACATATTTCAAATGTGTTTGTTTCAAGGTATGGTGACCCAGTAGTACCATCTGTTAATCCAAGGGCGCCTGGGTATAGATTACCATTCTTGTCTTCTACATAAACGGTGGATGGAAATCTGTTTGAAAAAGTTTCGTAAAATGTCAGCGGAAGGAGGATCCACGCCTGGAACAAAAAATATTCAAACCATCATAGATCATTAAAAGGACAATGAAAATTTAGTATTACCCACAACAATATTGTACACGTAAATTGTAACTAACAATTACTAATTAATAATTGATAACTAATGTTATAACCAACTTACAGTATGAGGACGAATGAGACAAATAAAGTCTGCATTGTCCATCTTGTAACTGAATTGGTAGTGTCAACCTATATGAATGAGTTGTTAGTTGATGGAAGTTATTAGTGTGTAGTGAGAGGATGAGAATATGTAGATTTCTATATATATATATATATATATATATATATATATATATATATCTTTTGCGATGCGACGTCAACGTGTTAAAAACTTTTAGATATGGCCCATTTTAGTGTTAGTACTTCGAAGTGGGCATATAGGGAACATTATGATGCTCTAAAGGTAGGAGTGAGGTTGGAAAATGGTTTGGTTGGAAAAGGTTAACATGTTGGATATGTTGGGTAATGTGGTGAGTGGGCACATCAACATTCTATACACGTTTTTCGAAGTTTTAATAACATCATTATCTCGTAAAAGACGCTACTCAAGTGGAGAACTATTCATGTGCTTCGTCTCATGCCATATACTGTATTACTTCCTAATTCCTATAGTTCCTAGGAGTATATCTAATAATGGCTAAGTACACATAGGTATAATTATTAACATGTTCTTTAGGTATAGGTTGGTGTCGCATTGGGGAAAGGTTTTGATTGTTTGTAGACAAAACCTATGAACTAACATCCACTATAGGTGGACGAAAAAACGGACAAAAATAATGTCCAACTTCAACATCTCGTAGTTTTAGATATTGCCATGTAGGGGACATTATGATGCTCTAAAAGTAGGAGTGAGGTTGGAAAATTACTGTCCTTTGTTTTGTCTACAACTCATAAATTACTACTGCAAACTTCATCTATCCTTGATGTATAAAGTTTGGGTCCTTTTATTCTTGTACTTCAAATTTTAACTCTATTGGTGATTGGACCCAAAACTTTTGTCCCCTACAATTCAAGACGGCGCATAATTCAATTAAACAAACATAATAGGACCGTGGTGGGCTATGTGAAAAGCAATAATGTTGTAAAGTACAATATCAAACTCATTAAAATCAATAACTGCATAATAACATTATTACATTCATTCATTATCTAGAAACAAAGAGTTACATAATACTTCAATTATTACAAAATGCAAACACTTAGATCGAAGTATAAATCATACTACTTACCCAGGTGACTATTTCAAATTATTGAATACTTCATGGTACACAACATTATTAGTGGTGGTTGTATTCTCATGATCTTCACTTACTAACAATAGACGTAATCATTGTTTTGTTGTAACTCTTGATAAGGCAACATAGAGTTGTCCATGTGAAAATACTGGAGTAGGCAAGTATACACCAACAAATTCTAAAGACTGACATTGACTCTTATTAATTGTCATTGCAAAAGATATAGCTAAGGGAAATTGTCGTCGTTGGAATTTAAATGGTATTCGCACATCTGATGGAATTAAAGACAATCTTGGTATATAAACTCTGTTCCCAACATGAGTGCCTGATATTACTTTACCCTCGACAACATATCTTCCAAGTTTCGTTATAATCATCCTTGTACCATTACAAAGCCCTGCATTTTGATCCATGTTGCGAAGAAGCATTACAGGAACGCCCACCTTTAACTTCAATATATGACTTGGCAATCCTAGTGATGAAATTGTATTTAAATATTCCGATGAGTGAACATTGTCTACACGATCTGTATTAACATTGTCAGAGTGAGGGGTGTCAAGACTATAATAAGTCATCTCTTCACCAACTATATTGTTTGCCATGTAATCATTGATTTCGTCCACCATAGTATTTTTTGGTGCCAATATTGCTCTTTTTTGGTAATATGATGAATAATCTGTCACATTTATATAATTTGGATATATTTCTTCAACAATGTCAGCAACTGTGTCTTTACCATACTTAACTAATAGTTCAGGTGGCATAACAACAACACTATGATCATCATTATGATGACCAACTTTACCATCACCCATTTTTAAAACCCAATCAGCAAAAACTCGACGTTCCTCTAAATCATCTGTAGATCCACCAAAGAGTAAACACATGTTTGTATGTAAACTCAATATCTCACAAAATCTCCAAAGATAATATGAGTTTCTTGTAGAGTTCACAATTTGTTGCCGAGTACCTTTTGGAATTATAGGCAATACTTGACGAAAATCACCACCAAGAACGACCACCTTACCCCCAAATGGAAAATTATGATTACCTATCCTGTGATGCCTTAGAATATCTTTAAATGTACGATCAACAGCTTCAAAACAATGTTTATGCATCATTGACGCTTCATCCCATATTATTAACTTAGCTCTACCTATCAATTCCGCCAAATCACTACATGTGTTATATTGCATGTTGAATCTTCATGTATTGTAATTGGTATGGCAAATCGTGAATGAGTTGTTCGTCCACCTGGAATAAGTAACGCGGCCACACCGCTAGAAGCAACTGTCAACACAATGTCTCCTTTAGAACGTAATCCTGCAGCAAGGGCTCTCCATATAAATGTCTTCCCGGCACCACCAAATGCATTAAGAAAGAAAAACCCACATTGATTAGATTCAAGACGGGACATTATTTTGTCATATACTACGCGTTGTTCAATAGTCATCGTAGATAGTAACCGCAAGTGTTCATGTACCAAAGCAACTCTATCATAATTTAATTAATCATTGATTAAACGGTTGAACTAATGATTAACATTTTCGTTCATAGGAGTTCCCATTGATGGAAAGTCTGATAGTCTTCTATTCCGTCTTTGTAGCTTATCATCAATGTCATGCAGTACATAACTCTTCAATTGTTCATCAGTCAAAGTCAACTCTACATGGAAAATGTAAATACTTTGTTCATGGTTCAACAAATAAATATTGAAATAATCCTTGTTTCATAACATATAAACTAAACAAAATCCAATACAAAATAATTTCAAGTAATGTTTGTAAATCAATAAAATCGCCACATACCTGGAGTTTGATGTAATCTTCGTTGTATGTACAATATATCTTCCATTAATTCCATCAGTGTTTCTTCAAATACATATTCAGGATTGGTCATTTGGTTCTCTACCAACAAAGTTACAAATAAATGTCTCAAATAATGACCTGACCCCCACTGGCTAGCTTCTTTGATTGCATCAATATATTCCAGGTCATCATCTAATAAACTCATTGCAAAGCAAGCCCTTTTAAATGTATCATGAACATGGTTATTAACTTTACGAAGATCTTCGTAACATGTTGGTCCACGTTGTCCGCATATAATACAATTCTCCAGTTCCTGGAGGGACAAAATGCATACGACCAATACTTAATCCTTGCTTCCGTGGGGACCATTGACGTTCCTTTTGCTTCCAAACAAATTTCAATGGGAATTCATTGTATGTCAAATGCTTTGCTTCCTCATATTTGGCATTCGCATCAAACCATGCTAAAAATTTGGTGTAGTTTGAGCTTGTCCTCGCAATGACATCATCTACTGGACGATTATTGTCAAATAATAAATATTGTTCCCCAGGCAGATGAAACATTAACCTCTCCACAGATGGATCTCTATAATGAATATCAAAACTGAACACTCGCCATGTTGCCTCACATGGTGATAAATAGCGACAATCAAAATATAATTTGATCTCATCAACCACCTTAATAGTTGTGCCATTATTGGTACCACTGTCATCTGATTGATAAAAAGTAGTTGTGACTCTATCATGTCCTTTGTTAATGCACTTGAACAAATATTTGATAGACCGAGATTGGTTACACCACTCCACATTTATATGTGCATTAAACATTAACAACAATTGCTTGTTATATGGGACCACATATCTATTATCAAGAGAAACTGCACCTTTTGGTATACAACGTCCATTGTCTCTTCTACGATACACTGGATAACCATCATCATCAAGCATTGTTGTATTCGTAAATTTTTTGGGAAAATACTTTGAACACTTATTAGAAACCATACAAGGAGAAGACTTACGATGTTCCCCACATGGGCCGTGAATCATAAATCCAGCAACAACATTATACAAATACGGCTCCTTATCTTTGTCAGGAATTTCTGCACATATAATTTGATCAATATCTTTCGCTTGCAATATTCGACTGCTTGGTTGTAGAAATACCAAAATATGCGCGTGTGGAAGTCCGCATTTCTGGAATTCTATTGTGTAGATTATTGGTTATACAACAATAATGTAAGACACAATATCATGTTTCTAAATTAAATGATATGCAACTCATTAAGCAAATCAATACACTTCTTTAAAATAAATGCATATAAAAAAATATTACCTGCTTTTGTTTAACCAAATATATCACCATTTTTTATTTGTTTCATGAGGTAATCTAACTTCATTTTAAATACTCTTGAAACCAAATCTGGTCTATCTTCAGCCTTCGCATTCACTATTGATAAAAATGCTGTTAGTTCTGGCCACTTCGGGTTGCATGTAAATGTGATAAATAAATCAGGATATCCAGCCCATCTACAAATTGCCATTGCATCTTGGTAATTTTGTTGCATATATTGTGCACCACCTGTGAAACTGGATGGCAATACAATGTGTTTACCTACAGTGTTTGGGTCGAGGTCACCCCTTAATACTGCATCTGATAACCCTTTGTACATATCTGCTCTTACGTCATGTTGATGATTCTTTACCCATTTTAATCTTTGTGCTTCAACCATACTATAGCCATCGACCATAAATTGTTGAAATAACCTTTTCCCTTTCAAAACACACGACTCTTCAATTGTTCTTTGTTGAATCCGATAAGCAAGCCATTCACAGAGTGTGACCTTTTCTCTCTTAATGGGAGATACCGTATCATCATCATCATTGTATTTAATATTGTCATGCCATCCATCTTCCCCAATAGGAAAAAATAATGGATATTGCAATGGTAAATAAGCCACACTCAATGTCGATATACGTTGTAAAAACCCAGATCTCTTCTCAACAACAACATCCCGATCAAAATGACCAGAATCAAAATCTCCTACTATTAAAGCAGCGACCTCTGATGATGTTGGCAAGTTGTATCTCCTACTATCTTTACCTCTTTTGCCTATAATCCTTAACTTAATATTTTCTGCTTCCCCAAAAGTAAGACGTTCCCGTACATATCTGCATGTCTTCACAAATGGGTTGCACTTGTCTAACATTTCACGCAACTTAATAACAATTGAGGATTGTAATTTGTCTACATCATCTTTCATGATGAATATATATAGAAAAATTAAAAGATGTTATCATGAATCAAATAGGACATTATAAAATGTTTACCAAAACAAATACAAAGATGAATAAATAATATACTTACCCCACTACCGACATTCTATTTGAAATTTCATTCTCAGTGTCATATATATACAATTGTGCAAATTTTGGATGCTCTCCTGGAAGTGGTGTTAGACTACCAATCTGATGATAGTTCTCACCATTCATAATAAAAATTGGAGGAGCGGTCCCAACATTCATTTGACGCTGAATTTTACCACCCATTGATGTGAAAGAAAACATACTATTAAAAGACCTTATATTGGACTGAAAAAACTTCCTTTCACGATCTTGGTTATTATATAAACTATCCAAAGGATCTGGTGGCTTGTTGTAATGTGGTAGAATAACCCTACCATATGCACAACAAAGGCTAAACGTTGGATTCTTCGGATTAAAAGATTTCTCACGACGCTTCGCAAACCAAAATATAGCTCCAATATAAAGACACATATATGTTGGGATCCCGACATCCCAATAATCTGGTATGGTAAACAAATTATATAAACTGAGTTATTTTAAAATATTAACATTAATAATCTCGAAATCTTCAACCTAATCAACTTATTGGTAATAATATTACCTTGATGTAAACCGATATTATCTATAATATCCTTGTAGCGACCGAAAAATTCGGGAAAGGATTCTTCGAAAGGTTCTTAAGGAAGCCGCCACCAAATTTTAGTTTAAGGGCAAATTCGGAAAATCCCTTTAGGTTTTAGGACAAAGCATTGTTAGGGTTCGGGAGTCGTTATGTGTGTAACACCCCATATTTTCTTAAATAGTATATTATTTTAAATGTGCATATCTCACTAAATTTTTGTGAATTATTGATTTTATAATCCAAACCTTACTTGCTTTTGAATTATTAAAATTGGTTGAAATAGCATTTAATTGTGTTCTTCTTACAATACTGGTAATTGGTAATATATTAGTGTTTTATTTAATTACTATTATAGTTTTATAAAATATCAGTGTTGAAGTATTATTTATTTAGGAAGATATTTGAACTGTTAAAATGTTTGTTTTAATGAAACTAGATTTTGAAAATGCTTTGAATCAGATTTTGGGTATTTTTCTAGGACTACACTTGCTTTTTACTCGCACACCCCTTATTTCCATTCCTGCACTTCTAGTCACTAACTAAAACCATTCAAGACCAAATATGATGTTTTCATACAACCCGCCGGACTGATCGACCACCCAAATGTCGGCTTCTTCTTCTTCTAACTTATAACTTCTCCAAACCCTTGCACGACTCCACCTTCTCCACGTGCTTTCACCCTCAAGCCACGACCAAAACCCAAAACACCACCATTCCATTCAAAATCACACAAGGAATCTGCTCCTCTTTCGCTCCTCGAACCGATCGTAGCCCTACCCGTGTTCTAGTCGTCACCTCTCTCCACGAGAGAACTCCATAGCCACCGTGCTCAAGCATAATTTTTACCCAGAGAAATGCTTCCTCTCCTCGCCGAAGTCCACTATGTCATGTGTGTTCGGGTTGAAATGGCGAAGATCCTTTTTGGTCGATTACACCTTTTTCCTTCTTTCAATTATCCAATTCTAATCATGTAATGAAAAACATGTTTGAAATGTGTATGGTATGATTATTGAAGAAAACGAGAAAATTGTATGCTTCTTCGCTTTAATTATTGTTGATGATTGTAATGTACTTGAGGTAGAATAAAAAAATAAAAAATAAAAAAAAGGAACGACTCTGTGCAAAGGCTATTGGAATTAGCACCTAAGGCCAAAACTATTTTTTGAACGTAAAATGTCTCATTGCCAAAGGTGTTTTTGGTGAGCATTATTGAGGTCTAATATATAGAATATGCTACACTAGTTGCACCTAGTTATAGTATTTCTTAATGATACTAACATCAATATCATTTACACAAGTACCTAGATATAGACTTAATCTATGGTTTTTAGTAGTTTACATTTTAGTTTTCCAGCTATTTGAAGTGTAGTTTAGTTTAAATTCCCAATATTTCGATATATTATTTTTAAATGATTTTAGCGACACAAAAATGATTATATATCTATAGATAGATTAGTAATGATTGCCTTGTTTCTGTCTTTCCTTTTGGCCTTGAAAAATGGCTATTGATGGAGAAGAAGTAGAATAACCGCTTGAGACCGAACAAAGCTTCCTAGGACATTGGCGTGCACACTTTAAGGGGAAAATACTACGTGTATAATTTCTAAGCTTGGCAAAGGTGAGTGTCCCTTTTGTTTGGGGTACCCGATTACCCCGATTGTGTTTATGTGCTACTTGTTATGTGCTATGTGTGAACCATTGTACGAGCAATGGATGGATTGTGTAATGTGTTTTAAGTCCTGTGATGTGTTCATTGTAGGAGCAATGAACAAAATAGTTTAAATGTGAGCATGTTTATTTGTTGACGATATTTGTAACTATATGAAATTGTGACTGATGTGTTTGTGAATGTGCTGTGACAATATAATCGATGTATTCATGACTGTACTGTATTTATATAAGTGTTGTCTGTCATTTGAAAAGGTTATGTTTGGGGCCATGATGAGTTGTTTGCTCTAGATAGATGAAATTGTTTCGTGAATTATTGGGTTGGTTTCTTGAAATTACCCATGTTGTGTGTATGGGTTGATTTCTCCGTTGATGTGATGGTGTGTTGCTCGGAGTGACTCTGAGAGATTATAGTAGGGTCTAGTTATCGGTTACGGTCCTCACGAGACATACTTACGACTAGATATGAGGAGTATAGGGTAAGTTATCCCTTAGTTGTTGATGAATACCTTTGGTCCTAGTCTTCCTATTGAGGATATTTCAATAGAGGTTAATGTTGTTGTTGTTGTTGTTGTCGTTGTCACTGTTGTTGCTGCTACCGAGTTGTTGTTGTTGTTGTTAGTAGGGCATTATCGGGCAAGGTATCCCGCCTGGGCATGGTATTCGGTCCCGCGCTTGTTATTGTTGTTAGTAGGGCATTATCGGGCAAGGTATCCCGTTCGAGCATGGTATCTCGGTCCTGCGTTTGTCGTTGTTAGCAGGGTGTTATCGGGCAAGGTATCCCGTTCGAGCATGGTATCTCGGTCCTGCTGTTGTCGTTGTCGTTGTTAAAAGGGCGCTATCGGGCGAGGTATCCCGTTCGAGCATGGTATCTCGGTCCTACTATTGCTGTTGTCGTTGTTAGTCGGGCAAGGTATCCCGTTCGAACATGATATTTCGGTCCGTTTGTTGTTGAAGTATCTCATTCCTCGTTGTTGTTGTCATCATTAGACCGTGTTGTATTGAGTTGAGTCTATTGGAGATTTGCATCGTGATCCCATGCTTTAGGTATGCGCGATTGAGTTTGGTCTGGTCTCGTATCAGTGTTGACTGGATCAATTTGTTGTTGTTGTTGTTGTTGTTGTTTTTGTTGTTGTTGTTGTTGTTGTTGTTGTTGTTGTTGTTGTTGCTGTTGGTGTTGTTGTTGGCGTTGTTGTTGTTGTTGTTGTTGTTTTTGTTGTTGTTGTTGTTGTTGTTGTTGTTGTTCTTTATTCTTTATTCTTTGTTGATGCTCTTGTTGTTGTTGTCGCTGGTTCTTTGTTGTTGTTGTTATTCTTTGTTGTTGGCGTGGTAATTGTATAGTTTCACATCCGTTGACTTCGCATGCCGCATGAAAAACTATTTTTGCATGATTGCCTAGTTGATGTTGTGTGGGTGGGTGTGTGTCGGGAACGCTCGCTGAGATTTTTATCTCATTCTTTCAATTTCATGTTTTTTTTTTACAGTGAACCCACAGGAAGCATTGAAGATAGATTATTGTACTAAATTTGTAATGAAGTAATTGTTGTGTAATTTGTAAATAAAGTTATGAGGATGTAAAGTTAATTTGTATATAGAGCTAAATTATATTATTGTACTTATAAAAAAAAGGGGTAGAAAATGATTCGCTACTAGTTCTGTATCGTTGGTTGTTTTAAAGTCGAAGATAATTATTTAGATGAGATAGGATTCTTTTGAAAAGTTATAGTTACATGATTTTCGAATGAATAAATTATGTGTTTGACATTTTTTTTAAATGAACAAATGGTTTCGATTTTCGTTCTTTAAACAACGAGTTTGCAAAAAGAAAGTATGATTTATTTCTTCAAAATATTTCTGCAACTACACTTTTGCTATAAATGAAGCTATAGCTAAATAGGGTGTTACAATGTGTGGGGAATGTATTAGCACCCCACGACATCCATTGTCTAATTATTTAAGATTTATTTAATAATTACCCTTTCATTTATGGAGAAAAAGACTTATTTAAGTTTTTGGTTTTTAGTGCCTGACAAGAGTTGAGTCTTGCTCCTACGTACCTCCGGATGCAATGGAGGAATCAAAGCTACATAGTTCTTCCTGAAAAAAGTTTGTTGGTTGGTGTTTTTTAGTGTAGGGGTTCTAGGATTCCTTGAACTGTACAGCTCACTGATTCCTAGGACGTTGACTAACCCGATTGTACAACCGACTTAGTCCCCTACTTTTTGAAAATATTTTTGAGGGTTTTTTGAAAGAAGTTGGTTTGATGTGAGGTGAGTTGATTTTAGAATAGGTATTCTAGAACTCCTGAACTGTACAGTTCATTAGTTCTATGACGCTGACGAACCCGGTTGTACAACCGACTTAATCCCCTATTTTTGAGAAAAATGATTTATTTATATATTTATAAGTTTTTAGGATTATTGAATCAGCATGCAATTTCATTGGTCTCTAGAATGATGACTAACTTATTGTACAACCGACTTAGTCTTTTATTTGATTTTTGGGTGGAAAAATATTTAATTGTTGTTTTTGGTTTATGAAAATTTATTTGGTTCGAAAAGAATTAAAAAAAATGAGAAATGAGTGAAAATTGGAAAAATAATTTATTCATATTTTTATAACAAATCAAAACCATATAACCAAAATAGTGGCTGATAACAAATCAAAACCATATAACCAAAATAGTTGTTGATAACAAGTCAAAATAATCATTAACTAGCTTGATTGCTCCTTAATATATTAAAAAAAAGTATCACAAAAGAATAATGTTAAGAGTTTTGGTTCAGCTCAATACTCAAACGAAATTCCACTTTAGACATTTACTGTATTGTTGGCTTTATTGCTCCTACAATCTGGAAGTTCTGACGCCCTCTCTATGCCCTTAGATTTATATGGTGCTATACTGTGAATACCAACATTAAGGGAATCCAATAAATCGTTCTCGATGCAGTCGTACATCTTCTGACAAAGTTTGTCAATAGTTGTTGTAAGATTTATTATCTGCATTCTTATCTCCATAACCTTTTAATCGTCAAAGGTTTCGAAAGGCCCCTCCAAAATTTTAGAGAGTTTTTCAACATTTTCCTCAAGCTGCTGCTGTTGATCCTCAAATAAGTTTTGTTTTATTTCCCTTTGAGCTTCTGTCATTTCTTCCTTAAAAAGCTCATCTCCAAACATATAAAATGCAAATGCATATGAATAAGAAAGGACGCGCGTTGATCTGAAAAGTCTAGAGAGTCCATTAATTACCCAGCTATAATCACGGAGTGTGGAATCTTTTTCTTCCGAAATAGAAATCTTCCCTTGTATAGTCTCTTTCAGTTTTTTTCGATCTTAAAGGAGTCTGTGTGAGCTTTATATTGGTTATGATAATGCATATACCTATACAGATCCATCTTTGCCCGTTCAGCTGTTTTCTCTTGTTCTTTGTAGCGACCACAACTATGATTAGCTATACTTGACCAAGTATGCTCCCGGCCAGAAGCACCACCACATACCCAACTCCTTTCCAACTTCTGATCTTCTTTTGTTATTGTTGTTTACTGGTTCTCTGCTTGCGGTCACGATCCTTGCTGCTACCGCCGTCTTTGATCTGCTGCTTTTGTTACCGCTATTGTTGATAACTGCTAATCCTGGTATTTCAGTGGATTAGGATTCTGACTGTGAACCCTAATCCTTTTGAGGTGGTTTTTAGCAGTGTTCTTGTTGTGTTTTTGACTGAGGGTTGATCACATATTTATACTAGAAAATTAGGTCTTGCCCATTAATGGATTGATTTACCCTGATTTGATTTGTTTTCAGATACTTGGAGAGAAAGATTAGAGTTTTAGGAGAGCTTGAAGATCCAAGCCCAACTGTTAATTGGGCTAAAGCTTTTTTTGTATTTTTTAAATTTATTTTCGGATTTCATTTTTTAGTATATTTTGTATTACTATTTTTTTTTTAGTATATTTTGTATTACTATTTTTTTTTTTGCATTTTGGACCCTTTTTGGACTTTTAGACACCTATACATTGTAATAAAACTAAATTACATTTTTTTCACTTTTTGGACTAAATATTGTCTAAATAAATTAAATAAACAAATCAATTAAAAGATGTCGGGCCAAATACAAAAGCAAATCGGACCCGACTAAACAAACACGCTAGAACGAAGCCCAAATGAAAAAAATAGACCCGTTAAGCGAAAGATACTAAAAATTAAATTGGAATCACATTCGTAGGCCTAAACCATAATGACAAGCCCAATTGCGAGACAAACGACTCATGCAAGCCCGATTAGATTCAACTAGGCCCAAATACTGAGATTAAACTGAAGAATGCGTGAAAAGATCGATCATTCGCACGTATGCCTAGCTTAAGTAACGGTATTCGAGTTTAATTGAATAGATAATTGAAATTGGCTTGAATTAGAAAAAGAGACGCTATTCTAAAAACTTATAATTGTGTGACTTCGAAATACGAATTACATAAAACAAGCGACTAAAAGAAAACAGACAAAATTGGGGTATAACAATCCTCCATAGAAAAATCATCATGCAACTCTTCTGATGGTTCACCTATACATAAATCAATGGTCATTTGATGATTAATAACCTTAGATACTAAAGTCACAACAATACAAATATGCTATAAATTATATATGATTACCTGAGGACGTCAATCCAGAAATAAAATGAGTTGTTGATGCATTATTATTCTCATTTGGAATAAAAATGCTTTCTTGTGTGTCTACATTTTTCCTCTTCAACACTACTCTCCCAAGTGCAAGACACTTACGATTAGTGTTATAATGATTTTCACTTGGTGTATCATATCTTGCATCTACAGAGTATTACTATGGTAAGCAAACATTTTAACATATAATTGCCTGGAAAATAATTACAACGAAACAAATTAAACTATACCTGATCGTAAGACGGTTGTAGAAGCATAACTTGTTGATGCAACTTCCTTATTTTTGGTTATAATGGTTTGATTTGTGTCACCTTTTTTCTTCTTTAAAACATGTTTTCCTGATCCAATATGCTGGATATTTTCACCTGAAGATACTAAACCATGTTTCGTGGTATCATGGAATTATTGTGATGTAATAAATACAAACAATATCAACAATATGATGTTAGAAATGAACTCAAATTAATAAATCTTCTTAATACTAACCTTTTGTAGAGGCTACTTGTGATAAGTTTCTTTGACTATCTCCAAAGTTTGTGATATCACAAAACTTTAAATTTCCACCAATCAATTGAACATCACGAGATGATTTAGGATCTTTAAAAAAACTAATATTCTCCTTGCCAGAACTATTTACCTTGTCCATTGATATTATACTTGTGTCAATATAATGTATGAATATTTATAGGCAATGGGGTTCTCTGTATCTTCATAGTACATAAGTGGTCAAATTGGAAATTTCGAGTGTACTATGCAAAATAGTGATGTTTAACTTTAGTACTGAAACTACTATGAGATACTAAGTATCTTTATAGGAAATGTGTTAAAATCGGATATATTCTCAGTAATTTGCAAAATAATCCTAGAGAACTATAATCCTCATGTAACGAACGTTATTAACACATCATGCATATTGATTATCACCTTTATTATCTGAGCTCTTTAGTAAATTATTGCATCAATTTAAACACGTAGTCATATCCAATGAGATTAATTATTCGTACATTGACACTTGTAGGCACATATGAACACCCAATGAACAACAAAATTAATTATTAAATATATAAAATAGCTAGAAACACTTGTTTCTCTTTAAATCATAAGACTTCATTACATGATACATCTATTACATCAAATAGACCACATTGCATGGAGGTATTTTAGAGGAAAATAAACCACATATACTACTACAACTTCTTAATAACAACATCGTATGAGGCTAATCCTAACTGAATAAAATACATGACAACACAATATATTTCAGCACGCAGGCTGCTTGGAGAAAACTTAAAAACAATACAGAATTCAAATGACACGCCTCATGATATGAATTTGATGCTAACACTGATTACTCCTTAGGCTCGATCTTGACAATACTCTTGGACATCTTGGACACTGATTCAGGTGAAAACTCCATTGCATTCAGGTTAATTCCTTCCAAATCGGCCATCGGCCTTTTGCCCTTGCACTTTGATGGTGGAGTTTCATCAAGATCAATATAAGTAATCGGGGGGGGGGGGGGGTCTAACTATCAAGGTCCACCTGCAACTCGAAAACATATAAAAAAACATTCTCAATTAGCATTGTTACATGACTCAGACTGTACATACTATGATTGTACATACTTACCACGGGTTGAGACTCAATAACATTGTTACATGACTCAGACTGACTGGATTCCCATATGAATCGTTTTCTATCACCTCAAGGCCATGCTTCTTTTGGTATTTCTCAATAACTTCAACGTCAGCTGATAATTTCTTAACAATGTAGGTTTGAAAGCCACGTACAGTATTCGCATCAGTAACTTCTACTTTGAAGATAAATTCTTTGTCAAGAAGTGGAAGGAATTCAGCAGGAGTTTCAAGGGTCTCAGGTCTCTGATATTTGTATGGTAGTCATAATGAAGTTATGTTGATTATGTTTCCATGTAACAAAATAATGTCTTCTACTTACTATAAACAACTAAATAAAAAAATACACATTATAACCTGTTGTGATGTGCGCATTAGGTCAACTGCAGTTCTTCCTACATATGCTGTCACCAACTGGTTGAAAAGAAGAAAGGTAGTTGACCCTGTGTCATCAATAACCTGCAAATGTAATTTGTACCGGGGGGTTGCAGTCACCAGGGTTTTGCAATGAGCACAGTAGAATCTGTTCTCACACTTAGACGCTGATCTAAAACATGTGTTGCACGAATTAAATGCCCAGCCATGCTCCATATCAATGTCAATAACCTTGACCAGCAATGCACCAATGCAATTCTACAACATAACCACAATATCATCAACTACATATTGTTTACACGACAAACAACAATACTAAATGCATAAACATGGAAATCTGCAACATTCGATTACCTGTGTAGCCTCTATCAATTCAGAAATTGTCTTCCTAGGAGTACCAAGCAATTCACCCTCTATTGGGATAGTGAGAGTTTGATTCATTTGGGTAACCCCTTGGCTTGGAAGTAAGGCTTCACCTTCGATTCTATTTATAAATATTTAAATAAAAAGTAACGTATATATCAATGAATGTAAGACATTTCTGAATCCTTTTGTAACAAACAATACCTTGATTTGTAATCCACAATTTCAGGTATATCAACATTAATGAATAGTTGTGTTCCATGAACAGCAGATGTGACACCATTGTTCCCTAAAACAATAATTATGACTCGAAATGTTAATAATTTATCATCTACATTAGTAGAAGATATATCATAATGACAAATCAAGTTTACCCATGAAATTAGTCAGTCGACAGCGTTGCATTACAATCATAACAATGGATGTAGCTGCAAGGTTTTCCAGTTCTGTCTGCATCTTTTCAGCATAATGAGCCCACAATGTACATTTGACTCTATGTTGCCTGATTTATGAATTAAAGGATAATACAATGACAAATAATCCACTGTGAATATACATTTTAAAAATAATGAAATAATGACGTACGCAAGGTCTTCGAGCACTTCAAGCATTGGTGTGGGAACACCGTTTAAAAGTTTCTCACGGATATTATCCTTCTCAACCACATGACCAATGATATCTGCAATGAATTATACAATAATGTATTGTCGAGTTAGATTAATATATATCAATATACATAAATTCATTGAAATACAAATACGTTATAATCACTAACCAATGTATAAGTCTTTGCGTTCTTCTTGCATAATGGATGGAAAGTCATAAAATTCAAAATGATTTAATGGGATCTCAAGTGCAGGAATGTTCGTTACCACAGTTGTTCCCATGAAGTTGACTTTGAATTTGTGAGTGGTCTTCCTGTAAGACGCATCATTTTGGGCAACCAAAAACTTCTCAATTTCGTAAGTTGAACCCATTTGGAGATTATTAACAAACCGGGAAATCCAAGGCCTCTTAACATTTGCCTGAATCTTGTTACACTGATTACAGAACAAACACATTAACTCCAACTCTATATAAACAAATCAAACATTTAATGATTCACATGTAATAAGAAAGTGTTATACCCCAATTTTGTCCGTCTTCTTTTTCTCGCTTTAGTCGTTTATTTTTAGTAAGGGCGTGTTTCGGAGTCGCATGATTACGAAAATTATTAGTGTAGAGTCTCGGTTACTAATTTCAATTACTCCGTTCAACTAAATCGAAACGCCGTTGTTTAAATTAGGCACGCACACGAATGATCGATCTTTTCGCGCGTTCTTCAATTTAACGTCCGTATTCGAGTTTAGTCGCATGCGTAGGCGAGTGTCTACCTAAAGTCTTTTTCACAAAAAGTGGTTTAAATTCAGATTTAATAATGCGATTCCGAGTTAATTTTGGAGTTTTAGTTAACGCGCCCATTTCTTTTATTTTGGTCTAGTTTTAGCATTTGTCGAGTCCGGCCCGTTGTCGTCGTTGTATTTGGCCTGACTCCATTGTCTTATTATTTTTATTCTTATTTTGTTTAGGCATATATACAATCCAAAAATGTCAAAAAATTCTATTTAGTTTAATTTATGGTTTAAAAGTGTTTAAGAGTCCAAAAATATCAAAAATAATTCTATTTAGTTTAATTTACAAATTAGAAGTGTTCAAATATCCAAATGTCCAGAAAATACAAAAAAAGGTAATACAAGATGTACAAAAATATAGAATCCAAAAATAATAGGAAAAATGCAAAAATATAGAGGTGCAATTAGGATTTTTCAGCTACTCTCCAACTGCTGATTTGGGCTGTAGATCTGAAAAAAAGGAAAAGTCAAAATTAGTCAAAGCCCAAGAAAACGAAATTAAATGCTAAACCTAGTTTTCTAGTATAAAAGAAGGATCAGACATTGGTCAAAGGACACGAATTTCAAGGCAAATCACAAAAAAAAAGATTAGGGTTTTACACTGGAACCCTATTCATCTAAAACACGTTTTTTTGAAATCTGAGATCTGAGAATTCGGAACACAGCAGCCCAAAAGCAGTAACTAGTGAGCAACAACAACAGTCCACCAAGAAAAAGAGAACCGATTCGTTTTCTTTCTCGCAGGAAACTAGTCTGTCTCAGGGCAGTGGAAGCTCAGTTGATGTTGAATTATCCTTAGTTTGATCCATTGCTGGAACCTTTTGAGTGTGGTGCCTTGGTTTGGATATTAAGTCTATTTATTTTGTTTGTGTTGAGACATTTTCAGGCTGGTAAATCAAATCCGAAACTAGTTTTGGTTCCCCGTATTTTTCATTGATGTTTTTGATCACAAGCAATTCATGAGATTGTGTTGCAATGTTTTATCGTAAAAAAAAATGTGAAAGAGAAGAGAAACAAGGAGAGACAGAGAAGAGGCAAGGAATTGAAACACACAGAGAACCGAAACCAAAAAAAAATATAAAAAAGGGGGGCTGACCTTAAAACGCCGTCGGAGACTTCGTCTTCTCCGGCGAAGCTCCGGCGAGGCACCACAAAGAAACCGAGCCACCCCCACCTGAAAACACCGTCACAAACCCACCTCCAGCCTCCCTCTTCGCATCGTCGCCTCTCCCTCTCTCTCTCGCAGACCACGCCGTTCTCTCCCTCTCTCTCTCGCAACACCACCGTTCACCACCCATAACCGAAGCCACCCCTCTTCCTTCTCTCACGGTCGCGCACTCTCGCAGGAAACCGGCGCGTTTCGCGCCCCACGCCATGAAACAAGGCGAGATTTTCGCCGTGATACTCTCCCCTCTCTCTGCGGCGCCGCGGTAGTGGTTTTAGGGGAAAGGGTGAATCAGTTTTTAGGGTTTCTGTTCTTTGCAACTTAGGTTATATACTGTGTCTTTTTATTTATTTTTTATTTAATTGATTTAGTAATCAGGTTGTTAGTCACACCCCTATTATTCCAGCGTACGCCCCTCCCCCTACTTAAGCCCAGTTTGCATTCTGGGCTCCCAGATGCGAACTGGGCTTTACTTTTTACCCCTTTATTATTTATGCAGACCCCTACTACTAATAAAACCCCAATTTACTATTTTCACCCTCTGATTTACTTTTTAATTCTTTTTCCAATTCAAATATAATTATTTTTTTTCGCGAAATTAAATAAATGGCTAAGTTGGTTGTACAATCGGGTTAGTCATTATTTTAGGGCCAATGAGCTGTACAGTTCAGTAACCCTACAAACCTAACAAATGCGAATACACTATTCCTCTAAAAAATAAACGGCTAAGTCGGTTGTACAACCGGGTTAGTCATTATTTTAGGAATAATGAGTCATGCTGATTCAAGAAACCACGAAAATTTAATAAACACGAACAAACCATTTTTCCTAAAAATAGGGATTAAGTCAATTGCATGATCTGATCGGGTTAGTCGTTTCTAGAACTAATGAGTCATGCATTTCGAGAGTCCTAGAATACCTATTCTAAAATCAATCCATCTCACAACTCTCTTCAAAAATCCTAAAACTATTTTCAAAAAGTAGGGGACTAAGTCGGTTGTACAACCGGGTTAGTCAGCGTCTAGAATCAATGATGGTCAGATGCAGTTCAGGAATCCTAGGATCCCTACGCTAAAAAAACACAAACCCACAAACTTTTTCAGGAAGAACTACGTAGCTTTGATTCCTCCATTGCATCCGAGGTGCGTAGGAGCAAGACTCAACTCTTGTCAAGCAATAAAAATCAAAAATTAAAATAAGTCTTTTTCTTTACAAATGAAAGGGTAACAATTAAATAAATCTTAAATTAATTAGACAATAAGATGTCGTGGGGTGCTAATACCTTCCCCACACATAACGACTCCGAACCCTAACAAGGCCTTGTCCTAACATAAAGGGATTTTCCGAATTTGCCACTTAAACTAAAATTTGGTGGCGGCTTCCTAAGAACCTTTCAAGAATCCTTTTCCGGATTTTTCTGTCAAGCACACCGTGGTGACTTCACTTGGGACTTATTTATTTTTAGAGAGTCAAAACCTAGTCTAATTAATTTAGGATTAGCTCAATTTTTACCCTTTTATTTATTTATTTGCTTTTGCATAATTATGTTATTTATTTGTATAAACCCTAGGGTAGAAGACGGTATTTGTATATATGTTTGTTTGTCTGTTTGCAGCTTTGGGTTGTTTTTAAATTGCTCCTACACACACTGCACTTCTACACTTCACACACGTGAGAAAAGTCCTCTACCCGGACTCGAGCATAAACCTAAGTTAGAACAAGATTGCGTAGTGATGGCCTGCGGGACGTACGTCTCGTTGGGTGGTCATGAAAATCTCACCTAGAGTTTGATTCCTTTTGAGGATGCTATCCCTCCTAATAGCTTGCCTATTGTTGGGGTCGGTGTTCTTGACTGGGGTCCTTGGCTCTAGGAACCATGTGTAGGATTCTTTAGAACCACCCTTGTGAGGTTCACTATAAAGAAAACTTTAGACCCACTCCATAAGATACCTTCCTAGGTTCACAAAGGAGCTTAACACCCTTGCATTCAAAACAAACATTAGTGCATACCGTCTTTTACAAACACAAAAATCAAAAAAATCAAATCAAAGGAAACAAGAAAAATCAAAATTGTTATTTCCGCAAAGCTTTTTTTACATGCATTTTTCCTTTTTCTTGCATTACAAAAATATTGAAATAAACGTTTTATATTACATGCATTTTTCCTTTTTGCATTTCAAAAATATTGAAATAAGCGTCAGGGAGTTAAAAGTTTTATTTTGGAGAGAAGCCATGCATGCTAAAGTCAAAATCAAGTTTTGTTCTTTACTCTCCAAATGAAAGTTTATAACTCCCCAACGTGATAAAATCAAATCATATGTTATTATCTCATACATCTCATACACATACATTTCATGCGCATACATTACCATTTCATTTACATTTCATACTAATTTCATACTAACATCATGCATGAAAAAAAAACAGAAAAAAAGGCAAGCTGGTTCATCAACATCGTTATTGGACTCGTTCTCAAGCAAGGAACATGGCCGAAAACCAAGACAATCAGGTGCTGAAGGATGACATTGAAAAGCTGAAGGAGCAAATGAATGACATGCTGGGTTTGAAAGATCAGATGACCGAGATTTTGAAGCTTCTCACCGAGAAGAATGCGGGAGATAACATTTCAGCTGGGGGCACCAATGACCAGGCCACAAACGTATCCTAGCCCTGGTCCCAACACTCAGGGTGCGCAATGGCCTCGATGGGGTCTACCACCAAATTACACGCCTCCGACTATGGATGTTATCAATGAAGAAGATATTTCTGGGGTTGCTGCACAGAACCAAGATGGAATAGCAGGAAACAATGGTGGTGATGAGACAGAACAAATTCAACGCAAAACTTCTGGCACCACCAAAGGTTTTTCTCAAGTTCTCGAATCTGACTTCAAAAATCATACTCGCCCTGTTCCTCACAATGTGGGTGGTCTTTCTCATGGCTACCAAGCTGAAGATCCTTAAGCAAGAGATAAGCTGCAAATGCTAGAAGAGCGTCTAAGAGCTGTGGAAGGATCCAATGTGGAAATAAGAGACGCGTATGACCTATGTCTCGTCCCCAATGTGGTCATTCCTTATAAGTTCAAAGTGCCAGACTTTGATAAGTATCGAGGGGCAACATGTCCTCTTAGTCACCCGACTATGTACTGCAGGAAAATTGGCTCGGTTTGCGCACAATGATCAGCTGCTTATTCATTACTTCCAAGACAGTTTAGTTGGGGCAGCTTCGAGCTGGTATACACAGTTGGAACCTGCTCATATCCA
Source organism: Oxytropis ochrocephala (assembly GCA_020916435.1). Lineage (NCBI taxonomy): Eukaryota > Viridiplantae > Streptophyta > Magnoliopsida > Fabales > Fabaceae > Oxytropis > Oxytropis ochrocephala. Next base: position 48,931,421 of record CM037090.1, on the reverse strand, counting down.
ATGCTGGAAAGATCTGACTGATGCTTTTCTGAAGCAGTGCAAATATAACATCGATATGGCTCTGATAGGACACAAACCGCAAAATATGACCAAAAGAGACAACGAGTCCTTCAAGGAATATGCCCAGTATTTGGAGGGTTGGCGCCGCAGTAGCACCACCTTTATTAGAAAAAGAAATGGTCGCCATGTTCATGAAAACTCTTCCATCCCCCTACTATGACAAATTGATAGGGGGAGTATCTTCAAACTTCTCAGACATGGTTACCATAGGAGGAAGAGTAGAAAATGCAATGAGGACTGGGAAGATCACTCATAATTCTGACGGGACTCCTACAATGTTCAATAAGAAGAAGGGGGAAGTCAACGCCATAGTAAAAAATCAAGGAGATTCACACTATAATTCTCCAGAAGCATCAAGCCATCAAGGGTCCTCCCAATATGACCCCATTCCCACATCATACACACGACTGCGGCGACCAACTTATCGACCACAATTTGATTTCTCATCGTCAGATGAGACTAGTTCAGCCTCCATTCCCAAGAGGACACGACCCAAAAGCCAGCTGTGAGTTCCATGCTGGGGCAGTCGGTCACTCAGCTGAAAATTGTTATCCCTTAAAGCACATCGTTCAAGGCCTCATCGACACAAAGCAGCTAAACTTTAAGGAAGGTGGTGACTAAATAGCAGTTGGTGAGAGTTATAAAAGTACCGAATACAGTGTCGTCAATCATGTGCGCTTTTCTCCTGCAGATAAGGAGTTCAAGAACTAAGAGACTGTTGATTTTTCTGTGATTTTCAATTCAAAGTAATTTTCTGTAATGCAAATCCTATGGCTTTGCCCAAGGCCTTAGGAAATTTCAATAAGGGCACGCATGTTTCATTTCAGTATCATTATTAATAAAATAGCATTTTGAATTCTCATTCTATCTCCCTCATTTGTTTGCTTTGCCTTCTTCTCTATCCGCTTTCACTTTCAACTAATGCAGCTCAAAAATCTCAAAAATAGCAATATCGGTGACTTATAGCATAACCTTGATCACCTCATTAATCAAACTGAGGAAAATGTCGAAGATGACTGGGAGACGCCATGAGAATCTAGCTGGAAGCAACTAAGTCTACTAAGCTGGGGCACGAAAGAAGGCAAAAAGAATAAAACAATTAAGGACTGCAAACCAAGAAAACTCACACGAATCTTGTCTGATTGGGTCGGCGTCATGGCATGGATACATCAAGTCACAAGAGGCTATTAAAAGCCCACCGGTGTAACAAGATCTGTGATTGTTAACGATTTAGTCAGCCATTATGGTCTTCCAAAAAAACATCATGGTGGCAGAGTTGTTTGAAGACCTCAGGTCGTGCTCATAGCCCCTCCCCATACCACCCAAAGGTGAATTGGGCAACTGCGGCAGCAAACAAAGAATATCAAAGAAATCCCGCAGAATGCGATCCACAAACACTCCCTTTGGCCTCACATGGAGGGTGGACCTCATTTCCCACCTCAACAGGGGCAACCCAACGCAACAAAAGAAGTCATCAAACAAAATGGTTGCCCCATGTCATGACCAACTGTATCAGATAAGAACAAAGAAAGCTTAAGAAGGTTTGTCTTCAACAATTTCAAGAAAGAGACCTGGTGCCCAAGGAAATCTTACTTATCCAAAAGGATTCTCAACCTCAAATTACAAAGAACCTTACGTGGTGAAGAAATTGTTCTCTAGAAGAGCCTTAATTCTCACGGCAGTGAAGACTTCCCAGTCAACTCAGATGCAGTCAAGAAAAAGGAATGATATAGAAAAAAGAGAAAAATGAGCCAAGCAAGAATAAGCTCGCTAGGTCGAAAACCCAAAAGGGCGACCTAGGCAAAAGTTAGAGCGACCCGATGGATCGAAAACCCAAAAGGGCGATCCAGGCAAAAATTGGGGTCAAGAGATTGGACCAAAGTACTGAGACAAGCAACACTTCTGAAAGTCGGACAATGAGGGGATCAAGGTTGTGAACATGAGTAGCCGATGGCGTTATCTCAAGAAGATTAGCTACCAACAAATCTGCTTAGTATTTTTGGCTTTTCTGTTTCTTTCACCTCGGTTACCGATGTAATCTTCAGTCAGTGTGCCTTCTGCATACTCGGCTTCCGATATCAACATCAAACACTTTCCATTCTCTTTCATTCTCTCTCTTTGAAATGAGGTCTTATGATAAATGATACTGAATTGTGAAACATGTGGCATAATCATAAGCATTACTATCATTACGAAATTTTTGCTAATCACAGAAATAACACAATCTCCTACAAAAAGCAGTCATTGCAGAAAATGAATAGCTCTCATGACAATTCACGATCACCAGCATGTCGACCCAGCAGTACAAATACACAAGATGGCTTCATATCTCACATTGGAAGTCCCACGAGTTGATGAAACAGTAAAAAAGGAGATTGTCAAAAAAAAAAAAAAAAAAAGAAGAAGAAAAATTCATCCCACATTTCATTCATCATCCCACCACATGTCAATCATTACATGTGCATACATCACATACAAGCATATCAATTTTATTGCATTATTAAATACGCCAAATGAAGATTACCTTCTCATTTTTTTTAATACGCTTACTAAGTTTTCAGATTGACACGACAAGTGTCAATCCCTATGTTTTGTTCCTTTAAAATCGGTAGCTTTAAGCGTTGATCTCATATCGCATCACAGATCACCAAGTGGATCCCTCAGACCCCGAGTGGTCCTTCAGAGCACTACGCTCCTTCAGTGCCCTAAGTGGCCTAGGTCGCAAACGCCGTCGTAGTCGAGCCCGACGGACCTTCCGGACCCGCGTGGTCCTTCGGACTAGTTGTGTCGACCCTAAGACACGCGGTGTCGTCCTTCATGGTCAACATATCGCTTCTAGACCGATCTTGACCCATCATGGCCGCCGAGTATAAAGGCCCCCTCGCATCGTTTAATTAGTACCGTAGCTAATTGCGCTCCTTGAGACCACGATGGTCCTTCAATTAAGGTATAAGCGACCTTTTTCGGACCTTAAGTGGTCCTTCGAGCCTTGTCGCTCCTTCGGACCACGAGTGGTCCTTCGAGCCTTAGTGCTCCTTCAGGTCCTTGTCGACCCTTCATTCAAATCTCGGTTAATGCGCCAAGTATTAACCACTCCCTCTTATCTCTCAAACTTTCCACTTTCCTTAAACGGACAAAATTAGCGTCTATCTTGTCTTTATTCCTATTTCTACTACGAAAGTTCTAGAGCTCAAAGACTTTCTAGTAAAATATTAATAAAGAGGGGCAAATTGTTATACCCCAATTTTGTCCGTCTTCTTTTCTCGCTTTAGTCGTTTATTTTTAGTAAGGGCGTGTTTTCGAGTCGCATGATTACGAGAATTATTAGTGTAGAGTCTCTAGGTTACTAATTTCAATTACTCCGCTCAACTAAATCGAAACGCCGTTGTTTAAATCGAGCGCACGCGCGAATGATCGATCTTTTCGCGCGTTCTTCAATTTAACGTCCGTATTCGAGTTTAGTCGTGCGTGGCGGTGTCTACCTAAAGTCTTTTTCACAAAAAGCTAGTTTAAATTCAGATTTAATAATGCGATTCCGAGTTAATTTTGGAGTTCTAGTTAACGCGCCCATTTCTTTTATTTTGGTCTAGTTTTAGCATTTGTCGAGTCCGGCCCGTTGTCGTCGTTGTATTTGGCCTGACTCCATTGTCTTATTATTTTTATTCTTATTTTGTTTAAGCATATATACAATCCAAAAATGTCAAAAAATTCTATTTAGTTTAATTTATGGTTTAAAAGTGTTTAAGAGTCCAAAAATATCAAAAATAATTCTATTTAGTTTAATTTACAAATTAGAAGTGTTCAAATATCCAAATGTCCAGAAAATACAAAAAAAGGTAATACAAGATGTACAAAAGAAGGATCAGACATTAAATGCTAAACCTAGTTTTCTAGTATAAAAGAAGGATCAGACATTGGTCAAAGGACACGAATTTCAAGGCAAATCACAAAAAAAAGATTAGGGTTTTACATCGAACCCTATTCATCTAAAACACGTTTTTGAAATCGAGATCCGAGAATTCGAACACAAAGACCCAAAAGCAAGAACTAGTGAGCAACAACAACGATCCACCAAGAAAAAGAGAACCGATTCGCTTTCTTTCTCGCAGAAACTAGTCCGCCTCGAGCGTTGGAAGCTCGATTGATGTTGAATTATCCTTAGTTTGATCCATTCTTTGGAACCTTTTGAGTGTGGTGCCTTGGTTTGGATATCAAGTCTATTTATTTTGTTTGTGTTGAGACATTTTCAGTCGGTAAATCAAATCAAAACTAGTTTTGGTTCCCGTATTTTTCATTGATGTTTTTGATCACAAGCAATTCATGAGATTGTGTTGCAATGTTTTATCGTAAAAAAAATGTGAAAGAGAAGAGAAACAAGGAGAGACAGAGAAGAGGCAAGGAATTGAAACACACAGAGAACCGAAACCAAAAAAATATAAAAAGGGGGCTGACCTTAAAACGCCACGGAGACTTCGTCTTCTCGGCGAAGCTCCGCGAGGCACCACAAAGAAACCGAGCCACCCCCACCTGAAAACACCGTCACAAACCCACCTCCAGCCTCCTCTTCGCATCGTCGCTCTCCTCTCTCTCTTGCGGACCACGCCGTTCTCTCCTCTCTCTCTCGCAACACCACCGCTCACCACCCATAACCGAAGCCACCCTCTTCCTTCTCTCACGGTCGCGCACTCGCGCGAAACCGCGCGTTCGCGCCCACGCCATGAAACAAGGCGAGATTTTCGCCGTGATACTCTCCTCTCTCTGCGGCGCGCAGTGAGTGGTTTTAGGGAAAGGGTGAATCGATTTTAGGGTTTCTTTCTTTGCAACTTAGGTTATATCTTTGTGTCTTTTTATTTATTTTTTATTTAATTGATTTAGTAATCAGGTTGTTAGTCACACCCCTATTATTCCAGCGTACGCCCCTCCCCCTACTTAAGCCCAGTTTGCATTCTGGGCTCCCAGATGCGAACTGGGCTTTACTTTTTACCCCTTTATTATTTATGCAGACCCCTACTACTAATAAAACCCCAATTTACTATTTTCACCCTCTGATTTACTTTTTAATTCTTTTTCCAATTCAAATATAATTATTTTTTTTTCGCGAAATTAAATAAATGGCTAAGTCGGTTGTACAATCGGGTTAGTCATTATTTTAGGGCCAATGAGCTGTACAGTTCAGTAACCCTACAAACCTAACAAATGCGAATAAACTATTCCTCTAAAAAATAAACGGCTAAGTCGGTTGTACAACCGGGTTAGTCATTATTTTAGGGCCAATGAGTATGCTGATTCGGTAACCTCCCAAAATTTAATAAACACGAACAAACCATTTTTCCTAAAAAATAGGGGATTAAGTCGGCTGTACAGTCGGGTTAGTCAGCGTTCTAGAACTAATGAGCTGTACAGTTCAGGAGTCCTAGAATACCTATTCTAAAATCAATCCATCTCACAACTCTCTTCAAAAATCCTAAAACTATTTTCAAAAAGTAGGGGACTAAGTCGGTTGTACAACCGAGTTAGTCAGCGTCTAGGAATCGATGAGTCATGCAGTTCAAGGAATCCTAAGATCCCTACGCTAAAAACACCAACCCACAAACTTTTTCGGAAGAACTACGTAGCTTTGATTCCTCCATTGCATCCGAGAGTGCGTAGGAGCAAGACTCAACTCTTGTCAAGCAATAAAAATCAAAAATTAAAATAAGTCTTTTTCTTTACAAATGAAAGGGTAACAATTAAATAAATCTTAAATTAATTAGACAATAGGATGTCGTGGGGTGCTAATACCTTCCCCACACATAACGACTCCCGAACCCTAACAAGGCCTTGTCCTAACATAAAGGGATTTTCCGAATTTGCCCTTAAACTAAAATTTGGTGGCGGCTTCTGATAACTCTATTTTATATAGAGTTATTCATAGTCTTTTACTTAGATAAATGTTTGAAACCAATGCAATAAACTTGTAAATACAATAAAAAGAGATGAAAATCATAAAATACATTATCAAGGAGATAGAAGTTCAATTTATATACAAATTGGTATGTTTGATATGTTTGTTGAGTACTTTTGCAGATTTTGTGATTTTGCATTAAGTGCTTAAGCATCGAGTGTTTAAGCACCAAAGCATGCAGCTGAAGCAAGTAGCACAAGACCCCACATTGGAAGCACCTCAATTTGATTTCGTTCTAAAGAGCCTTGCTGGCCTCCTACTAGCTCAGTGATCACATGGAATCAATTATCAAGTTACCAAAGAAGTCATCTATAGGATGAAAACAACAAACATCATCATTACACCAAGCCAAATGTCATCAACTAATTGGACCCCTTCAAAAGGAATGTTTCCCACTCAAAGGAATGTTTCCCATTCAAAGTGACAACAATTGACACCTGCAAAATAACTAGGATAAGTCACATGATGGTCAAAGAATACTTCACAAGCAAGCAAGGAATCAAATACTTGAAGACAAAGAAAACCCTCCATGGAAGGAAATCTCCTACATCTATAAATAGGACTCTTTCATCTCTTGTAAAAAAAGAAAATATAGATATACGACCAATACCATATAGATACAATAGTAGTTTTAGATTAAAGTTCATCTTGTTCTTCATTTTATTTCCAAGTCTTTTTACTTCACTTTGATTACTCTAAGCTTAAGAGGAAGGTAAGAAGGAATTGACATCTCTATTCTTCACTTCTTCCTAGTTGAGAATCAAGTGTTCTTCATTAATATTAAGTTCTTATTTCATGTTCTTCATCTTACTCTTTATTTACTTTCTTGTTATTTAATTTCTTGCAAGACTTGTCCAATCAAGCAATTTACTTTCTTGCAAGACTTGTCCATTCAAGCAAATTACTTTTAAGCAATTTACATTTCCAAGTTATTTACAATGCTTTCTTTACTTGCTTTGTTTAATTACTTTATGTGGACGATGATGAGCTAAATTCCTTAGTTGGGATGCTCTAGTCATATGATGAACTCGTGAGAACTATTGTGTTGTCCAAAAGGGTGCCTCACTTACTAGTTCTTGTACTTAAATTAAACTTGTTTTAAGGTTAACTTAGAACAAGGGGGAGTTGTATTTACAAGAGATTGACTTACAACTAGATCTCAAGAACTAGAAGCAAAGGCAAGTGTTTATTTAAGTCTTTGATGAGAAATTTGTTTCCCCACAAAGTCGACTTTGTAATTCCATGCTAATTCAAAAGTAATTAGCATAGTCTTTGTTCATGTGTGGGGTTTTTACTAATGGAAAGTATTTAGCAACTTGAACCACTTGAAAGGAGGCGAGGGAGTTTGACACACTTGCCCTTTTACTGCAAAAAAACAAGGGTTTATTGAGCTTGTACAGTCACCCTTAACTGATGTATCTACACTAAGTGATCAAGCACCGTGTGCTCAAGCACCGAAAGACAAAGACAACATTCTCACAAGGAACTCATATGGTAAAAGCATCTCAACTCTCTCTTAAATTACATCCTCTACAGTATTTAAATTCTGTTTTTCTATATTCCAAAACCAACCACAAATCTCTGAATAGTTGTAGACACACTAGTTTACCTATGCTAAACAAACACATTAAAAATTAGTCAATCCTCGTGGGAGCGATCTTTACTTACTCTTTATTACTTGTTTGTGATTGTGTATACTTGCACATGCTTATTTCACACACCAAGTTTTTGGCGCCGTTCTTGTTTGGATTGCCAATAATTTTTAGTTTGTTTAGTTAGTAAAAGAGTGTTTTTATTTTTTTATCGCTTTTTGGTAGTGTTATTCATGCGAGAACAAGTGCTTAAGCACTAGCCTATGCCAAGAAGACCACCACCAAATTTTGATTTTGATCCGTAGAGATTGAAAGAAGATTCGGGAGACAATTAAGACTTGAGAGGGAAATCCAACAACACAAAGATATGGTGAACCCAAGAATACCACTAGGGATGCCACAAACAAGTACAAATACGCATGCATGGATACCATGACAAAGAACACCTGTGCACCAAACACACCCAGAAGATGAAGGATCAAGGCATAACACATGCCGAGGTAATTCAATTCCCGATGTAGGAGTAAATCATAGACATCAATTCATATACATGGACCCTATAGGCATGATTAATGATAGAGATAGGCCCACGAGGATTATGCCATGTTTGATCATCAAAATATGCGACTAGCATTGCTAGGCCTCATATTGATGTTGTCCCATTTTGAATTTAAACCAATGATGTTTCAAATGCCGCAAACAATTGGTCGGTTTGGGGATTTTCACATGATGACCCCATGAGCATTTAAAACAGTTTTTAGAAGTATGTAGCAATTTCATCATACACGTGTAAGTGAGGATGCATTTAGGCTAAAGTTATTTCCATATTCATTAAAAGATAAAGCTAAATCATGGTTAAATTCTTTAGAGCCTAATTCAATTCATTCATGGAATGAATTAGTGAAAAATTTCTGTCAAAATACTTCCCACCAATCAAAAATGCTAGGATGAGAAATGACATTACATCTTTTAAACAAAGAGATCTTTGAATCATTGTTTGAGGCATGGGAAAGATGGAAGGAATTGCTTAGAAAATGTCCTCATCATGGTCCGCTACCATTATACTGAGATGGAAACATTTTACAATGGATTAGAGCCCCAAACCAGAATTATGCTTGATGCATCATCGTGGGGTGTTTTATTGAATCATCTTATAATGAAGCTTGTGAATTAATTGATAGGGTAGCAACGAATAGTTCTAGCTGGCCTCTTGAAAGGGCAAGTGCCCAAAAGAAAGCTGGAGTACATGAACTTAGTGAAATTTCATCCCTAATCGCTTTCAAGTTGCCACATTGGCTAACATGATTAAAACTTTCACTACACCTAGTTCAATTACACCTAAACCAAATAGAAACTTCATTGCGACCATAGAACAAGCACCTCAAGGAGCACCTAGTTGTGTTTATCGTGGAGGAGCCCACCTCTATGAAGAGTGCTCAAGTAATCCCGTGTCGCTTAACTATGTGGATCAAAATAGATATAATAATAATAGGAATAACAACCCTTACTCTAACACCTATAATCCCGGGCCGAAAAATCACCCAAATCTTAAGTGGGGACCAGTAATAATAAAGTGCTCAAGCACCGGTGTTCAAGCACCGGGAGCTCAAGCACCAGCCCACAACCCAGATATCAAAATTATCAAAGGCAACAACAAACCGCCAATGATAATTCAATAGAAAGCTTTGCTTAAATCATTCATAAGTGAAACAAGAACAAAGAAGGCAAACTCAAGATGCTTCCATAAAAACTTAGAAACTCAAGTAGGTCAATTAGCAAATGCTATGTATCAAAGACCCGCAGTGTTCTACCATCCAATACGAAGCATCCACATCTCAAAGGCAAGGAAAAGAACAAGTAAAGGCCATATCACCGAGAAGTGGTAAGGATCTCACAGAGCCCTATGAGAATGAAGGTGTAGATAAGGGAGAAAAACTCAAAAAGAAAAGAAACTTCGAGAATGCGAAGCACCGAAGCTTCCACTTCTCAAAAAGAACCAAATCCCAGGTTAGTTATCAACACCCACCTCCTCCATTCCCTCAAAGATTAAAAAAAGTGCATGAGGAGAAGCAATTCATAAGTTTTTAGATGTTTTAAAACAGTTTGCACATTAATATTCCTTTGATTGAAGCTTTACAACAAATGCCTAATTATGCTAAATTTATGAAAGATATCATTTGTAGAAGAAAGAGATTAGGTGAATTTCAAACTATTGCAATGTCAAAGGAAGTTAGTTCAATTTCTGAGAATAAAATTCCAAGAAAATTGAAAGATCCCGGTAGCTTTACAATTCCTTTCTCTATAGGCAACAACTATACAGGAGAGCTCTATGTGATTTAGGTGCAAGCATCAACTTGATGCCTAAATCTATCTTTGAGAAGTTAGGAATTGGTAATGCAAAGCCTACATCTGTAACATTATCCCTTGCGGATAGATCAACAAATATCCGAAGGGATAGTTGAAGATATTCGTCAAGGTTGACAAATTCGTGTTTCCTGCAGATTTTGTTATTCTTGATTTTGTTGCGCGTATGAAAATGTGCCGATAATCCTTGGAAGACCATTTCTTGCAACCGGTAAGACACTTATTGATGTTCAAAAAGGAGAACTAACCATGAGGGTGAATGATCAAGAAGTGAAATTCAATGTGATGAAAGCAATGAAGTATCCAAAGCAGAGGAGCAAGAAGAATGTTACGCTATCTCACTTGATCATCCGGTGCGTATAATTCAACAAACAAGATGACCATCCGACTAGTGCTTTAGCATCAAGTGCTTATGCACTTCCCGAGGCCGAAATGCAAGAACAAGGCATACCGACAACAGAGGAAGTTAAACCTAAGGTATGGTCTAGAACTTTTGAATCTTTAAATTTAGAAGACCCTAACCTTAAGAAAAACTTACCTTCAATTGAACAACCTCCCAAACTAGAATCAAGGAATTGCCAAAACATCGAAAGTATGTTTTCTTAGGGGATAATGATTCACTTCCGATTATCATTGCATCCGATCTATCATTAGAGCAGAGCATGATTTAATTGAAACCCTTAAAAACATAAAAAGCAATAGGATGGCAAATGGCAGACATTAAAGGGATTAGCCCTCTATTTGTATGCATAGAATAAATCTAGAAGACAATGCTAAAAACAAAGATTGAGGCACGAGAAGGCTAAATCCAATCATGAAAGAGGTTGTTAAAAAGGAAATAATTAAATGGCTAGATGCTGGGATTATTTACCCAATTGAAGATAGTACATGGGTTAGCCACTGCACAATGTGTTCCCAAGAAAGGGGGAGTCACAATAATAGCCAACCAAAAAAATGAACTAATTCCCACAAGAACGAATCGGGTGGAGAATCAGTATGGATTACGAAAACTTAATAAATCAACCAAGAAAGATCACTTTCCATTGCCCTTTATTGATCGGATGTTAGATAGATTAGCGGGGAAAGGAGTTTTACTTTATTTCTTAGATGGCTACTCGTGTTATAATCAAATTGCCATTGACCTAAGGACCAAAGATAAAACTACTTTTACATGTCCATATGGTACATTTGCTTTTAGGAGAATGCCCTTTGGATTATGTAATGCACCCGCTACATTTCAAAGATGTATGATGTCCTTGTTTTCGATTTTATTGAACAATCCATGGAAATCTTTATGGATGATTTTTACTGTCTTTGGAGAAACATTTCCTTTATGTTTATCAAATTTAGAACAAATTCTCCAAAGATGTGAAGATACAAATCTTGTTCTTAATTGGGAAAAGTGTCACTTCATGGTACAAGAAGGCATTGTACTAGGACATAGGGTTTCAAAGAAAGGTCTTGAGGTTGATAAAGCTAAAATTGAGGTCATTGAAAAACGCCACCACCAACAATCACAAGGGGGATTAGAAGTTTTCTAGGACATGCGAGTTTTCTATAGAAGATTCATCAAAGACTTTTCAAAAATTTCAAAACCTCTGTGTAATCTTTTGCAATTAGATACACAATTTAACTTTGATGAATCTTGTATAAAAGCATTTCAGAAATCAAGAAGGCTTTGGTCACTCGCACTGTCATTGTAACACCCGATGGACCAAACCTTTTGAACTAATGTGTGATGCTAGTGACTTTCTTTGTAGGAGCCGTCCTAGGGCAAAGGTATGACAAAGTGTTTCATTCAATTTATTATGCTAGCAAAACATTAATTGAAGCTCAAGTGAACTACACTGTGATCGAAAAGAGCTATTAGTCAGTGGTGTTTGCTTTTGACAAATTCGAGATCTTACTTAGTAGGCACAAAAGTGATTGTATATACCGACCACTCTGCCATTAAGTATCTCGCTTGCAAAGAAAGATGCAAAACCTAGGCTAATAAGGTGGATTCTACTCCTTCAAGAGTTTGATCTTGAGATTAGGGATAAGAAGGGAGTAGAAAATCAAGTTCTTGATCACCTATCTAGGCTTGAAGGTGATGATACAGTACTCAAGAAATCAAGGAGAGATTCCCGGATGAAGATTTGTTAGCAATATCTCGTAATGAATATAGTGCTTTTGCACTTAGTGCTCAAGCACCGGAGATTCTCGCACCATGGTATCTTGACATTGCTAACTATCCGGTAAGTAATGTTGTACCCGCACGGATGGATTATCGTGAGAGAAGAAGGTTTTTCCATATAGTAAAACAATACCGTTGGGATGAACCTTACCTATACAAGATGTGTCCGGACTCAAGTCATGAGAAAGTGTGTCCTGAACAAGAACAACAAGCGTTGCTTGAGCACCGCCATGCAAAGACCATATGGAGGTCATTTTGGAGGACACAGAACAATGACAAAGGTACTACAAACAAAGTTATTTTTGGCCCTCTTTATTTAAAGATGCATTCTATATAGTAAAAACTCGTGATAGATGCCAAAGAAGTGGTAATATATCTGAAAAACATGAAATGCCAAGAACCAACATTCTTGAACTTGAACTTTTTGATGTATGGGGCATGGATTTCATGGGTCCTTTTCCTACTTCTTTTGGTAAAGAATACATCTTAGTTCTGTAGATTATGTGTCTAAATGGGTTGAAGCAGTAGCACTACCTAGTGCCGATGCTAGATCGATGAGTAAATTTCTTCAAAAGAACATATTTACTAGATTTGGCACCCTAGTGGCAATCATAAATGATAAAGGATCTCATTTTTGTAATAAAATTATTGAAAATCTTCTTGCAAAATATGGGATTAAACACAAAATTTCTACTGCATATCATCCCCAAACTAGTGGCCAAGCTGAACTATCAAATAGGGAAATAAAAAGAATGCTAGAAAAATGGTTGGACCAACAAGGAAAGATTGGTCATTGCATTTAGATGAAGCATTATGGGCATATAGAACGCATATAAAACTCCATTAGGTATGTCCCCTATAGAATAGTTTATGGCAAAGCATGTCACCCGCCAATTGAGCTAGAAAATAAATCCTATTGGGCAATCAAAAGTGAATTTTGATCTAGACCAAGCAGAATAAAGAGAGTTTTTAGAACTAAATGAATTAGAAGAATTCGTGCACTTCTCTTATGAGAATGCTAGAATTTACAAAGATAAAACCAAGTTGTGGCATGATAAAAGAATCCAACAAAGAGATCTTAAAGAAGGAGGATTGGTCCTATTGTACAATTCAAGGCTAAAATTATTCCCTGGAAAATTGAAATCCAGATGGACAGACCATTCAAATTAGTCAAGATATATTCTCATGGTGCGATTGACATATTTGATGCAAACTCGTAATACTTTCAAAGTAAATGGACAAAGAGTTAAAATGTATTATGGTGAGCAAATGGTGCAATCTGAAAGCACCATTCATTTTGAAAATCCTTGATCTAAAAAGGATAGTCAGTCATAAGACATTAAAACAAGCGCTTGTGGGAGGCAACCCATCAATTTTTTGATAAATATTAACTATGTTTGTACAGTTTGATGTTTTCAGGTGTTTTTCAGAAATGCAGAATTTAGTGCTCAAGCACCACGTGCTTAAGCACTAACAAAAGCCCCAATGTCTCAACTTCAAAGAAGTCCCTACTCGTGAGATTGCTAAAGAGCAGCGAGTGTTCTCGCAACCACCGGTGCTTCAAAGACCAAGTGATTCAAAGACCAACAAAGGAGCTAATCAGTGTCGTAATCACCGAGGATCTTGAGGATATTCTAGGATTAGTTGCTACGAGCTTGCTATCAAGAAAAGGCAAGAATTGGGAAACACCCAAAAATTTTTCAAGTCACCACCGCAAAGAACTATTCAACAAACAATAGCGCAAGAGGGAAGGATCAAAAGAACCCAAGGAGAAAGAACCGTAAAAGAAAACAAACAAGAAGAAGAGACAAGATCTTGAAGGACATTGCTTTGAGACCTTGAAGGACTTACTGGATCAAGTTATGGAGCCATCTCACAAATTTCAAAGAAACCAGAGGTGCAGATTGGAGCTCAACCATCCGATGCTCAAGCACTAACTCCCGCACAACCTTCAAAGACACGGATGTGAAGGCCATCGGGCATCATTCTACAACTCCAAAAGCACCAAAGCGTAAGCCCAAAGCAACACCAACAAGGAGCAAAGAATGATCGAGGAGTGGTGCAAAACCACAATAAACTTTTTACATGCTTTCCTATATTAACTATGCAAGATTTTTGTTATATATTTTGCTACTTATAAACTAATGCTACTATGGATAAATCCCACATGTAATGTTAACCCCCACCCCATTTTGCACACTATTCCCCTGTTTTCATCTCAACTTAAGAGCTAGTGAGGACACCGCTCAATTTTAAGTTGGGGAAGCACTTCAAATTCGATGCATGTGGTATATATATAGTATTTTAAACCTACTAATGCTTGTTTTTTTAAATATCTCATTAGTATGTTAGATAAGTAGTTAAGTCTTTTGTAAATAGAGTTTATTTTCATTTTGTTTTAGATTTACTTAACAAAGCATTTTCAAAAAAATCAAATTGCTTTTTAACAGTTTTAAGTAAATCAATAGTAGGAATGTACTGATTTTGAAGCATGATCACTTGCTATTTTACAAATGATTTTGATGCATCTCTTTAGACCAAAATCCTCAATGAAAAAGAAAAGAAAAAGAGCCCTTTTTACTTCAAAAACAACCATTGATATTATCACTTTTACACTTTAAAGTTGATTTTTGAAAGGGGATCAAACTGAGTGAAAAGTTTTTCTGGAAACAAACAGGAATTTAAGAAAACCAAGGTCAAAAACAAAGTTTTATTAAAAACTTAGAAGAGTGTTGAGAAATAAGTTTGGGGGAGATTTTATGAAAACAAAGGCAAAAATGAGGAGCTTAGTACTCAATGCACATAAAGTTTCAAAAAGAAAATCAAAAGGTGTCAAAACTATGTTTGCTTAATATCTAAACTGAACCTGTTCCGAAAACAGAGTGCATTTGATTTGCAAACCAAGAAAAAAAAGTATGCATAAGGAGGACAATGAATCCTGTTCCAAAGTGCATTTGGTTTGAAAAAGAAAAACAAAAACAAATCAAGAAAAAAAGTATGCACATGGAGGTCAGTGAAGAGGGTAACATAAGTTTTAAGAAGCATCTAGTGCTTATCTAGTAGATGCTTATTCAAAAAAAAAAAAAAAAAAAAAAAGCATTGAGTCAAAAGTTTTAAACTACTCATGTCAAGCCCTTTGATATACTTAAAGCCCCTGAGCTTAAGGATCTTGTGAGTCTACTCTATGTTTTGAAACACCTTTGTGTTGACCAAAAGTTTTTCTAAAGTTTCAAAAGTTTAAAGAAAACCTTTTTGCTTAGTTTGGAGCCAATCAAATTTCAATGGATCACACACGCACATAAAAGAGTTTTAATAGCTTTGGTTGTGATGAATTTCAAAGGCACAAAGACATAGAGATTTGAGGAAAGAAAGGTTCTTTTAAGAGAACATCACATTTTGAAAGATTGAAAGGAGTTGAAATGATCCGATCTTCTTCATCAAAAGAATCCTACTTGTTATTTTGTTATTGCTTGAGGACAAGCAACAAGTTAAGTTTGGGGGTGTGATAACTCTATTTTATATAGAGTTATTCATAGTCTTTTACTTAGATAAATGTTTGAAACCAATGCAATAAACTTGTAAATACAATAAAAAGAGATGAAAATCATAAAATACATTATCAAGGAGATAGAAGTTCAATTTATATACAAATTGGTATGTTTGATATGTTTGTTGAGTACTTTTGCAGATTTTGTGATTTTGCATTAAGTGCTTAAGCATCGAGTGTTTAAGCACCAAAGCATGCAAACTGAAGCAAGTAGCACAAGACCCCACATTGGAAGCACCTCAATTTGATTTCGTTCTAAAGAGCCTTGCGGCCTCCTACTAGCTCGATGATCACATGGAATCAATTATCAAGTTACCAAAGAAGTCATCTATAGGATGAAAACAACAAACATCATCATTACACCAAGCCAAATGTCATCAACTAATTGGACCCCTTCAAAAGGAATGTTTCCCACTCAAAGGAATGTTTCCCATTCAAAGTGACAACAATTGACACCTGCAAAATAACTAGGATAAGTCACATGATGGTTAAAGAATACTTCACAAGCAAGCAAGGAATCAAATACTTGAAGACAAAGAAAACCCTCCATGGAAGGAAATCTCCTACATCTATAAATAGGACTCTTTCATCTCTTGTAAAAAAAAAAATATAGATATCGACCAATACCATATAGATACAATAGTAGTTTTAGATTAAAGTTCATCTTGTTCTTCATTTTATTTCCAAGTCTTTTTACTTCACTTTGATTACTCTAAGCTTAAGAGGAAGGTAAGAAGGAATTGACATCTCTATTCTTCACTTCTTCCTAGTTGAGAATCAAGTGTTCTTCATTAATATTAAGTTCTTATTTCATGTTCTTCATCTTACTCTTTATTTACTTTCTTGTTATTTAATTTCTTGCAAGACTTGTCCAATCAAGCAATTTACTTTCTTGCAAGACTTGTCCATTCAAGCAAATTACTTTTAAGCAATTTACATTTCCAAGTTATTTACAATGCTTTCTTTACTTGCTTTGTTTAATTACTTTATGTGGACGATGATGAGCTAAATTCCTTAGTTGGGATGCTCTAGTCATATGATGAACTCGTGAGAACTATTGTGTTGTCAAAAGGGTGCCTCACTTACTAGTTCTTGTACTTAAATTAAACTTGTTTTAAGGTTAACTTAGAACAAGGGGGAGTTGTATTTACAAGAGATTGACTTACAACTAGATCTCAAGAACTAGAAGCAAAGGCAAGTGTTTATTTAAGTCTTTGATGAGAAATTTGTTTCCCACAAAGTCAGCTTGGTAATTCCATGCTAATTCAAAAGTAATTAGCATAGTCTTTGTTCATGTGTGGGGTTTTTACTAAGGGAAAGTATTTAGCAACTTGAACCACTTGAAAGGAGGCGAGGGGAGTTTGACACACTTGCCCTTTACTGCAAAAAAACAAGGGTTTATTGAGCTTGTACAGTCACCCTTAATCTGATGTATCTACACTAAGTGATCAAGCACCAGGTGCTCAAGCACCGAAAGACAGCACAACATTCTCACAAGGAACTCATATGGTAAAAGCATCTCAACTCTCTCTTAAATTACATCCTCTACAGGTATTTAAATTCTGTTTTTCTATATTCCAAAAACCAACCACAAATCTCTGAATAGTTGTAGACACACTAGTTTACCTATGCTAAACAAACACATTAAAAATTAGTCAATCCTCGTGGGAACGATCTTTACTTACTCTTTATTACTTGTTTGTGACTGTGTATACTTGCACATGCTTATTTCACACACCAGCTTCCTAAGAACCTTTCGAAGAATCCTTTTCCCGGATTTTTCGGTCGCTACAGAAAGAATATACTTCTTCTGTTCATACCTTTTCATCCATCAAAATCATCTCAATGTTCACAATTTCATTTGCATTGTGAGGGTTTCGAACCCTAGTAAGGATTATGATGCGAACACGTAGTCTCCAATTCACACGCCCAGCAACAATTTCATCGATCATGTTAACATTTGAACGCACTTGGAGAGCTGCATACGTACACATACATATAATGTAGCATAGGATAAAATAAATGAATACATCAAATCTACATACTCAACATAAAAGTATAACACATTAGATAGAATAGAGCTAACCCATAGGATTGTTGAATGATTCTTTAATGCAAGTAGTCTTACTATGTGTGTTTCTATGAGTTGGTGAGATGATAAGGTCCATGCTTGATGAGTATTTATAGGGTAACATGTGTTAATTATCCTGCATATTTTTTACTTATTGATTTCTAACATATTCAGTTAAACAAAAATGTATTAATCCTCATTTATACACTGACTAAAAATGTGTTATAATTCTAATTTAGTGAATTTAGTAATTAGTACTAATCTATGCGAAGGGATATATACTCCCTCCGGACTCAATTATTAGCAACAAAAATGTGGTGCACACGAATTAAGGATGGTAGTTAAAAAGCGTCCCTTTTACAATATTACTCTCACTAAAAACTGATTGATGGGTGACTGATTTGAAAGCTAAGTGAGGGTGACTAAGGGTATTTTTGGAATGATATATTAAAGAGGATAAAAAGTAGGTAAAGTTGCTTAAATGACTTTTTTGGTTGCTAATAATCGAGTCAGGAAGGAATACATGGTTGTATATAACTAATATACAATACTTTCATATGGTTTAGATTACATACAATATATTATTACGTTATTTCCCACACCACGTGTTATGTCTTTCACACACACATATGTTGCAAAGTTCATCCCCTATATTATCACCACATTAAAAACATCACCCCTATATACCTATTATAGCCTACTACTATTTGATATGACCCGACCTCGATAAATGTGATAGACTAAAGATTGCATCGGGTAAGGGAATAAATGATAATGTTGCATTGTATTGTACTTGCAACTACATACTATCTTAGTGGGAGTACACTTATGGTAGTTTATGGGGAATGCGCGAAATTATGATACCCTACTACTTACGTCTTAAAGTCTGCATAGGTGTGTTGTTTTACGACAACAGAATAAACAAAAGCATTCCATATGAATACACAAGCATTAAACTTGAGTGTATATTTGGAATTACTCCCTACATGCGTGATGATACTATTGAACATCTACAGTGTATAATATTGTAGTTGTACCACCCTGATATGCACTTGTACCATGAACTTTTCATTGTGTCCCACAGCATCCCGTTCGTACATTCCACTTTTAGAAACGCATCGGTATCTTGAATTCTATTTGTAGATGCGAAAATAGGTTCGACATACTTAACACTATAGGTAGTACTACTATATGTGCAACCATTATTAACTCAACAGTAGTAGTTGATATGCTTAACTTATTGTACTCCTATCTAACTTAAAATGCAAGAATAATGAAACAACAATTATTCCTACGCGCCTTAGCTAATAGGGCTCTACAAAACCTACCATCCCCAAAAGATCACATGATCTCCTACATATATTACTTCCACACGCAACCCTACGCACAAAATCATTACTTTTCAACATTTTCTATTCATAATAACTACTCCCCCACATGGGTTCTAATTCCCAAAGCTCTCCAACGTTACAAAAATATGGATATGGATACCACTTCTTAAAGATCGACTCCTATAATCAAATCAACCATGTTTTGGTAGCGAATGGACTCTTTTAATTGGAAAAAAAATATACAAAATAAAATTTTATCAATCTAACTTTTAAAAAAGATTAGCTAATAGCTAAACAAATTGGTTAATTGATGTTATAAGTTGGTTAATTTGGTTAATTGATGTTATCTAAAAACCTATGTCTCAATAACATTTTTGTTATTAAACATATTCATTAATTTGTATTTTGGATTTTTTCCGTTTAAAATAAATTGGATGAATTACTATCCAATGATAAGTAAACATATAATTTAAAATATTAACTTGAAAGAGATTAAAATTACTTTTACCATCGTTCATTCGACTACCATAACTATGTTCCAAACTTTAGTACAGTAAACGCCAAAACTAAATGTTACTGGACCTAATTTAATATAACTAACACACTCTAAATAATTACGTGACCTCCAATTTAGTGAACATATGACCCATTAAGTGACCTCCAATTTCCACGCACTCTAAATAATTACTTGTTCCAATCATCGATCATACTTATTACATTAAATATGGGATCAATTATTCTTCGAGAGACATAATGTTTGAAACAATTATATGATACAATTTACTTAAAAATTCATTTGGTCTAATCATTCTAGAAACATCAACTACTTAACAATCCAAACACAATAAAGTATAGTACAATAATAACATTGGACAACACAATGGTGATTAACGAATTGTATTATTCTTCTCTCAGATCTACTGAACTCAACATTGAATAACACATTGGTGATTAACGCACAATTTTCTTCCTATATCAATTTCTAATGAAGGTAGGTAATAAGCCCAAAAACTTAGTTAATTGGTATTGTAAGTTGGTTTTTGTCGATTTCTACAAGTAAACATATGATTTAAAACATTAACTTCAATGAGATTAAAATTACTTTTACCATCGTTCATTCGAGCACCATAATTATGTTCCAAAATTTAGTACACTAAATATAAGTTAAATTTGACAAAACTAAACGCCGACACGAAATTTTAATGCTCATCTAATATAACAAACACAAATTATACCATATTATCCATTAAGTGACCTCCAATTTCCACGCATTCCGAATAATTACTTGGTCCAATCATCAATCATACTTATTACATTAAATATGTGATCAACTAAATAGATAATACAAATTACTTCAAATTTCATTTCATTTCATTGTAGAAACATCAACTACTTAACAATCCAAACAAAATAAAGTACAGTACAATAACAACATTGGATAACACAATACTGATTAATAGACAATTTCCTACTAAAGGCATCATTGGATAACACAATGGTGATTAACGGACAAATTTCTTCTTCTCTCAAATTCTGGTTAAGGTAGGCAGGCTAATGATGACACTCATTATGTTTGGATTCGAACATGAGACACCCAACTGGATTTTCAACCCTTCACACAAAGCTCTTGCTTGACAGAACCTATGCCATCCTTCAGTTAACCCGCATAAGTTAGGATTTTGACTCTGAAACTCAAGGAAACATGTTGTCTGAAGGCCATACTCATCAAATACAACAATGTGGACTCCACTTTGCCTAAATGCTAGTAGACAAAAATCCAATGGTATATGCCGCATAAATATCAAATTAGATAACATTATTGATCGCTTTCTTCTCACTAATTTATATATATATATATATATATATATATATATATATATATATATATATATATATATATATATATATATATATATATATACTACTTACCAAAAACCCAGATGTGCAATCTGTATATGTAAGCATCTTCTCAAGAACATGGAAGAAATCAGGCTTCTTACAAATGTTTGCATAATGGTAGTCAAGTAGTTCTCTTTTAGGACTATTTTGAATTTTAGGTAACTGGCCTAACCAAGTAATTCTCGCTGGAAGGGGGTAATAGACATGCTGATCAAGACGATCCCCAACTTGAATTAGAAAAGCATCACTACCTGCATAAACAAATCTAACCCAACCTCCAATATGAAGACCATAGAATTTGCCTACGTTGCTCCAACCATGAGTAAAATAAGCTTTCTGGCGAACAACCTCAACAACAACTTGATGCATGTTACCCACAAGATCATAAAGCCAGATTTTGGGGGCGACTTCAAGAAGGTGTTGCATGGTGAACAACTTTGGAAGTCTGACTTTGTTCTATAACCAAAAATTAAATACCTTGAGGATTCAATGTATGAAAACAACTTGGTAATATAAAATGTTGAAGATGTAAACACAAACCTTATCAGCATGATATTCAACATAAAATGGCTCAAACTTGATGCGAAGATCATACTCAGATTGTGTGACCGCATATACTGATGGAGAATTCATTGCGTTGTACCTGGAACAAACTAAACGAAAAAATAAAACAATCAACCCATACCAAATCCAACAGCATCTAGAAAAAGTTAATAGACTTGAAAGCTGTGTTTCGTATAAATAGAGACCCACAATAAGTATTAAAAATACCTTAAAAAAATAAGGAATGAAAGATTGGATGTGGTGGTGAGATTGGCAATGAGTTTCCTTTATAAGCTATGTGATGGATGAGCATGGGTGGGGGGTTACGATTCCCTATAAGCGTCTTTAGTGGGGCATCCTATGTTAGACCAAATTGAAAAGCATGTGAGGTTGTGCTCCTTACTTTATGTGTAGCAAAAAGTTGTGACTCTAAATGCAAAAATCCACCCAATTTCAAGCTTACAAAACCACTATTACATACAGTTGCATTCAATGTAAATCTGGTATGTCCAATAAGTTCCTAAAAAAGGTTCATGATGATATGCTACACAATTTTTATGACCCACCTAGGAATCATTACCTGGAATGTCAAAAAACATGTTTATGGACCACCAATATTGGTGCATTTGTAATCTGTAAATCAACCAACATCCCTATACTACAACATGACCTTATCTCCCACATGCCAAAATTATTCGTAGCAGATTTCACACAAATATATAAACGTGTCACTAAAGTACTTCATACAATAAGACAAATATGATATTACAACAAAAGGCCTTTCTCCAACACACCATGCCATGTTTGCTAATCCAAAACATATTACAACATGGTGTACATACAGTGTAGCATATCACATAACATTGTCTTAACCCCATTTTACATTACTCCCACAAAACAACAACATTTTACTTTTCTAATATAACATTACAGAAATATAAAGTAGATACACTAAACCAGAATTAAAGCTAAGAAAAAAAAGAACATGTATTTCACCAATTACTCGACAAAATACATATCCTTTTTCATTAAGCTTAAACTCAAAGATTAGTTTACAATATTAATCGAAACATCCTTGAAGCAATCAAGATATGAAGAAAAGGACTGTGGCATTAGCATGATAGACACCGAAATTAACTTTCTGACCAGGCTCGAACCCCATTTGATTAAAAAAGGCAGACCATCCTCTTACTATCCCACAGTTACCCTGTTGGTCAATGTTATGTAACAACTTACATGACCACCCATTACCTTCGTCATCAATAACACAAATACCGGAATCAGTCACCGGCAGCGCATCATGACAAAACTCCTTTGAAATAGTCTGGAAATACAATGATTATAATTAGTATTTATATTTGTGAAACAAACTATATATAGTACACATATTTTATTTAAATGATACACATTAAAATCATGGTTTAAATAACTTCTAACCTTACCATGGAATGTCTTGTAATCTCACCAAACAATTCCTAAGCAACTAAATAAATAACTATCTAGACATTAACTTAATATTTGTTACATTCTCACCATGCAATTTCCATATATATCTTCGGGAGTCAACCACTTGGTGAAGTAATGAGTTATACCCGAGAAATCTACTACCATTTTAGGTTTCCTTTTTCTCATTGGATCTACAGGTTCCAAAGGTTCTGGTATCGGGGGGTAATCAACCTCCTTCCCCTCCCAGTTAGCTACTTCAATGTCAAAATCACCATCTTCCTTATAAAACAACCGCACCCATCCACCCAAAAATAACCCATAAAACCTTGCTAAAAATTTCCACGCATCTGTGAAGAACAACAAACCCTTCCTCTTAATGACTTTCATATGCGTGATGTTACCATTAGGATCAATCAACGTCATACGTGTCTTCACAGTATGATAATACTTCTTCACAAAAGATGGTGGCAAATGACCAACCTCCTACTCAAAAAGCGACAAACATTTATGAAATTAGTTACCATTTATGTGTTTCTAACCATTTATGTTATGTGATTACAACACTTACATCACAAGTTTCAATCTTGACCAAATACACAACGTCATCCTTAGTACGCAAATGTTTAGGCCACTCATGCTGAGACATCAAAGTATGCCTTAACTGTCAAATTAGTTCAGGTATTAAAAATTCGGCTAAATTACTGTTTTGGTCCTTTATCTTTGACCTTGATTTCATTTTGGTCCTTTATCTTTTTTTTTTCTCGTTTTGGTCCCTCATGTTTCATTTTTGTGTCAATTTGGTCCTTTTTTGTAATTTTTCATCCATCACCTTAACAGACGCCACGCTGGCAGTTAACTGCTGACGTGGCGTCCATCTGACGTGTAATCATTAAATGACATGGTCAATGAAGGACCAAATTGAAACACAAAAGAAACATAGGGGACCAAATTGAAACAAACACAAAACATCAATCACTCTTCATCTTCTTCCTCCTTCTTCATCTTTTTCTTCATAAACCCAAAAACTCTCATCTTCATCTTCTTCCTCCAAACACCATCTCCACCTTCATCTTCATCTTCTCCGGCAAGCCACCGCCACCTCCGGCGAGCCACCACCACCACCACCACAAATCAATCACTCTTCAACTCTTAATCCCTAACCTCTCTCTCAAATCCAAAACCCCCAATTTTTAAAACTTAATCCCTAATCTCTCATCCACCACCACCCCTAATCTCTCTCTCAAATTTTTGGGTATTGATTATATTATTGTTACTGTGCTTTGGTAGAGGGTTTCCTCAAAGAGGATGACTTCGGGAGCAGTTAAAAGCCAGTAATGCATCATGAATCAAATTGAATGATATAAAGACATAATAAGTTGTCATGTGATGCAATGATGTTTAGGAGTGAGTGAGTACATGCATCTGTGCTTTGGTAGAGGGTTTCCTCAAAGAGGATGACTCCACTAAGGCGCTCAAAAACTCCGGGAGCAGTGAAAAGGAGCTCACGAAGAGCACGACGGTTGGATTCAAAGTTCTCAACACTGATGCTAGCTAGACGCTTTCCAATGGTTCCTGTTGACCATCAGCAGGTTAGGGACTATGGATTAATTTTGAGAAATTAGGGGTTTTGGATTTGAGAGAGAATTTAGGGATTAAGAGTTGAAGAGTGATTGATTTGTGGTGGTGGTGGTGGCTCGCCGGAGGTGGTGGTGGCTCACCGGAGAAGTTGAAGATGAAGGTGGACATGCTGTTTGGAGGAAGAAGATGAAAATGGGAGTTCTTGGGTTTATATCAATTTGGTCCTTTATGTTATTTTTTAGTTTCAATTTGGTCTCTCATTTGCCACGTCACTTAATGCATTACAAGTCAGCCATAACACTTAGGACGCCACGTCAGCAGTTAACTGCCAGCGTGGCGTCCGTTAAATTAATGGATGGAAAATACCAAAAAAGGACCAAAATGACACAGAAACGGAAGATGAAGGACCAAAACGAGAAAAAAAGAAGATAAAGGACCAAAATGAAATCAAGGCCAAAGATAAAGGACTAAAAGAGTAATTTAGCCTAAAAATTCCATTAACACCATTACAAAATGACCAACATTAATTAAGATTACACTTAAACATCAATGTATATAAGTTTAATATTTTTGGATAAAGGATGGAAACAAAAGATTTTACCAAAAAAAACCACAATTTTTTTTTGAATAATAGATAAATGCAAATATCACATTTTCTCAAAAAAAAATAAAACATTTTGAGAAAAAAATTAAATGTCTTCAAAACCATAACACAACACATTTCTTACCCCATTCCTACACAAAACTTTCAAAATATTAAAAGTTAGTTTTCCAAAAAGTTAGGTTTCATCATAAACTTCCTCCACTAAAGTTAGATTTCATGAAAAAGGGTGCTCCACAAATAGTACATTAAAAGATACCTGAGATGGACGATGTTCCTTCTTCGCGATCGTAGCAATCGGCCGGCGAAAAGACGAACGGAGTGGGTTCTTACGGTGGTGCTTGCCACCGTAGTACACTTGAGTGGTAGCCATTGAGCAAATAGTATATCGAGGTAGATGATAAGCTGGTTGAGATTTCATTTATTAATTATTACATAGCATATGGGGGTAGGTAATATAAGTGTATAAACTGCAATGATGAAATTCCTCGAAGCTTGTGAGAAACCTCACATCGACGCCGTACCCTCACATATGGCATCCCGCCCATATTAGTCAGATGGTAGCCTCCTTTTTTGGTACTTCACTCACGCTTCACTACAACTAACTTACTCTCCTTTTTCCACTACTTGTATATGTGGGCTCCATACCACTACAAGTTCCCTCCATCTGGCATCTTGTACCCAAAGACACTAATACCCAAAAACATTGTGGGGTCCATGTGAAGGTAAAAGTTGTGTTGTGTTTAATGTCCCTCACGTGCAAGTGAAAATGATGGTGGACCAACCATCAACATTTCCTCGTGTGGGCGTCAACACATCCCACGCAAATAAAACGTTGTACGTAAATTGTGAAAAACACCTCATTCACCTCTTTCCATTCCTCATTTCCTTCACAAATAACACTTATCCCGCCTGTTTTGCATGTAACTCTCTTCACAAACACGTTCTTTCCCGCTCATAAGGCAGTTTTACTACCTGCTATTATATGGGCGGGATAACCAAAGAATTATTCAACTAACGATCTCTTCTAATTGCAACGTCCATTCTTCACAAAACTCAATGCAGATAAACATCTTTCAACCATTGTAGTCATAGAAGCAAAGTCTATTTTTTACTTAGAATTGTGTACTAAAGTGAGTTGGACTTAAGTGTTTGGATAAAGAGATATTGATGGGGTGAAAGCCAATATTTTAATGGGGGCAAATAAAATATCATTATAGGTTTGTATGTAATTTTTTTTGTTGGGGGCTATTGTCCCCACATACCCAATACTATGTATCTACCACCAATTAAAAGCATGCACACCAAATTCGTGAAAAAATAAAAAATATGAAGATCAATTTCGTGAAAAATAAAATCTTAATAGACACCGAAAAAACCAACCAAATAATTATTTTAATTAATTTTGAAAATAATTTTGATATCATCATAATTAGAATTGGGCAACCAACAAGGTTTGATCCTAGTGGTATCTGGACTTGGATTTCACCTCAATGTCTTTAATTCAAATTTTGGGTGTGGCAAAAGCTCTTTTGGGAGGGGAGAACCACACCTGGCCGCAAGCAAAGCCTGCACTGTGGCGGCGATCGGGTTCTCCCAGTAGATTAGTCATTAAGCAAAGCCATGGAACTCACAAGCACCAAAAACATTATAACCAAAATAATAATAATTATAATTGGGCAACAAGACCTTTTGCCCCGACTCTAGTGACCCTCCAGATCCTAACTCACTTAACATTTTCTTTAAAAAAAAGACAATATCTCCCCAGGTCCCTTAATTTATTTGTTTGTAACGAATAAGTCCCTTAACTTATTTATTAGCAACGAGTAGGTCCCTTAACTTTTTTTTTTGTACTGCATAGATCCTTAACTTTTAAAAAAACGTAACACTGTTGCCCCCTTTTAACTTATTTAAGAGTGAGATTTTAAGGAGCAACCGTGTTACGTTTTTAAAAGTCAATGGATCTATGCTTACAAAAAAAGTGAAGGGACCTATTCGTTACAAATAAATAAGTTAAGAGACTTATGCGTTATAAAAAAATTATGGGACCTACTCGTTACAAATAAATAAGTTAAGAGACCTGTGGAGATATTTTGAAAAAAATAAAAAAATTGGGCCGCTGTTCTCTTCAAAACCCTAATTGAACCCGGCTTTTGACCCAAAAGAAAACCCGGCTTCATATAAATATTCTCCAACATAAACCCTAATTGCACTTGTTGTTACTGCGCAGCACAAGATGTCCAAGCGAGGTTAGAATTCGTCTATCCCCACATTCTGCATGCTATCTAATTTTCTCTGTTACTGTCTATCACATAAATTATACTTTGTCAATTTTTCTGTTTGCTTTATGCTAACCCAGATTCACAGATTTTCTGGCTCACAACAATTCAACAGTGAAATAAAAAACTTACTCTTAAAGCTTGTTTTTTCACAATATAATGCTCGTAATGAAGTTATTGTGGCATGAATTTCGTTACAAAGAAATTGTTCTCTTAACATTGTAGATCTTCTGGCATGGTAGAGTATATGTGTGACACAACATTTTTACAGAGCAAAAAGAGGGAAAAATCACACTTTTTTGTTTTTCAAATTTCTCGGTTAATATTTTCATAATCTATTGCATGAAATGAACCTAGGGTGGCATGAATATGGGTTCTCTTATTATTTTACTGTTCTGGTTTTTTCAACCATTTTGCATGTGCCCATTTGTGTTGTAGAAAAATGATTGAATCTTTGTGGGTTGCCTTTTAATGTTGTCTCAGGACGTGGTGGTAGTGCTGGTAATAAGTTCAGGATGTCACTGGGTTTGCCAGTGGCAGCCACAGTGAACTGTGCTGACAACACAGGAGCGAAAAATCTTTACATCATATCCGTCAAGGGAATTAAGGGTCGCCTCAACAGATTGCCTTCTGCTTGTGTTGGTGACATGGTAATGGCTACTGTAAAAAAGGGGAAGCCTGATCTTAGGAAGAAGGTATTGCCTGCTGTTATTGTTAGACAGCGCAAGCCATGGCGTCGAAAGGATGGGGTCTTCATGTACTTTGAAGGTTATTTTCTTATTATAACTATGACCTGCTTTCAGTTTTACTTTTACAATCTTACACTTTTTATACAATGTTGCGAATTTGACAAGTGTATGATGGTATCATCTTATTTATTGTTTTTGCAAATGCATTGTTTTATACTATTCTTCATGAATTGAGATGCATTCAGAAGATGCAAATGTTGCTGGTTAAGCTGTATGTCATGATGTGTGCACATCCCATGATTCAGTGGGATAAAGTGCATAACTGGTTATAGTAACCAGCTATATCAACTCATATTATCGAATATATCGAGTTGGATCTCTCATGGGATCTTGCTTTTCGCAATTCGATACATTTGACCTAGGTTTCTTTTTTCTTCTTAATTGTCTTCAGTCAATTTTGTTTTCATTTTTAATTGATATTTAATCATTGAAAGCCACATGATACAATATATTTATAACGAAAATTGCTGGTAATGTAGTGTGGAGAGTTTACTCTAAGGTTTCTCTGCACTTCCCATGACCAGCTACATCAGTATCCCAACCTTACCCCTAACCGGGTGGTTTCTTTTATGTATCATATCATCCCTGTCAAGGTTGGAACATTGTGGTTTTCACCATAACTATGGTTGATACAGTTACATGTCTGGAAAATTAACGAGTGCATCGTTACAGATATGATGGTTTTTTCTATGCTCACATCTGCTCCATTAGGTCTCTACACATCTAGGTCCTGAATTCTATTTACTTCTTCATGTTTCTTTATGTAACACAAATTGTTTGCTAGTATTTTCAGTCTGCAATTTTTCCGGTAGTTAAAGTGCTTGAAGTTCGTAAATCACGTGGTTAGTCCACGAGTCATATATTTCCCACTGCAACCCCATAGAACTATCTCCAGACATTAGTCAAGTATCCTCTTCAGTATATTATAGTGGATACAGTTACAGGTCTGGAAAATTAACTGAGTCCATCGTTACAGGTGTGATGGTTTTAGTGCTCACATCTGCTCCATTGGTGCTCCACATGTATATGGCATATTCCTGTTCAATTTTTGATGTTAAAAGACAATGCCGTTGCATGCTAGGATTTTGTCAATTGCAATTTTTCTGTCAATTTTCCTGCTGTGATGGTTTTTTCTATGCTCACATCTGCTCCATTAGGTCTCTACACATCTAGGTCCTGAATTCTATTTACTTCATGTTTCTTTATGTAACACAAATTGTTTGCTGTATTTTCAGTCTGCAATTTTTCCGGTAGTTAAAGTGCTTGAAGTTCGTAAATCACGTGGTTAGTCCACGAGTCATATACTTCCCACTGCAACCCCATAGAACTATCTCCAGACATTAGTCAAGTATCCTCTTCAGTATATTATAGTGGATACAGTTACAGGTCTGGAAAATTAACTGAGTCCATCGTTACAGGTGTGATGGTTTTAGTGCTCACATCTGCTCCATTGGTGCTCCACATGTATATGGCATATTCCTGTTCAGTTTTTGATGTTAAAAGACAATGCCGTTGCATGCTAGGATTTTGTCAATTGCAATTTTTCTGTCAATTTTCCTGCTGTGATTTGGTTGTTTCAGTATTTAAGTATGATTCTATTCAGCCATTGATATGTATCTGATTCAAATTGATTCTCTTTGCAGATAATGCTGGTGTAATTGTAAACCCCAAGGGAGAAATGAAAGGTAGAAATGGAAATTAAAATGTACAAATCATTTTTTTTTGTTGATATTTGATGTCTGGATTATTGGATATATATTTGTAGATCTGACAGTTTTATTTGCCTGATTTTGTTTAGGTTCTGCAATTACTGGGCCTATTGGGAAGGAGTGTGCTGATCTTTGGCCTAGAATTGCAAGTGCTGCCAATGCCATTGTTTGATAGTTTACAAGATATCAACTGATTTTTTACTTGGTGAAAATTGAAATCCTTTTAAGGAGATATTGAATTTTGAGTAATTTGAGAGGAGGTTTTGAATTTTTGAGTAATCTGAGATATAATGGGAATTTTTGCTTTTATAACAAATAGGTATGTATCAGATTATTTTTGGTTAGCATGTAAGTTTTGGTTAGTATGAAAATAAAGCGGTGTTTTCAGCCTCTGCGATTTTGTTCATTGTCTTTTATGTTTTTCTTCCCTCTACATACTTCCATACTTCTTTTTTAGTCTGATTGAAATTTTCCTCTTGTATTGTTGTAAAATAAATTGCCTTTTTTTTTATATTTTTATTTATGAATGCTTACTACTTTTTCGAATCGGAAAAACTTGCACTACAACTAGAGGTGTTCGCGGTGCGGTTTGGTTTGGTTTTGAGGCAAAAAGTGAATCGAACCACAAGGTAAAATTACATGCGGTTTGGTTTGGTTCGGTTGGCTTCCTAAAATAAAACCGAATCAAACCAAACCAATGCGGTTTGGATTGGTTCGGTTGGTTCGTTTTTTTTCAAGACAAAAATAATTTAAAACGGAGTTAAAATGAACTAACATAAAAAAACTAATATAAATCTTTAAGAAAAAATTTACTCAAATATATATAGTATATAAATCATTCTCTTTTAATTTTTTAAGACAATGTTTAAAAGAATTTAAATTAGATATTTTGTTGTAATTTTTAAATATAGCATAACAATATGGATTGTTTGTAAGTGAGTCAAAAAATTAATTGGATTTGAACTAGTAAGTGAGTGAGAGTTGGGTTGAAGTTGCATTTGGGTTAGTAAGGAAGGTTGTAATTCAACAAGCCTTAGTGTTACTTGCGGTTTGGTTTGGTTTGGTTTGGTTTGGTTTGGTTCGGTTTCGGAAATCAAAACTGCGAACCGAACTGAATCACGCGGTGCAATGAAAAAAAGAACCGAACTAAACCGATCAAAAGCGGTTTTTTGCGGTTTGCGGTTTTCGGTTTGGTTTGGTTCGGTTTGTGATTTCCCTATTGGTTTGGTTCGGTTTTGAACACCCCTAACTACAACAGAATTAGTATATAGGCAGCGTTTTTTTTCATCCATGGACAGCGCTTTTGAGCGCTGCTGAACGTGGGGCTGGGTATATCACTCCAACAATGGGTAGCACTCCCTAAAAAACGCCACCCATTGCCCAAACACGTCCTCAAATAGGCAGCGCTTCCTAAAAAGCGCCACCCATTGCCCAAACACGTCCTCGGATAGACAAATAGCTTCCTAAAAAGTGCCACCCATTGCCCAAACACGTCCTCAGATAGGCAGCGAGCGTTGCCGATTGTTTAATTTTTTTTTAATTTTTTTTTTCTGTTCTTGTGTATTTTCCTTTTTATATTTACAACAAAAAAAATTAAATCATACATCCAAAATATTTTTTAATAGTGATATCTATGAATTTGTTGTATTTAAACCTGAATTAAATCATAAATCCAAAAACAATTAAATCATACATCCAAAAATTAAATCATACATCCAAAATACATCCAAAAAATTAAATCCTACATCCAAAATTAAATCATACATCCAAAAATTAAATCATACATCCAAAATTAAATCATACATCCAAAATAACAAAACATGAATTTGTTGTATTTAAACCTAGCCTTGTAATGAGCATATCACGTCCAAATGACTTATCTGCCCTGACACTACAGTAGTAAGGACCCTAAAAAGTAAAGTAATAACTCATTAACTCCTCTTTACAAATTCACAAACTCATGTGAAATTTGAAATGAAATCAAAAAGAAGTGGCATTACACGAGGGCCGGGATAACCACCTACGAGCCAACCTAAAGGCCACTTCACATCTGCTTGAAGTAAGGTGTACTCTTGTTCTATTCCATACCTTTGAACAAACAATATACAACATCGAAATGTTTTCTCATTAAGATTATAATTCAACACCGAAGTTCGATTATCTTCTATTGTAGCAAGTGATTAAATGAAGAAGGAAAACTATCTAATTTCATCACAGTTCTAGAAAACATGTATATATAGGATTAACATGAATAACATGAGATATATAAAAGGACAACAATGGTAGGAAAACATGAATCAACAACTCCAAAGGCACAAATACACAATTTCATCACAGTTCTAGTAACTAAAGCAATTGACTATCAATAAGATTAGTTAATCATAACAAAAATGGAACACTTCAACACTCATATTCTTACACTACATAAACAACAGTAAAAGATAATCAAAAAATGTTAAGAAAGAGGACATAAAAGCATGTTAAACAATCTTAATAGGCTTGACAACACTTTGAAAGTAACTACCAAATTTGAACAATCTACCAAATTTGTAATAATCAATCCATGACCAAAGAGGACATAGAATCATCATAGAATTTCAGCTCATTGATCAAGAAATTGATGCACAAATTCAATGTCAAGTTCAGGAAAAGATTTTCAGAAAGAAGTTTAAAGTGCACATATATTCAAGTTCAACACACCCATCATCATGACAATCATAAAAAATTTAACTAATCTACCCCTAGACAACAACTATATGCAAAAGTCAATGAAAAGGGGAACTTATGCTTAATAGGCGGCATCGGGAGAGAATTTCTTTTTCTTTGCCGGTGGAGCCATGTGTACCTGTGAAACCAGACCACAAAGAGAGCATAATATATGCCACAATCATGACATTAGCAAGTTAGCACGATAGAAAAAGAAAAACAATTCAAGGCTTGACAAGGTTAGGCTCGGTCAACACCAAATACTCACAACAGCTAAACTCAATCAAACACAAAACATAGAGCCAAATCAACCAAGCAATTCAGTTAAGCACATCTTTAGAAAAAAATTAGAACAATCTCACCCCACTGAATTTCCTTGAAAGACAGAATTAGAACAACACCTTCAACCATGAACATAAACTCACGCCATGAACTATTCAACCATATAGTACATAACACACACAACAAGAACAGAAATTCACGCAATGAATACCGCTAAATACGCTTCAAGCCCACAAAGTTTCAGTTTTCACTCCAAAATTTTGAAAAGAAAAATCTGCACTTGGTTTGGGCATTTTTACAAACAGTTGGTGTGCAGACTAGAATTTGGTTTAGGCAAAATTACAAACACTTGGTGTTCATCCAACACAACAAATAAACTTCACAAAACAATCAAAGAATCAAGGCAATACACAAACAACTTCACTTACTTATTGATAAGAAAAGGGAAGAATCCAAGCAAGAAGAAAGAACAACGCTCAACTAGCGCTTTGGACAGAAACAATTGACGGAGAAACGCAAAACACGTTTGAGAAAGTAGTGCGGTGGCGAGCGGTGGCTAGGGCGAGGGAGCCACGGTGGTGGTGCTGGTGGTTCTCAGGGGGAGAGAAAAATGGGTCTGGGGCGTGAAAGGATGGAAAGGATCAAAGGTTTGGTGAAAGTTTGTGTTTCTCAGGTGCTTGTGTGCGCTCCAACTAATGAAAAACGTGCAAGCCATACCCAGCGTTTTTAAGAAGCGCTGGGTATTGGGAGAACGCGTGACCCAATACCCAGCGTTTTTTAAAAAGCGTTGGGTATTGGGAGAACGCGTGAAGCCATACCAGCGTTTTTAAAAAGCGGCTGGTATTGGGAGAACGCATGAAGTCATACCAGCGTTTTTAAAAAGCGGCTGGTATGGCTAAGTGCGTTTAAAGCGATGGACAACATTTTTTAAAAAGCGGCTGGTATGGGTTAGCTTGTTTTTGGCCATCCGTGGCGTTTTTACTTAAAAGCGCCGCTTATAGGAGCGCTATTTTTTTTTGACAAATCAGGCGTAGTGTTGGATACAATACTCTAGTTATTCGTGGTGTTGCTCTTGGAGAAAAAGTAAGAAAATTGCTATTAATTGTTGGGCCGACATTTTTTTATATTGTTTTATCATTTTTGTAAGTTTTGTTCAAACAATTGAAGGCGTTGCTTTTCCCACACCCCCTCCTACTCTTTCACACCCCTTAACTCCAAATATTCCAAAAATACCCTTGAGTGGAGTGCGTGTTTTCATCTATTTGGGGATGGTCAACCGAATCTATTCGGTTGAGGTCAACCGAACAGGTAAAAAAGGTGAATGTGCCAATGTGGTGTGAGAGTCCATTTTTTGTAATAAAATAGGGGTGTTCGAACACCCTCATGCGAACCTGTTCGCATAACCTCGTTCGAACAGGTGAAATTACGCACAAGAGGTGTGAAGTCAAGATTTAACACACACGAACGATGTCATTCGAACTGTTCGAAGGCCCGTGTTCGAGCAGTGAAATTTCGTGAAAAAAAGAGGTTTTGGCCGGTCTTTTGGTCATTTCACACCACTTATGGGGTGTGTTTTGAGTAGGAGGGGGCGTGGGAAAAGAAACACCCACAATTGAATTGTCGATTTTGGTTGGATTTGTAAAGCACTTTTTTTAAGTCAAAGATAGGATATTGCTTTTCTCACTTCCCCTCCTACTCAAAACACACCCCCTCACCCTACACATTTACCAAACTAACACCACTTATATTTGAATTCCCCCCCACCCTTCTCCCTCTTCTTCTCCTACAACAAACACACTCCCTCTCCAAAACCCAAACCTCACCTCTCTCCACTCCAAAAACCACCCCTCCTCACCTTCATCATTCACTCCCATTCAACTACTCAACATTGGCAACTAGCTCAAGGTAATAACCCTACCAAACTTTTTTGATTTTGGTTCCGTTTTGTACTTGTTCTGCCATTTTTATTTTCTGAAATCACGCTCAGTTTGAATAAGGTAGTTCAAACATGTTCGATTTCTCGTGTTCGAACGTGTCATCTGTGGGGTGTGACTTTGTTGGGTTCGAACAACCTTAATCGAACGCTTTGTTCGTATAGAAATTTCGACAAATGATGCATAGATAATGCGATAATTTGCGAACACATGCGAGTTTTGTGGGTTAAATGGAAGAAAATGGGGGAACTTCTGGAGTAGTTGAGATGTCAACTGGAGCAGTTGAGATGTCAACTGACGTCGTAGAAGTTCAAGACTTTACTAGTTCTTTCACAGCGGATACGATAAGAATTAGTTGTTGATTTTTAACGAATTCTTCAACTTAATAAATTGACACTTAGTAATTGAATTTGATTTATTTCCTAATCGTGAGGAGTTTGTGACGCGTGGAGTGCGTGCGGTTGGCAAATCTCTTGGGATGGTGATTGTTATAGGAAGATCTGACATTGGACGGCGATCAGGTAAAGAATACTGCATCTTGATTTGTGATAAAGCTGGATCTTACAAGACAAATGTTGAGCACGACACAAACACTAGAAAATGTTGTTGTAAGTTCAGACTGAAAGGGAAATTTATTAAGAAGCGATGGATTTTGAGGGTTATGTGTGGAACTCATAACCATGGATTGGTTACTTATCATGAAGGACGTTCGTACACTGATAGGTTAACTTCAGAAGAGAAGGAAGTAGTCGCTAGAATGACTAGGAATCATACTCAGCCTAAATTGATCCTTAATGAACTCAAATTGATGAAGCCTAATGATAACTATACGGTTGTGAAACAAATATACAATTGCCGTCAAAGGCAACGGTCGACTATGCGTGAGGTAGGGTGAGCTCCAACAACTGATGTTTTATTTGCAACGTGATAATTATATTTACTGGACTCGACTTGCAGAGGGAACTACTGTTGTGAAAGACATCTTTTGGGCACATCCAGATTCCATTGAGCTTCTAAACACCTTCCTGATTGTTTTGTTGATTGATTCCACATATAAGACCTACCAGTATAGGTATTTGTTGGTTGAGATCGTTGGTGTAACCACAACAGAGAAGTCTTACTCTGCTGCATTTGCTTACTCTACTACAATCCCTACTCCCCCACTACCTAAGAAACCATCACCCACACCCTCTGTTATAGAAGCTGATACTACTATTGTTTCAACAGCTCTTACGTTTACACCAGCTCTTACTTTGACACGGCTCACGCTCTCTTTTGACCAAATCCTATTATTCTTGATATGGATGCTACTGATTATGGATGTTTTTAATAAATACATAATAGGGATGCCAATGTACATGCATTCCTATGTTGAAAAAATTGTTAATGTGGTTGGTGATGGAAACTGTGGATTCCGGTGTATTGCTGCATTTCTTGGAAGGGGTGAGGAGGCTTGGGAGTCTGTGAGAACTGAACTGATGGAAGAGCTTAACCAATACAATGACTTCTACACTCGGCTGTATGGTGGTATTGGAAAGGTCACATTTTTGATGAAGGCGTTGTTGATGACACATCATGGGGATAATGTTGAAGATAATTGGATGACTACACCGGATATGGGGTATCTAATCAGTAACAAGTACAAAGTCGTCCTGACTTGTTGGTCACCTAATTGTTGTCATTGATAGTCTCGCAGGCCAAGATTCGCTGCCATGTTAAGGGCCCATCTCACGCCCAATGCTCCTGCTAGTAGTGGGGAGACCAAAGTGTTTTCTTTCTTTGCAGCACAATAAGAAATGTTCCCTACCCTGTCAGTTATTGTTAAGCCCCAGCCCGAACTACCCTCCGGAAAACAACCTACATCAACGCTAATCTGGTTCTTGGGTAGTGTTTCTCCGATATCTCTCGGCACGTGTGTGTCACGAAACTATCACAGTTTTTGGTGAGATTAGCAGAGTTGAACTCAAGCACAAAATTCATGGATTCTTGGGCAATTTTCACCGGATCAGCAGCCAGATTTTTAAAGATAAATTGGTTCCTCGAGGTGATGAGCATTCTGGCACCAACCTGTTCTTTACATTGCAAAAATGGTGATAGGCAGATTTCACTGAGTACATGCCATTCCTCTCACCATTCCAGATAAATTTGTCAACAGGAGAAAGAGTAGATTATGGAATACTTACAATGCATTTGGCCTCTGTTGGGCTGAAGTTTCTAAAATTTTTTTCCCTATCCCATAGATGGGAATTAGGAACCGGAAGCTCTTGAACTAAAGCCTCCTCGTGTACCTCAGTGCTTGGCTTGCTTCCTAAAAAAATCGTTTGGGTAGGTAGCCATTTGTTCTTCCAAACTTTGACACCATCTCTCTTTCAATTGATCCATCAGCCCCTTGCATGGCCATGTCTCTGACACTAAGTATACTCCTCTAGGCATAACTTGGTTGGAAACCAAGAGTGACAGCCTGAAAAGTACCCCTAGAGTAGTATCTGCTCTTGAAAATGCTGTCAAGAAGAGTGCCCCCCCATCTAGGAACCTCCAGCAATGCTTGCCAAGGAGTGCCTTATTAAACTCACAGAATCCTCTGAATCCCAGACCACCTATGCACTTAGCTTCTGCCGATTTCTCACAACTAACCCAATGAATATTCCTATTCTCGGTAGAGGTTCCCCACCAGAAATTTCTCAGCATAAAATCAATTTTCTGACAGGAACCCTCAGGCATTTTTGTAAGAGCTCATAATGTAGTAGTTGGGAATTGCCTGTGCCACTACTTTGGTGAGAGTCTCTTTGCTAGCCCTAAAAAGACATTTTCCTTCCACCCTTTCAATTTCTTCCAGACATGATCAATGACAAAACTAAAGATGACCTTCTTATATATATCTCCCAAAAAGAATTGGGAATCCAAGGTATCTTGAATGAGACTCCACTATCTTTACACCCATCAGATTCCTGATCATATTTCTCTCTTCAATTAGCACATTTTGACTAAAGGAGGACTCTGACTTGTCAATATTGACCACTTTTCCGAGAGGCTCGTTGGTAGGAGTCAAGGATATTGACGACTTGTCTAGCTTTCGATGAGAGTTTGCCCTTGTGAACAATAAGTTGTCATCATCAAAGAGTAAGTGAGATATTTTGGGTGCATTCCTAGCAATTTTCACCCTATGGATGAGATTCTCGGATGAAGTTTTGTGTAGTAAACCGGAGGAAAGAGTGCATAAACCTCATCATCTCCATTTTTAGTGAGCTGAAAAGAAAATCACCCATTTCTCCACTTTCATAACCCTCATTCTTCACTTAAATCTTGAGTGCATGCCACTTTGGAAGCATTGGAATCCATTTTTGAAGTTACATTTAGTAGAGAAGCATTAAAAGGGAGATTGAGAAGCTATATTGGGATTGGAGTGTCAAAGGATAGGTTTTGGGAGCTGAAGTAGCGGTTGGGAACTTTAGAGCTTGTTGGGTTGTATTGGAGGGAATAGGTTCCTCTCTAGTCACCTCTCTCTATCTCTCTCTTCTTACATTTTTTAGATTTTTTTAGAAATAAAATAATTCAATGGTTGAGATTGAGTATTATGATGATCCAATAGAAGAGCTGATAACTCTATTTTATATAGAGTATTTCATATGTTTAAACTTAGTATTTGCTATCTTTCAAGTAATAATAAAGAGTCTATATAGTATTTTATGTGATATATGATAACTTGAGTGATTTGAATGGTTATAGTTATTATTAGGCCATTTTGGATATATTGTGGTATGTTTGATGTTTTGTTCGATGCGAGTCTCAATGCTAAAGCTGCATCAATGCTCTGCCGTGACCGATCTGCATCAAATCACACTACTTGGTGAATAAGCGACTGTTTCATATGCATCCACTTGCAAGTGATGACCTCTGCTGGTTCTCGATGCCATCCCACCTTGTATAGTAGGCGTCTACCATTCACACATAGCTATAGGCATAGCTTTGAAGAGTCACCAACATAGAGACACATGTTCTATCATCATGGAACCACCCTATGTGATTAGTCAAAGATTTCAACATGGGATAAACCTCTGAAAAGCAACTACAGCTATGATCCACTTAAGATTACTTCAACATGAAGAAAGGAAGCACCTCACTTGAGGGCTATAAAAGGACCTCACATTTGGAAATATATCACAATCCATAAGTTAGATCAAAATTTCAATATACATAGTTAGTTTTTATATTTTTAGAGGAAGAGGAAGGAATTCATAAATCCTCCTTAACTCATTTTCATAGTGTTTGTATAGTGCTAAGGAGTAATGCTAGTGCATTGCTAGAAGATTTCATACAAAGGTTTTCAACATTTGTAACTTTACTCTTGTTGTTTCTCTTTTGTGATTTCTATATATATAAACATGGTCTATTCAGTTTATATATATCTTGCAATGTCTCTTGTTAGCTAAACCTTTCTTAGTTGGAATGTTCTAATCATTTAATGAGCTTTTAAGTAGGTATGTTGCATGTATGTATGTTTGTACTTTAGTTCTTGCTTGATACTTTTTCCAAACTTATTTTGAACTTGATCACTTAGAATAAGTAAGATTTGTAAATGATCGAAATGGCTTACAATTAAGAACTCAAGAACTAATATGGGTGAGTGTTTTACATAAAGAAAACTTTGTGAAAACCATGTTAAGTCCTAGAGATAGGATAGTATAGTACATAGGATAATTGTGGGTACTTAAAATACAAGAGTGAATTTATTTAAGCAAATTGGATAATTGTTAGGAGGCAAGATTGACACTAACACCCCTTTCTTTACTGCATAGAACAAAGATCATAAGAGTGGTAATGATACTCTGAAGAAAGTGACCAGAAGGCACATAGCTAATGCAATGCGACATTGGTCTGGTACATCACATCTTGCATCATACACTTATAAGTAAATTACTTGATGAAGACATTCCAACTAGCTTTTCTCTTTTACACTATCAACATTTTTACTTTGCTTTCTAACTTAGTTGTGATCATCAAACAAAAACCAAAATTATTTTGTTACTTTGTTACTTTGTTACTTTACACTTTATTACTTTATATTAATTTTAAAAGTGAATTTTTCAATCTCTGTGGGTTCGATCTTTTTACTACTTGTTTTTGGACAGTGTATACTTGCACACAAGTGTATGTGATTTCCATACACCAAGTTTTTGGCGCCGTTGCCGGGGATTGAAGTAAATTATTTTTAAAATTCTGTTATATAGTAATTTAGTGTTGTATATAAATTCTAGTCTTTAAAGTTTCTGTCATACAACAGTACATGGTACTTAGTATATGTCAGAACTAGAAACAGAACACCAGAATATAGTTTAGATCCAGAAATAGAAAGAAAATTCAGGAGATTGCTAAGACTCCAAAAGCAGAATCAACAAGCTTGCAACATGTCATTCGATGAAGAACAAAGCTCAAGGCCACACTCGGTGAGAGGAGGCCTGGTTCACAACATGCTCTTTGAAGAAGAAGTTCATAGAAAATCTCATCCACATGGATCGCATAGGTATGATTAATGATAGAGATAGACCTATGAGGATTATGCTCGATTTGATCATCAAAATATGCAAACTAGTATAAATAAACCTCATATTGATGTCATGCATTTTGAATTTAAACCTATGATGTTTCAAATGCTTCAAATTATTGGTCAATTTGGAGGATCTCCTCATGAAGATTCTCATTTGCATTTAAGGCAATTTCTAGAAGTATGTAGTAATTTTATTATACACAGTGTTAGTGAAAATGCATTTAGATTAAGGTTATTTCCATATTCTTTAAAAGATAGAGCCAAGGCTTGGCTAAATTCTTTAGAGCCTAACTCTATCCATTCACGGAATGAAATGGTGAAAAGTTTTTAGGAAAATATTTCCCACCTATCAAAAATGCCGGGTTAAGAAATGATATTACATCTTTTAGACAAAAAGAGTTTGAGTCTTTATTTGAAGCATGGGAAAGATGGAAGGAACTTTTAAGAGAATGTCCTCATCATGGTTTACATTATTATTCAAATGGAAACATTTTATAATGGTTTAGAACCTCAAACAGAATAATGCTTGATGCATCATCTGGTGGAGTGTTATTAAATCTTTCATACAATGAAACATGTGAATTAATTGATAGAATAACGACTAATAGCTCTAGTTGGCCTCTTGAGAGGGTGAGTGCCCAAAAGAAACCATCGGTACATGAAGTTAATGATATATCTGCCTACTATCTGCTCAGTAGCCACTCTAGCTAATTTGATGAAAAACTTCACTTACGCAGTGCTCTTTGCATCTAATGCAGTTGCATCACCAGACAACTGCTTTATTGCGGTGATGAGAACAAGTACCTCCGAGGCACACCTAGTTGTGTGTCTTGTGGAGGAGGTCACTTGTATGAGGAGTGTTCTAGCAACCCTATCTCTGTAAATTATGTAGGTTATAATAGGAATAACAACCCTTATTCCAACACTTATAATCTTGGTTGGAAAGACCACCCAAATTTTAGATGGAGCAACAATAGTGCACACACCTAGAAGCTGCTCCAACTACACCAACAAACCCACCGGGATTCCCATTTCAAAATAACCAAAGAAACTCTCAACCTACCACTGAGAATTCTCTAGAAACCATGCTTAAAGCATTTATAGGTGAATCTAGAAGCGCTAGACAAACCCAGATGCTTCCATTAAGAACTTAGAGAATCAAGTTGGTCGATTAGCCACGACTCTCTGTATCAAAGGCCACAGGTGCCTTACCTTCAAATCTGAAGCTACTCCTTCTCAAACCAAAAGGAAAGGAGCGAGGTTAAGGCTATTTCATTGAGAAGTGGTAAGGATTTGGTAGAATTAACGAGAAGGAAAGTGTAGAAAAGGGAGAAAAAGCAAAAAATCAAAAAGAAACCAATGCGAGAAGCATCTAGTGCTCTGCATCACAAAAGTTCATAGTCCAATACGAGTTAGTACACAATACCCTCCTCCTCCTTATCCTCAAAGACTGAAAAAAGCACACATGAGGAGAAGCGGTTTGAGTAAATTTTTAGAGGTACTAAAACAATTACACATCAATGTTCCCTTAGTAGAAACACTCCAACAAATGCCAAACTATGCAAAATTTATGAAGGATGTGCTTACTAAGAGAAGAAGATTAGGAGAGTTTGAAAGCAGATTGCCATGTGAGAAGATTGTAGTTTGCTTATGCAAAATAAGATCCCTAGGAAATTGAAGGATCCAGGTAGTTTTACAATTCCATTTTCTATAGGAAAATCCTATCTTGGTAAAGCTTTATGTGATTTAGGTGCAACCAACCAACTGTGACACTTCAATTAGGTGATAGATCAATAGCCTATCTGAAGGTATCATAGAAGACATCCTAGTTAAGGTAGATAAATTCGTATTTCTGTAGATTTTGTTATCCTTGACTTTGATGCAGAATAAGGAAGTGCCTATTATCTAGGTAGACCATTTCTAGCAACCGGTAAAACCATAATTGATGTGCGAAAGGTGAACTCACTATGAGAGTAAATGATCAAGAGATCAAATTCAATGTAATGAATGCTATGAAGTATCCTTCATAGGATACAGAAGAGTGTTCATCCTTATTCTCTCTAGATAAATTGGTA
This sequence comes from Oxytropis ochrocephala, assembly GCA_020916435.1. NCBI lineage: Eukaryota > Viridiplantae > Streptophyta > Magnoliopsida > Fabales > Fabaceae > Oxytropis > Oxytropis ochrocephala. The sequence continues at coordinate 48,888,990 of CM037090.1, read as the reverse complement.
GAAAAACAATTTTACAAGCGGTATGATCAACTTAGCCAATGCGGATGCATTAGATGCGTTTGCATTGCTAGATGATGAAATACTAGAAAAGAGAGTGCGCCAATAGAAAACTCTTGTAAGGAAGTATGGGCTAGAACTTATGAACCACTCAATCTTGAGGATCCAATTCTCAAGAAGAACTTACCCTCAATAGAACAACCTCCTAAATTAGAATTGAAGATACTGCCTGAACACCTTAAGTATGCTTTCCTAGGAACAAATGATACTTTACTGTTATCATTGCTTCTAATTTAACATCAAAACAGGAGAGTGATCTCATTAGTACTCTAAAGAAGCATACCAAAGCTATAGGTTGGCAAATGACGGATATCAAAGGAATTAGTCCTTCTATATGCATGCATAGGGTTATTTTGGAAGAAAATTCCAAAAAGCAGACATAGAGAGTCAAAGAAGACTAAATCCTATTATGAAAGAGGTTGTTAAAAGGAAATCATAAAGTGGCTAGATCTTTGGAATCATATACCCCATGTCGGACGGTGCTTGGGTAAGTCTGTCCAATGTGTACCAAAGAAAGGGGTGTGACGATGCTTGACCAATGAAAAGAATGAGTTGATACCAACTAGAAGCATCACGGGTGGAGAATGCAGTATGGATTACTGAAAACTCAACAAAGCTACCAAAAAGGATCACTTTCCTTTACCATTCATAGACCAAATGTTAGATAGACTAGCGGGGAAAGAATTTTATTGTTTCCTAGATGGCTATTCGAGCTATAATCAAATAGCCATTGAGCTGAGGATCAACACAAAACCACATTTACATGCCCTTATGGAACCTTTGCTTTTAGAAGGATGCCATTTGGCTTATGTAATGCACCCGCTATATTCAAAGATGCATGATGTCTATATTCTCAGATTTCATTGAGCAATCAATGGAAGTATTCATGGATGATTTCTCTATCTTTGGAGAAACATTTCAAGTTTGCTTAACAAACTTGGAACAAATTCTCAAGAGATGTGAAGAAACAAATTTAGTCTTAAAGCGGGAAAAGTGCCATTTCATGGTACAAGAGGGCATAGTGCTAGGACATAGAATTTCAAAGAAAGGTCTAGAGGTAGACAAAGCTAAGGTTGATGTCATTGAGAATTTACCACCACCCAATACAATTAAAGGTATCGGGAGCTTCTTAGGCCATCTTTGGTTTCTATAGAAGGTTTATCAAAGATTTTTCAAAAATCTCAAAACCATTATGCATGCTTTTGCAACATGATGTAGAATTTATCTTTGATAACTTTTGTATAGAAGCTTTTGATAAACTTAAAAGGCATTGGTATTGCACCAATTATAGTAACTCAGTTGGGTAGGCCATTTGAATTAATGTGTGATGCTAGTGACTTTGCAGTAGGAGCGATCCTAGGGCAAAGGTATGATAAGGTCTTTCATTCCATATATTATGCTAGCAAGACATTAATTGAAGCTCGGTGAACTACGATTCTGAAAAAGAATTATTAGGCTTTGTGGTATTTGCATTTGAAAAATTCGAGATCATACTTAGTTGGCACTAAGATTATTGTCTATCTTGATCACTCTGCCATTAAGTATCTAATTTCAAAGAAGGATGCAAAACCAAGGGGTGATAAGGTGGATTTTACTCTACAAGAATTTGATTTAGAAATTAGAGACAAGAAAGGAGTAGAAAATCAAGTAGCGAGACCATTTATCAAGGATTGAAGGAGAATCACTTGGTACACAAGGAGAAGAAATCAATGAGAGTTTTCGGATGAGAAACTATTGGCAATCACGATCAATGCAAAACATGAAACGCATTTGCTATAAGCAATGCGGGAGCATCTAATGCATCTGCACCATGGTTTCTTGATATTGTAAATTTCCTTGCAAGCAAAATAGTACCGATGTATATGACATATCAACAAAGGAGAAAATTCTTCCACATAGTCAAACAATACTATTGGGATGATCCATTCCTTTACAAGATGTGCCACGATCAATTAATGAGGAAATGCATACACGAAGAGGAGCAACAAGCGATTATGCATTGCCATTACGCACCTTATGGAGGACACTTTGGAAGCACTAGAAACAATGACTAAGGTATTACGATCTGGTTATTTTTGGCCTACTTTATTTAAAGATGCTTATTTTATGGTCAAATCTTTGTGATAAATGTCAAAGAAGCGGGAAATATTTACGATAAGCATGAAATGCCTAGAACAAATATTTTAGAAATTGAATTATTTGATGTTTGGGGCATGGATTTCATGGGACCTTTTCCACCTTCTTTTGGCAATTTATATATCTTAGTAGCTGTTGATTATGTGTCCAAATGGGTAGAGCGCGATAGCATTACCTAATAATGATGCTAAATCGGTGAGTAAGTTTACTGCAAAGAAATATATTCACTAGATTTGGAACTCCTAGAGCTATCATTAATGATGAAGGTTCACACTTTTGCAATAAGATCATAGAAAACCTTCTAGCTAAGTATGGAGTTAAGCATAAGATAGCTCTGACCTACCATCCTCAAACTAGTGGACAAGCGAAATTATCGAATAGGAAATTAAGAGAATGCTAGAAAAAATGGTAAGTCCAAATAGGAAAGATTGGTCTTTACATTTGGATGATGCTTTATGGGCATATAGAACGACATTCAAAACACCCTTAGGAATGTCCCCTTACAAATTAGTCTATGGAAAAGCATGCCATTTACACATGGAATTGGAAAACAAATCCTATTGGGCTATGAAGAAGCTCAATTTCAATCTGAACAAAGCAGGTAAAAAGAGAATGATAGAGCTTGATGAGCTAGAAGAAATTAGGCAAACCTCTTATGAGAATGCTGAAATCTACAAAGCTAAGACTAAGAAATGGCATGACAAGAAAATTCACGAAGAGAATTGAAAGAAGGAGGACTAGTTACGCTATATAACTCTAGGTTGAAGCTATTTCTGGAAAACTTAGATCAAGGTGGTCGGGAACATATAAGTTGATAAAGGTTTATCCACATGGAGCAGTAGACTTATTTGATAAATCCTCAAATACTGTCTTCAAAGTAAATGGTCAAAGAGTCAAAATGTACTATGGTGAACATGTGGTGAGAGACAAAACCACCATCCATTTACAAAATCTCTAAGTGAAAAGAGGTAGTCAGGCTGACAAGACTCTTAAAACAAGCGCTTAATGGGAGGCAACCCATTGTTTTTAATTATTTTGTGCAATTTTATGTTTTTAGTTGTTTTGCGAAATCACGAGGAAACTAATGCGTTGCATCAAATGCATCTGCATTGAAGAAAAATGTGCCCTGCATCAGAAATTTATAAACTTGAAGAAAATTGGTTAAGTGTGAATCATAAGGCTTCAGGAAGATCAAAGGGGAGTTAAGCAAGGTTAATGAAGCATTGGTAACCAAGCATGACACATGGCATGATGCATGCGCGACACGCATTGCTAACGGCTACCTAATAACTCCACTAACTTCCTTCTCCACTGAAACATAAGGCCTTAAAATTATTCACAGTTACCCTTTTCATTCGCAATCTCACAAATTTCTCTCATCTGAAAACACAAACTACCCTTCACAATTCTCATCTCAATTTTTCTCAATCACACAAACACTCAAAAAAACCTAGAAATTCAAAGCAATTACAATGGTGAAAAAGCAATCGACCTGACAAAATCATCGAACAAGCGGGCCAAAACTCCCAAAAAGAGAGAAGAAGGTCATGCATGCATCATCATCATCATCAATCAAGAAAGGCAAAGCCAAGGAATCAACAATCGAACCGATGACAATATTCATCTACGGAACATGCATCTACTACAGAGAGAGGTATGATTTGAAGAAGGCAAGCCCATCATTCATGTCAACGATTGGCCAATCTCAATTGGGACCACTTCGTGCTACCAAGAGGAGGCTATATTGAAGACATAGTGAGAGAGTTCTATCTTTGGAATCACACCAAAGAAGGACCAGAACACTCCTACACTTCCATGGTGAGAGGTAAACTTGTACACTTCCATGCCAAGAAATTGAATGAACATTATATCTTTGAAGTATAATGGAAATGATTTTGAAAATAAGTGGCCAAGGCCTTTAAGAAAGAAATGGAAGAATTGAGGAATAGAATTGCTATACCGGGGCTATATGGGAAAAATTTACACCTAATGAGATTAAGCTTAGAAGCAATTATTTGATAAATGCATTAGGTAATTGGCATTTGTTCATAGCCAATTCAGTGCACTACATCACACACATATGCAATGACCAAAAGAGAGATTGATCTTGCTAGATACAATTCTCTCTGAGGAAATGTGAACACTGAGTAGATTGATTGCTAGAGAGATTCTTGCATGCTCAACAAAATCAAAGGGATTTCTATTTTCCACTTGTCTCATTCTTGAATTGTGCATGAAAGAGGTGTCCCAATAGTTGCTAATGAACAAAGGAAATTTCCCCACAGTAATTTAGTCTTTGAAGTAAAGGAGAAATTGAGAAATGTAAGAGGCCCTGCACACTGCAATGCAAGAGCATTACATGCGAAGCGAGAGGTTTGTATGGAAATTTCAGAATGATCAACATGGTAGCTTCAATTGGTCTTTGACAAGATCTTTGATCTTGTGGGTCAAATGAATGCCCACAATTCCCAAGTTGGATGCGAGAGAGCTGAAGGTGAAGAAGAAGAGAGAGAAAGAGGTTGAAGAAGGAAGGAAAGGTAAAGAGAAGGTAGAGGAACCTAGCACCAAGAAGAAGGTGACTAGGAAGCAATCAAAAGGAAAGAAGAAGGTTGTGATAGAACACATGATTGAAGAAATGTTTGATTCTGATAATGAGGATGAGGAACTAGAAAAAGAAATGGATAAGGAAGTTGAAGAAGAAGAGGAGGAAGAAAGTGAGACTGAAATTGATGAAGAAGAAGAGGAGCATGCTAGAGGAGTAATTTTAGAAGAAATTGCTGGCGCGAAATATGCCAAACAAACCTCGGCATCAACCCAACAACAAACCCCTATCACTTCACCAGTTACCAAAACACCCATCATCTCACCAAATCAAGAGTCCTCCTCCATTCCAAAATCACCATTACCCTCCCTCAATGATCCACCAGTACTATTGTTGCGTTCGTGTGGTATTCGCAAATATAGTGCAAGTATACACGTCGTACAAGTAATAAAGTGGATAAAAGTAAGAGATTGTTCCCACGAGGATTGGTTGTACTTTCAAAGTTCAAGTCTTAAAAACACAAGAGAATCAAGTAACAAATCGGCAATAAGAGTTGGTTTTAAAGCTAGAGATGTAATAAAAACAAATGAACAAATGTTGGTTGTGAATATGGATGAGAGATGAGTTGAGTTGAGTTGTTGCATGCAGAATAAATCCTTTCTAGTCGGGCGTTATAACGTTTACGTTATAACGCATACAAATGTTATTTCGTATAGGCGTGGCCACGTTTGAGCAGCTGTTGCAAAAGAGCTATGCTTTTCGGCCAAAACGTCGAGTTTCAAGTATAAGAGGTCCTATGTCTAGGTTCTAAATAGGCCCACTCTGTATTTTAAACACCCACGGCTATGTTCTATGAACTATTATCCGTTCTATGTCTAGACTTAGATAAAAATGCCTAAATGTCTTTAGTGCACCTTTTAGTTCATATAAATCTTTGATTTCTTTTCATAGACCATGTGCATGCCTATGAATCTACCTATTTTAAGAGGCTGACCTCAAAACAAGTTTGGAAATATTTTCACACAAAGATTTAAAACATGCAACGCCAATACTTTATAACATTAACTAGAAATTCATTAAAAGCAAAACAACAACTCAACTACAAAGTGTTTAGCTCATCTTGAGCATCTTTCTGAGAATGATAAGGATTGAAACCCAAATACCATACATTACGAGAAAAGGAACTAAGTGCAAAAGATACACCTAAGTAGCTCTTGACATGCACGCTGTAGAGAGCGTTACAACGTCTGAGCCTCCACGGCGGTGAGTGTGCGAGAAAAATAAAACAAAGTTGAGAAAAGTAAAAACAAAGCGAGAAGTCATTTCCGGATCTTCTTTAATGCCTTCTCTGAAGTGGATGAAGGTAGATGATGAAGCCCAGGTGAGTGGATGAAGGTGTATTCGTGTGTATGAGTGAGTGGTCTCAAGGATGCGGTGAGCCTTCATTAAATAGCCTCCTTGCTCACGTGTGGTGATGTCAACTTGCCCACCTACCAGTCATTTTCTTCTCTTACGCGACCTTTGTTCGGTCTTCTGATGTTTACGCACGTCGGCTCATGGGAATAGAAAGATCTTACGACTTTATATCTTTGACTATCATTGCTTAGCGCGCCAAAATTGAGATCTTTCACCCTTGCTCTGCTTTGCGCACTTGATGAGGCGTGGTGAGGGCGTGGTAACGTTCGACACTAAAATTCTGCACAAGCCCAAAAAAAGCATCAAAAGCGCTCTCGAGGGCACCTCTTGGTGCCAAAATGCCTGATTTATTCAATTAACTTTTCACCCACTCGAATTACGAAACTAACATAAAATTACTCAAATAAACCTTGTATTGCTAGAGAACTTGCATGATTTATTCTTGAGTGATTATAAATAACTCATATAAATATGAGTTATCACACCCCAAACTTAAATCATTGCTTATCCTCAAGCAATCAAGTTAAAACACTCAACTAACAGCTATACATGAAATCAACTACACTAGCAGGTTATGTTCTACTAAACTAGCAGATCAAAGATTCATTCTCGAGGGCTAATTCTCCACACACTCACGCACCAATGCATAGTTAAATTTGAGATTCATTCACGGCTCAAAGTGAGTGTGTGATCTCTGTATTAATTTTCCTTTAACTAGTTCAGAAACTACTTTAGCTTACGAAAGAGTGGTTCCCAAATGGTGACAGTAAAACATCTTTCAAAACAAAGAATAGGCTAACATTTTCACATAAGAAATGGGGTTCATTTAAAGCATGACAAAGGGTCTTAATTGGGTGCTAGGACTAGGTTAGTGCACTAATTTCTTGACTCACACTGCACTTAAAAGCCTTGTAACCCCCTCTTTCTTGAGCAACTCTCTTTTATTTGCTCCATTTTGGAGTTTTCTTCTTTTCTTCTTCTTTTATTTTTATTTTTTTTTTTTTTTTTTTTCATAAGAGTGCTCGATATTTGTTTGAGGGTATTACGGGGACCACGAGAATACATGTGGATTTTCCACTTATTTGTATCAACACACTCTTTTTGGTATTTTTGGAAGTAGGCGTTACCACGTTTATGGGTGAGGCGTTGTAGCGTCGAACACATTACACAACACACCACGACAGGCGTTATAGCGTTACGGGTAGAGCGTTACAACGTTGCACTCACACTACACGACCTTAACCATCCTATAGTCTTTGCACCCGACCTTGAAATGCGACTTGATTCACCCCCAAACTTAGCTTCTCTGCTATTCTAAGTTTTTAATCAAGTTTCATTCTCACCATAGTTCACCAAAACTAGCTTGGCTGAAAATATTCCCTAGCTAGCTAGATTCTTTCTTAAAAGCAGAGCTTGTGTAGGAGGCGACAATCAATTCTTTTCATCTAATTATGCATAGGCTACTCACACACACATTTTTACTATCTTTTAGCCCAAAGAAATTATTTTCATGCTTGTGAGTAAAAACAGAAAATTGCTTTTGCATTTGATTTTATGTATAACATGGGACAGAACTTAAAACATTGAGACTCTCCCCACACTTAGAGTTGAGCAGTGTCCCCACTTTGCTCAGGATAACAACATGATTTGTGTGTTTTTTTTTTTTTTTTTTTTTTTTTTTTAAAACATAAGGGGATTAATGAAATAGACCTAAAACAGACACTACTAAAACTACAGCTAAAACTAAAAATTAAAACTACGACTACTGATGAAATTGAGGGGGGACTTACTTGCATGCGGCACGGACACAGAGCCTTCCGCTGCATGCGGTGGGAACTCCTGATTGACCTTCTCCTTTCTTCTTTTCCTTCTTCTCTTTCTTCACCTTTACTCCTCCTTGCTCGGTGGTGGTTGTTGTTGTTGTTTCATCAGATTCCTTCTCTTTTGAGCTTGCACCCACCCTTGTAGCAGTAGCACTTGAGGCTTGAGCAATCCTCTTTTTAGCCTCCTCCCACATCTTCATTGCCAAATCAGCAGGGTTGACATGCATTGGTTCGTTGGGGATCACACAGGCTTTTTCCACCTGCGGCTCTTTAGGCGTTGCCACGTCGATGATGATCCTCGATTACCGGGCAATCGTACCTAAGCTTGCTTCAACGGTGCTCTGCTAACCTTACGGTGGCCTCCTCCATTGCTTCTTTGCTTTACCTTTTCCAACGCGACTTCACGTTCATTGGTGATTTGCATTTACGCAAGTTTGGGCTGCGACCTCTTTTTCGTGACGTTGTAGCGTGCGTAGGTAGTTAACCGGCAATAGTAGGAAGAGCCTGCGAAACACTAGTAGCAACAAATGTTGCACTAGTAGCGATAGCGAGTTTCCTGCGGCACCTTGACCTTTTCTCTTCCACGAGCGACTTTTGCCTTATTGTTGTGGGGTTGCAACTTCCTCTTTATCTCCACTCCCTTGAGCTTGTTTTGACTCAGTGGCTAGCTCTTGTGTTTTCTTCCTTCCAAAGGGATTGTATGTGAGTGCACTTTTCACTCGTGTTTTCTTGGGTGGGGAAATGGTTTGGGCATCACAGGTTGCTCCTGTGTTTGTTGGCTCGGGGCGTCGCCACGTCACGGTTCTTGCACTTTCTCTGGGGTGATGGTTGCTTTTTAGGCTCGAGGTTGGGGTGGGGGTGGTTGTGGTGTTGATTGATCTTGGGCTTTGGATTGTGGGGTTTTGGGTGTGTTTTGGTCATGGGTGGAGGTTTCTTTTGGTGAAGGTGGTGGTTGTGTGGCTTGTGGGGATGGTGGTTTGGATTTTGTTTGGTGGCTCTTTGTTTGCTTGATTTCTTTGAGGATTCACTTTCAGTCCTCTCACTTGAACTCCCTTTTTCCTCGGGGTTCTCCTCCTCTTCCTCCTCATTTGATTACTTCCATGCTTACTTTTCTTGATTCATACTGCATCAACATCGAAAATATCATCCAAATCATCGAATTAAAATCCTCTTCACTACTTACCTTCTTTTGTTTCTTTCTTTGGGCTTTGCCTTTTGGTGAGCTTCTTGCTCTCTTGGCCCTTTCTTTCTTCACGGCTCTTCTTTGGATTGTAGGCGGGGAACATCTTCATCATTTTCTTCCTGCATCGATCACAGCATCTGAGCTCTTCAATCACTTTCTTTCCGCCGGATACTTGGCGAAACACCTTCTTTTGCCACTCAGGTGTTCCTTGACAAATTTGACCGGGGAGTTCTGCCTCTCCTCCGGGCGTTGCAGCGTCTGCGCATCAACAGAACTTGAAGCTCCTGCAGATTTCACCACAGGCTTGAATTTTGTTGAAAAGGGGCCTTGAGGTCGCACTCCGCTTAGCTCTGAGGCTTCAATCTCTACTCCACTGCCTCCATACACAAGTCGGTAATCATACATGGGAAATCTGAGATACCCATCTTTCTGTTCTTCCATTTGTTGAGCTCACGGTTGATTAACTTTCCAACCTCCACCTTGTCTCTTGACATGATTGCATCAATCCTGTCGATCGCTCTTTGTCTACCCATGATGTGTGAGAGGTAGGAATTAAGCGATGCCTTATGAAATGGAACCAGTGTTAGCTTCATCACATAGGTACCTCTTCATGATTTTGAATTCACTACCGTTCTCTCCACTCCTCTCCCAGACAACACCTTCTACCACAGATCCTTTCCTTTATAGCTTCCATCTCGGCCCGACCCATAAGTCTTTTCTTGGTCTCCACAGCCTTTCAGTAGTAACTTGACCCAGAAATAATCGTTGATCACTCTTACTCCAAACTTTACCTCCTCGCCTCGCACCTTTGAAACAATGGGCGGCTCTCCTTGAGCCCTCTCAGCGATTCCACTTGTAGAAGTCGTGAACCAAAGTAGCAATGTATTCTTTTACATGCACCACAAATTTTTGCCGACCCAATGCCCGCCACGGTTGCGAGAAAATCGGGATTGGGGCTTTCTTGACTAAAGCCCCTTTCGGGAAGTAGGGCTTTCTTCTTGGATTGGTTAGGTGTTTGAGGATAGGGGCTGAAGATGAACTTAGTCGACATGCTTGCCTTTCCCAGAGGAGGATTTGGTAGCGATTGCTTCACTTTTGTCATGTTTGATTTATGAGAAATGGTTTGGAAAGGAATGGGGTTTTTGGAAATTTTAGGTTTTACGAGAAAGAGAGGAAGATTTTGATTTGAGAGAGAGGATTAGAGAAAGGTTGCGGTGGTGGGATAATGGTGAATGGTGGGATTTTTATGGGGAATTGGTTATGGGGAGTTGAGAAATGGTAGAGTGGAGTAATGGAGAAAAGTAACAGTTGATTAGACAAGTAGGGGAAAGGAGATGGCGTCGTGATCGGTTACCACGTTAAGTGATGCGAGAGGAAATCATTTACGACCGTCATTACTTACGCCTTTGACTTAATTTAAACACCTTACGATTGTCGGGCGTGCCCACGTCTAGTGCATATTGAGGCGTTACGGCGTCTATCACCTTTGCCTTTTTCTTTACTTTAATTGTTATTCTGCAAAACAAAAATTAAAAAGGACACAAAAATTGTTTGTTAACTAAAAATCATTGGGTTGCCTCCCAAGAGCGCTTGCTTTAAGAGTCTTGACCGGACTTTTGCCACTTTTAATTCAAGAATTATTGAAGGACATTTGGATCTTGTCCCTTTCCACATACTCTCCATGATATTGCTTCACCGTTGGCCATTAACCTTGAACATGGTGTTTGTCTTTTCATCAAAGAGGTCCACGACACCATGAGGATAGATTTTCATTAATTTGAATGGACTGACCATCTTGATTTTAGCTTGCACGAGAGCAGTTGCCTTGAATTGAATAATAACACCAGTGTCCTTACACGCGGCTCTCTTCTTTGTATTCTTTGATCGTGCCACTTCTTTGTCTTTTCCTTGTACATTCTTTGAGCTTTCATAGGCATGGTGTCTAAACTCTTCTAGCTCATTTAATTGTAATAACCTTGCCTCACCACTCCACTTGTATGATCCAAGTTTAGTTGCTTTAATGCCCGATAAGCCTTGTGTTGGAGTTCAATTGGTAGATGACGGGCCTTACCATAAACTAGCTTGTAAGGAGACATGTCAATGGTGTTTTGTCTGTTGTCATCTGTAAGCCCAAAGTGCATCATCCAAGTGTCTTGACCACTCCTTTCTGTTGGGACCAACCATCTTCTCCAGTATTCTTTTGATTTCTCTGTTGGATATTTACTGCTGCCTTTGGTTTGGGGGTGATAAGGCGTAGCAGTTACGTGTTTCACTCCATACTTAGCCAAGAGGTTCTCAATTAACTTATTGCAGAAATGAGAGCCCTCATCACTGATTATGGCTCTTGGAGTACCAAACCTTGTGAATATATTCTTTTTCAGGAATTTGCTCACTGATTTTGCTTCATTGTTTGGTAATGCCACTACTTCAACCCACTTTGATACGTAATCCACAACTACCAGAATATATAGATTTCCATGAGACATAGGAAATGGTCCCATGAAATCCATTCCCCATACATCAAACAACTCAACTTCCATAATGTTTGTGAGTGGCATCTCCTGTTTGTTTGATATATTTCCTGTTCTTTGGCACTTGTCACATCTTCTCACCAACTCATGTGCATCCTTGAATAGTGTTGGCGATGTATATCGATTGTAGAACCTTGCAATACATTGCAGTACCTCCAAAATGTCCACCATAAGGTCTTTGAGTGACATTGTTGCAGCACATGGAGTTGTTCTTCCTCAGCTAGACACCTTCTTAGTAACTGATCTGGACACAATTTGTACAAGTATGGTTCATCCCAGAAATATTGCTTTATGGTGTGGAAGAACCTCTTCTTCTGTTGATAGTTGAATCCTACAGGCACAATCTTGCTAACAAGGAAGTTAACTATGTCAGCATACCATGGTGTAGTAGTATCGGATGTTATGGCGTTTGTGAAGGTGTCATAGGCGTGGTAACGTCTTCAACTATTGAAGACTCTTGACAATAGTCTCTCATCAGAGAATTTTTCTTTTATTTCTTCTTCACCTGTACATGCATCAACATTCTCAAGCCTAGAAAGATGATCAGCAACTTGGTTCTCCACCCCCTTTTTGTCACGAATTTCTAAGTCAAATTCTTGGAGGAGGAGAACCCATCTAATAAGCCTTGGCTTTGCATCTTTTGAAATTAAGTACTTAATGGCTGAATGATCATTAAAAACAATAACTTTCGCACCCACTAAGTAAGATCTAAACTTATCAAATGCAAACACAACGACCAAAAAGCTCTTTTTGATCCGCGGTATAATTTAATTGGGCATCATCTAAGGTTTCTTGGCATAATAAATAGAATGAAATTTTTTCCATACCTTTGCCCCAATCTGACTCCTACAACATAATCACTTTCATCACACATCAACTCAAATGGTTTGGACCAATGCGGGTGACTATGGTGGAGAGCGATCACCAAAGCGATCTTGATTTGTTGAAAGCCTCATGACATTGTTCATCAAAGTTGAAGAGCGTTGTCACGTTGCAATATGAACACAAGGGTTTTGAAATTTTTGAGAAATCCTTGATAAATCTTCTGTAAAACCTGCATGTCTAAAAACTTGACTCCTTTGATAGTTGTTGGTGGAAGCGACTTGTCAATAACATCAATCTTTGCTCTATCCACCTCTAACCCTTTCTTTGATATTACATTGCCCCAAACACTATTCCTTCTTGTACCATGAAATGGCATTTTCCCAATTGAGTACTAGGTTGGTTTCTTCACACCTTATCGAACTCCTTCCAAATTATCCGGGCATGCCTTGTATGAATCTCCATAGGCGAGAAATCGTCCATAAAGACCTCCATGGAATTTTCAATAAAATCGAGAAAATAAGGCCATCATGCACCTTTGAAATGTTGCGGGAGCATTGCCTGCCCAAATGGCATCCTTACGAAAGCAAAGGTACCATAGGGACAAGTGAATGTTGTCTTTTCTTGATCTTCAGTGCTATAGCTATCACAGGTTGTAGCTTTGAATAACCATCAAGAAACAGCGATGAAGTCCTTGCTGCGAGCACATCTAGCATTTGATCAATGAATGGAAGAGGAAATGATCCTTCTTAGTTGCTTTGTTTAACTTTACGTAATCCATGCATATCCTCCACTTTTATTCTTTGTCCTTGTTGGAATTAACTCATTCTTATCATTTGTTACCACCAGTAACTCCTCCTTTCTTTGGCACACACTTGTCTTTGGACTTACCGGGAGCTATCACTAATAGGGTAAATGATTCCTGCATCCAACCACTTGATGATTTCTTTCTTAACCACCTCCTTCATTATGGGGTTCGATCTCCTCTGTCCTTGAATACTATTCTTGGCATTTTCCTCCAAGACAATTCTATGCATCTGATTGTGGGGTGATACCTTTGATGTCTGCCATTTGCCAACCAATTGCCTTTTATGTCTCTTGAGGGTAGTGTGAGATCATTTTCTGCTCTTGGGTGAGCTTGGAAGAAATGATCACGGGCAGGGAATCATTTTCCCCTAAAAAGACATACTTTAAATGATCGGGTAACACCTTTAATTCCAAGGTAGGTGGCTCTTTAATGGAAGGCACATTCTTCTTCAGATTTGACTCCTCTTGCCCTAAAGATTCATACCTCTTTGTCCATGACTTTGGTGCAGGGGGCTCGGGCGTGGCCACGTGCGCAGCGAGCGTTACAGCGTCTAGAGGAACAACTTCTTACGCGATAATTATTGTATTTCATTGTTGCCCGAATTTTCTCCAAATGATCATTATCCTTGTTGAATTGTTTTTGAACCATATGATCAATGGCAACCACATCTGAGCACTCCTCTGTGTTTGGATCGGATATTTGAGTGCATTGAGGGCGTTGAACTTGACCTCTTGGTCATTGACTCTCATGATTAATTCTCCTTTACGCACATCAATGATTGTTCTTCCGGTAGCTAAGAATGGTCTTCCCGAAATGATGGGGACTTCTTTATACTGCATCAAAATCTAAGATAACAAAATCCACTTTGAAACACAAACTTGTCAACTTTAATCAAAACATCCTCTAATATGCCTTCGGGATAAACTCTACTTTTATCGGCTAAAGTTAGGCTTAAAGAAGTAGGTCTGGCTGTTCCTATACCAAGTTTATCATAAATGGACTTGGGCATCAAGTTGATACTTGCTCCCAAGTCACACAAAGCTTTTCCAATGTAAAAATCTCCAATGGAGCATGGTATAGTGAAAGCTGCCAGGGATTCTTGAGTTTTCTAGGAAGTTTATTACGCATAATTAAACTACATTTTTGATTAAAGCAACGATTTCAAACTCCTAGCCTTCTCCTTTTGGTGATAATGTCTTTTAAGAACTTGGCATAGTTCGGCATTTGTTGTAAAGCTTACGACCAACGGAAGATTGATGTGTAAGCGCTTTAACATTTCCATGAACTTCTTTGAGCTTGCTTGTCTTCATGAGCCTTCTTCAATCTTTGAGGGTATGGTGGAGGAGGATACTCGGTACAAGCCTAGGCACGATCTTGATTCTGGTTCAAAATTAGGCGTCGTAACGTCGGCTTAACGTCACAATGTGCGGAGTATCCTTCACGCCACTTGTGCTTGCCTCTTTCCCTTTCTTTTTCTCTTTCTCTGGTACTTCTTTTTGCTTCTCCTGTAATTCTTCCTCCACGAGGCATAGTTGGTTCGGGATATTCGGTACCACTTCTTAAAGAAATTGCATTTACTGTCCATTTACCCCATTATTACCATTAGGGGTTGATGATGATGGTGTTTACATTTGTAGAAGGAAGAGATCCATTACGCGCTTTGAGTGAGAAATGTAAGCTATCTGTCCAATCGATTTTCGAGTTTTGATTGAAGACTCATGAGTTTGAAGGGTTGTCTTGCAATCACTTATGAAGTTCTTCATCAAGGCTTCAAAAATGCTATTGTTGTTATTCTGCACATCTTGCCTCTGTTGTTGTTGAGGAGGAAACCACGGAGGTATTCGGGAGCGCGATATTCTTTGGTATTGATGCATTGTTGTTTCTCCAACCGAAATTTGGATGATTTCTCGAGTTTGAATTGTAGGAGTTGGAATAGGGACCATTTCCTTTGTTACGAGATACAAAGTTTACAGAGAGGTTGTAAGGACACTCCTCATACACATGCCCTTCTTCACAATAAACACACACTACTCCACGAGTGGGTAGGTTCAATAACTGCAACGATGCATACTCGGGCGTGGCCCACGTTTGAAGTACTCAAAGTTTTGATCATGTTGGTCAAGGTAGCCACTTGAGCGAGAAAAGCGATCCACTTCACTTATTTCATGGACACACCGCCTTCTTTCGGGAGTAAATCTATCGGATGGCCAATGAGAGTTATGGGTGGCTATGTCATCAATAAGCTTGCATGCCTCGAGAAAGGACATGTTTAGAATGACACCACGATGAAGCATCAAGTATCAACCTAGTGGGTTGATCTAGACCATTGTAGAAAGTCTCCATTTGGATCACCACGGGAATGCCATGGTGTGGGCACATTCTCGATAATTCTTTCCACCTTTCCCAAGCTTCAAATAGTGATTCCCTTCCCTTTGTTTGAAGGAAGTGATATCATTTCTCGACAGCATTTTTGTTGGGAGGAAGTATTTTGCAAGGAACTTTTACGCTAGCTCATCCCAAGTATGCATTGAATTCGGCTCCAAAGAGTTCAACCAATTTTTAGCCTTATCCTTGAGTGAGTATGGGAAGAGCTTCAATCTAAAAGCATCCTCTGAGACTCGGGGATGATAAAGTTCTTTGCACACATCCGAGAAATTGCCTTAGGTGAGAATATGGATCTTCTTGAGAAAACCTCCAAATTGGCTGCGGTTTGCGGCATTTGGAACATCATTAGCTTGAACTCAAAGTGACCATTATGAAGGGTTGGTCTTGCAATGCTGTTTGTAAATGGGCGGGGTTGAGCCGCGGCATAATCACGCATAGGCTGTCCTGTCATTAACCATATCTTGCGGTCTGCATTGATGAGTTCTTTGCCTTTGGTAGTGTTCATCATCAACAACTATTGTCTCTGTATGAGTTTGTGGTCCACGACCTTGTCCTCGACTCCTCTTGGTGTATGTCCCCCTCTAGAACCGGTGTTATGTTGGACATGGTTGGATGTTGTTCTTGTTGTTGTTTGCCTCCTTCTTAACCTTTGTTGTCTCCTTAGTTATGCAGAAAGTTCTTTGAGTTCTAGATCAAACTTCGAGTTGATTCACTCCTTGGTTCGATTGAACTAGAGCTTGAGTTGGAACTAAGCATGCGTTTATAACGTCTACTGTTCAAACACGAAACAACAAACAACACAGTAAAATTCCTTCAACTTGTGTTCTAATGCTCACGAACAATAAAAATTACAACAATCCCGACAGCGGCGCCAAAAACTTATTGCGTTAAATGTGGTATTCGCAAATATAGTGCAAGTATACACGTCGTACAAGTAATAAAGTGGATAAAAGTAAGAGATCGTTCCCACGAGGATTGGTTGTACTTTCAAAGTTCAAGTCTTAAAAACACAAGAGAATCAAGTAACAAATCGGCAATAAGAGTTGGTTTTAAAGCTAGAGATGTAATAAAAACAAGTGAACAAATGTTGGTTGTGAATATGGATGAGAGATGAGTTGAGTTGTTGCATGCAGAATAAATCCTTTCTAGTCAGACGTTATAACGTTTACACGTTATAACGTACAAATGTTATTTCGTATAGGCGTGGCCACGTTTGAGCATTTGTTGCAAAAGAGCTATGCTTTTCAGCACAAAACGTCAGAGTTTCAAGTATAAGAGGTCCTATGTCTAGGTTCTAAATAGGCCCACTCCTGTATTTTAAACACCCACAGCTATGTTCTATGAACTATTATCCGTTCTATGTCTAGACTTAGATAAAAATGCCTAAATGTCTTTAGTGCACCTTTTCGTTCATATAAATCTTTGATTTCTTTTCATAGACCATGTCATACCTATGAATCTACCTATTTTAAGAGGCCAGCCTCAAAACAAGTTTGGAAATATTTTCACACAAAGATTTAAAACATGCAACGCCAATACTTTATAACATTAACTAGAAATTCATTAAAAGCAAAACAACAACTCAACTACAAAGTGTTTAGCTCATGCTGAGCATCTTTCTGAGAATGATAAGGATTGAGAACCCAAATACCATACATTCTGAGAAAAGGAACTAAGTGCAAAAGATACACCTAAGTAGCTCTTGACATGCCTGTTGTAGAGACGTTAAAATGTCCGAGCCTCACGGCGGTGAGTGTGCGAGAAAAATAAAACAAAGTTCAGAAAAGTAAAAACAAAGCAGAAGTCTGTTTCGAGATCTTCTTTAATGCCTTCTCTGAAGTGGATGAAGGTAGATGATGAACTGGAGTGAGTGGATGAAGGTGTATTCGTGTGTATGAGTGGTCTCCAAGGATGCAGCTGAGCCTTCATTAAATAGCCTCCTTGCTCACGTGTGGTGATGTCACTTGCCCACCTACCGTGCATTTCTTCTCTTACGCACGACCTTTGTTCGGTGCTCTGATGTTTACGCGTCGACTCATGGGGAATAGAAAGATCTTCTGACTTTATATCTTTGACTATCATTGCTTAGCGCGCCAAAATTGAGATCTTTCACCCTTGCTCTGCTTTGCACTTGATGAGGCGTGGTGAGGGCGTGTGCGTTCGGCACTAAAATTCTGCACAAGCCCAAAAAGCATCAAAACGCTCTCGAGGGCACCTCTTGGTGCCAAAATGCCTGAATTTATTCAATTAACCTTTCACCCACTCGAATTACTGAAACTAACATAAAATTACTCAAATAAACCTTGTATTGCTAGAGAACTTGCATGATTTATTCTTGAGTGATTATAAATAACTCATATAAATATGAGTTATCAACTACTAATGTTATTTCTGCTCTTGAGAAAGAGATTTTGCAGGAAAGAGAAGAAGAAGGACTCAACAAAGGAGATAAAGGAGAAGAATCATCTGCACGGGGCACATTGCTCAAGCTGTTGAGATGCAGTGATGCTCTGCATCACTTCTTTCTTTGCATCCTGAACGAGCAACAACTATGCATGATGAAGCAAGAATCAAACTTGTTCTGGAACAAATGGCTCAACAGAAGAGGGAAGCATTGCACAACACTCAGAAGTTATTCAAGCAACCTGCAGGCCAACAATCAAAATTGACACCTAAAAGGAAGAAACCTAGTGCGATCGGCCAGTGATGCACTGCATCGGTTCAAGAAAGCAGTTCTGCAATCAGATGTACGAGGAAGGAGGTGCATCTGCACCTACAGAAGAAACACCAAGCAAGCCACCTAAGGAGAAGAAGCAGAAGGTGAAACACACTCCTCCATCCAGACAAAGCACCAGAATTAGGAGTGGAGCAAAGAAATGAGTATCATTTACAAGCTTTCACCTACTACTACTATAGCTTGTGTTAATTACATTTAAACTATTTCCACAGGTTGTTTTTAATCCCTCTCCCTATTTTTTGACAACATATGGTTTGTATTTTACGAACAAACTAGCGGTGAGGACACTGCTACCCCTTAAGTTTGGGGGGGATTTGCATGTTATGTTTAAATATGTTTGTTTTTATCTAGTATGTTGTGTGTTTAATTAAAATGTTTTATATAGTAAATATATATGTTTTAAGTAGTTTTTAGTTTGTTTAAATATTAGATGTACTTAACAAAGTAGTATCTAAAAAATTTTAGTAGAAAAGATCAGTTTTTCAAAAATATGGTGAAAGCCCTATGGATGGAATTTCAATGATGAAAAAGAGAAAAGAAGCCTTATTTCTCAGAAAAACCAAAATTATTTTTACTTCAACACTTCAAAACTGAGTTTGTGAAAAGAACCTTGCTATTTAAAGATCAATCTGATGCAAGGGGAATTTTTGGTAAGCTTAGGTCAAAACAAAGCTTTACTAAAAAGAAAGAAGAGCTTAAAGAATTAAGTTTGGGGGTGTTTTATGAAAACAAAGGCTGAATTTCAAAAGTGTAAAGAGTAAACAATGTAGAAAAAGAATACAAAAATGTGGACAAAGCCATATCACGAATCTTTTGAAACTATACACATGCTAAGTACATGAATGCATCTGGAGGTCAAAGACACATGTGCCATGCGAGGAATAAATGTATCTGGAGGATAGTTCAAAAAGCGAACTTTGTGCCAAAGTGCAAAGAAAAAATATATGCATCACGGAGGTCAAAGACACATGCCAAAGTGCATTTGCATCTGGAGGTCGATGAGGAAGGTAATATGAGCTAGAAAAGAAAAGGCATCATCGGTCTGAAGCATCAATCAAAGCAACCTTTGAAGAAAAAACAAAATCTGAGAAAAAATCAATGCACAAATCACTTCAAAGAAGTATTGCATCTGCTCAAAAAGATCCACACAAAAAATAGAAAAATGCATTGGCTCAAAAGCTTTGAAAGATTCAACCAAGCCCTTTGATTTTAGAACTCCCAACACTTGAGAAAATTTTGTGAGTCTAATCTCTCTTTTGAAAAATATTTTTGTGTGACCAAAGATGAACCAATCCTTTCAAAGGCTAGAAGGAAATTTTTCACTTAGTCTTGGAACCAATCTCAACTCGGTGGGTTCACACACACACACAAAAAGAGTTTGAATAGCTTTGGTAGTTTTGAAGAAATAAAGGCACAAGAAAAATTGTTAAAGAAATGAAGTTCATAGGGAACTCCTCATGAAAATCCAAATATCAAACTGATCTATCTTCTAGAATTATAGTTTTTAATAGTTTGTCTTTGTCATTACTTGCGGACAAGCAATGGTTTAAGTTTGGGGTGTGATAACTCTATTTTATATAGAGTATTTCATATGTTTAAACTTAGTATTTGCTCTCTTTCAAGTAATAATAAAGAGTTTATATAGTATTTTATGTGATATATGATAACTTGAGTGATTTGAATGGTTATAGTTATTATTAGGCCATTTTGGATATATTGTGGTATGTTTGATGTGTTTGTTGGTCAGGTCTCAATGCTAAGCGCATCGATGCTCTGCTGCGATCTGCATCAAATCTGCACTACTTGGTGAATAAGCGACTGTTTCATATGCATCCACTTGCAAGTGATGACCTCTGCTGGTTCTCGATGCCATCCCACCTTGTATAGTAGCGCCTACCATTCACACATAGCTATAGGCATAGCTTTGAAGAGTCACCAACATAGGGACACATGTTCTATCATCATGGAACAGCCCTATGCACGATTAGTCAAAGATTTCAACACGGGATAAACCTCTGAAAAGCAACTACAGACTATGATCCACTCAAGATTACTTCAACATGAAGAAAGGAAGCACCTCACTTGAAGGCTATAAAAGGACCTCACATCTTCATTTGGAAATATATCACAATCCATAAGTTAGATCAAAATTTCAATATACATAGTTAGTTTTTATATTTTTAGAGGAAGAGGAAGGAATTCATAAATCCTCCTTAACTCATTTTCATAGTGTTTGTATAGTGCTAAGGAGTAATGCTAGTGCATTGCTAGAAGATTTCATACAAAGGTTTTCAACATTTGTAACTTTACTCTTGTTGTTTCTCTTTTGTGATTTCTATATATATATAAACATGGTCTATTCAGTTTATATATATCTTGCAATGTCTCTTGTTAGCTAAACCTTTCTTAGTTGGAATGTTCTAATCATTTAATATTGTTAGCTAAACCTTTCTTAGTTGGAATGTTCTAATCATTTAATGAGCTTTTAAGTAGGCATGTTGCATGTATGTATGTTTGTACTTTAGTTCTTGCTTGATACTTTTTCCAAACTTATTTTGAACTTGATCACTTAGAATAAGTAAGATTTGTAAATGACCAGAAATGGCTTACAATTAAGAACTCAAGAACTAATATGGGTGAATGTTTTGCATAAAGAAAACTTTGTGAAAACCATGCTAAGTCCTAGAGATAGGATAGTATAGTCCATAGGATAATTGTGGGTACTTAAAATACAAGAGTGAATTTATTTAAGCAAATTGGATAATTGTTAGGAGGCAAGATTGACACTAACACCCCTTTCTTTACTGCATAGAACAAGGATCATAAGAGCTGGTAATGATACTCTGAAGAAAGTGACCGAAAGGCACATAGCTAATGTAACAACATTCAGTGCAGCTGCATCACATACTGCATCATACACTTATAAGTAAATTACTTGATGAAGACATTCCAACTAGCTTTTCTCTTTTACACTATCAACATTTTTACTTTGCTTTCTAACTTAGTTGTGATGATCAAACAAAAACCAAAATTATTTTGTTACTTTGTTACTTTACACTTTATTACTTTATATTAATTTTAAAAGTGAGTTTTTCAATCTCCGTGGGTTCGATCTTTTTACTACTTGTTTTTGGACAGTGTATACTTGCCCACAAGTGTATGTGATTTCCATACACCAAGAGCTTGTAGTGACAGCAGTGACAGGACATGGTTCTGACTGGAGAGAATCCGGGTCCGTATTGGAGCTATTGTCTTGTTTATCACTTTGGTATTTGTTGTCAAGGTGAGTTTTCCTATTTTTCCCTTAGGTTTAATTTTAGGGTTTAATCCCCTATTTTAATTTTAGAAGCATCAAAAAGGGTAAATTTGATGTTAAGGAATTGTAGTGATTTCTATGTTTGAAATTGATGTTTGATATATGTTATTTGTATTTCATGAGTGAGAACTTAGTTGAATTTTGGAAGCAAAAAAGAAAGGGAATAACACTTGAAAAATTGAAAATCCCATATTTGATGTTGTAACCCGACTGTAACGTTTAATTATGGGCTGTAATGCTTTGTTACGAGCCAATGTTACTTTCTGTCTGTGGAATATATTTTTTCCTCGAAAACTTGATAATTTATTCATCCTTAAAGTTAGTCCTAACCTACTTCCAATCCTTGAGTATTCTATGCAAATATCAAGCTTGATTCAATGACTATGTATGTGATATCCCTAGCTATGATTATATCGTGAATTTATTAGAATAGTGAGACTATGTGAGTGAAGAATTATCTTATGTGCGTGTGCGTGTGTGTGTATATATATATATATATACTAGTATCCTAACTCGTGCGATACACCAGAAAAAGTATGTTAAAAATTTATATTGAGTAATATATTATTCAAAGACATTGTAGGTTAAAAAGTGTTGGAGGTTTATGTAATATATAGGTCAGTGCTACGCACAGTATATCGGAAACAACTATAAATTTATCTTTCTTGACTCAAAAAAATATAAGTAAAACCACAAATAAGAAAATATGTCGGTCCGTGCTACGCACATTATATATACCAATAAACTATAAATTTTATGTTTTTTAACTCAAAAAAATATAAGTAAAAAAAACATCAAGTAATATGTAGGCCCGTGCTACGCACGCTATATAGTAAAAACTATAAATTTTATGTTTTTGGACTCAAAAACATGTAAGTTCTATGTTAAAATTATATTAATATAAAATTTTATAATAATACAGAACAAATAAAATAGCAGATGATTATAAAATTAAAAAAATGAAATAGTTGCTATCTTATATAATGTGAGGGGTCACGGAAGTCATTCAGCAGGGCACCAGTCAAATTGATCGTATGATACAATACAAATGCTATGAGCGGTTGAGGTGGTATCAACCAATACGAAATCTCAATTATTCATAATATTTTTTACAAAATCCTACAGTCAATTTATTGGTACACCAATAAGCATAGTTGATCTATCGCCCTAAAATCCACCTAAATATTAATATTACATATTATATCATGTACAAAAAAGAGTATATACATAAATAATCCTAAGGCTAAATTATAGTTATGGTCCCCCTATTTTCAAAAATTCAGACATTTAGTCCCTTATTTTAAAACTCAGACATTTAATCCCCCTTGGGTTGAAATGCTGACGCGGTCCTCATTAAATAACGTGGCGCCTGATGTTGGCTCCACATGTGGCTGCCACGTCATTTAATGATCTAGTCAGCATGCCACGTAATATATTATTAATTCAAATATTAAAATTAAACATTGTCAAATAATGTTTTTAAATAATTAAAAATAAAGGTTTATTATATGGCGAGATTCACCGCAGCTCTTCCTTACGAAATCTAAGACTCACCCAACACCTCCTCCGCCTTCCTTTTTCACAACTCCCTTTTTAACAAATCTCATTCCAACATCTCCTAAAATGTTATTATTTCCAAACCATAACTCAGATCTTTTGATTCTTCCAGAATTATTTTTCCACGTATCGAGAATCACCAAGTCACTAAACCAGGATGGAAGAATTTGAACACGACCTCTTGATGATCACAACAATGGTGGTGTTTTTCCATTAGGTGTTGTTTCAATGCTCTTCTTATCAGAATCTCTCTTGAAACCAATAATAGCTTCAAACCCAGAATGAAATCAACAATTGCTTTTGATTGTAATGTAGAGAAAAACACCGATGCTTCTGGTTCAATCCTAGAAAAAATGAACAGTCACAATCTATCGTACAACGCTTCAAACCAACGATTCAATCTCAGAAAACAATAAAACATAGTAAAAATCAGTATCACTGATGCTTCTGGTTTTATCATTGATCATTCATCATCACTGATTCTTCAAGTTTAATCATTCATCATGATTGATTCAATGGAAAGAGAACTGGTGTTCAAACCTAGAAAAATGAAAGAATGAACCCTTAAATTCCAATTCTCTTTAAGCTAAAAAAAAACAAAAACAAAACCCATAACCGAAAAACGCATAAATAAGAGACGTTGAGATCATTTTCATTTTCGAAAGAAAAGGAAAGAGAGGAAGGTGGGGGAGGTGTGGTTTGGGGCCTTGGGGGTCGAAATTAGAGAACATGGAAACGAAGAAGAAAGGGTTCTGGTTTTCTAATTTGCTTTTGTCATTTATTTTTTTTGTTTTAATTTTTTATTAATAACTTAAATTATTTTAATATTATATGGCATGTACATGTGGATTAAGTGAATGCCACATCAATTTTTATTTTTGGACAGACCTCCAAATCAGCAAAGAAAACTTAAAAACCCCTCTTTGGACTAAATGCTTGAATTTTTTTTAAAATATGGGGACCAAATGTCTAAGTTTTTAAATAGGGGGATCAAATGTCTGGATTTGTAAAAATAGAGGGACCAAAACTATAATTTAGTCTAATCCTAATAAAGAATAAGAATGAAGAAAAAAACTCACTTGGATTTAGGAGGAGAGTGACTTCATTGTCTTATGCACCATATTCTTTGCAATTAAAATTTTGCAGTATTCTCAAATCAAATATAATGAAAACAAAACTGATGCTAACATAATTAACAATTCAGCTGGAAAACTAAATTAGGCCACCTTTACTTGAAGATTTCCATTCATTCACCTACGTGGAAATATGAGAGAAGGGCATAACAAACATACATAGTATCAACAAATAATTTTGTACTTTATTCATCGCAGATTCAAAGATTGTTTCACAGTAAAGAAATTTCCAACATAGTCAAGGCTCCAAGGTTTAGAATCACATCAAAATCTTGATTCATGAGATCAGTTTTAGTAGAATACAACATCTCTTAAAAGACATACTTTTGTTTTTGTCAAAAAAAAAGAAGACGTACTTTTGTATAATAATATAATCATCCAAAGGAGATATCGTAACCAAACGGACCAAAAAAAAAAGGAGAGGACAAAAGAAGTATGGAGCATAGTGGATACATATGATACTTTATGAGTGTGAATAATATAATGATCTTTTGAAACGGTTTAATGATAAAACACTTAATTGGTTTTTGATAACTCTATTTTATACAGAGTATTTCATATGTTTAAACTTAGTATTTGCTCTCTTTCAAGTAATAATAAAGAGTTTATATAGTATTTTATGTGATATATGATATCTTGAGTGATTTGAATGGTTATAGTTATTTATAGGCCATTTTGGATATATTGTGGTATGTTTGATGTTTTTGTTGGTCTGATCTCAATGCTAATCGCATCAATGCCCTACTGACCGATCTGCGCATCAAATCTGCGCTACTTGGTGAATAAGCAGCCTGTTTCATATGCATCCACATGCAAAGTGATGACCTCCTGCTTGGTTCTCTGATGCCATCCAACCTTGTATAGTAGGCGCCTACCATTCACACATAGCTATAGGCATAGCTTTGAAGAGTCACCAACATAGGGACACATGTTCATACATCAATGAACCACCCTATGTGATTAGTCAAAGATTTCAACATGGATAAACCTCTGGAAAGCAACTACAGCTATGATCCACTCAAGATGACTTCAACATGAAGGAAGGAAGCACCTCACTTGAGGGCTATAAAAGGACCTCACATCTTCATTTGGAAATATATCACAATCCATAAGTTAGATCAAAATTTCAATATGCATAGTTAGTTTTTATATTTTTAGAGGAAGAGGAAGGAATTGACAAATCCTCCTTAACTCATTTTCATAGTGTTTGTATAGTGCTAAGGAGTAATGCTAGTGCATTGCTAGAAGACTTCATACAAAGGTTTTCAACATTTGTAACTTTACTCTTGTTGTTTCTCTTTTGTGATTTCAATATATATAAACATGGTCTATTCAGTTTATATATATCTTGCAATGTCTCTTGTTAGCTAAACCTTTCTTAGTTGGAATGTTCTAATCATTTAATGAGCTTTTAAGTAAGTATGTTGCATGTATGTATGTTTGTACTTTAGTTCTTGCTTGATAATATTTTCATTACTTATTTTGAACTTGATCACTTAGAATAAGTAAGAATTGTAAATGACCAGAAATGACTTACAATTAAGAACTCAAGAACTAATATGGGTGAGTGTTTTACATAAAGAAAACTTTGTGAAAACCATGCTAAGTCCTAGACATAGGATAGTATAGTCCATAGGATAATTGTGGGTACTTAAAATACAAGAGTGAATTTATTTAGCAAATTGGATAATTGACAAGGAGGCGAGAAAGGCACTAACACCCCTTTCTTTACTGCAAAGAAGCAAGGATCATAAGAGCTTGTAATGATACTCTGAAGAAAGTGACCGAAAGGCACATAGCTAATGCTGTGACATTCGATCTTTTGCATCACATCTTGCATCATACACTTATAAGTAAATTACTTGATGAAGACATTCCAACTAGCTTTTCTCTTTTACACTATCAACATTTTTACTTTGTTTTCTTTCTAACTTAGTTGTGATCATCAAACAAAATCCAAAATTATTTTGTTACTTAGTGACTTTACACTTTATTACTTTATATTATTTTAAAAGTGAGTTTTTCAATCTCTGTGGGTTCGATCTTTTTACTACTTGTTTTTGGACAGTGTATACTTGCACACAAGTGTATGTGTTTTCCATGCACCAGTTTTCAATGTGTTAAATAAAAGACTTTAAAAACTTAAACTTAAACGTATCCGGTAAAAAAAAACGGTTGAATGAATTAATCGCTAATGAAGTGATAACATTATTATCCCATTTTAAAAATTAAAGGATTGAGAAAAAAAAATAAACTCTATAATATGTCGACAATCATGAATTTATGCATTATTCAGAATAACTCTTATCAATCAATTTGATTATAATCAACTATCATGTAGTTACACATATCCATGAAAATAAAATTTGATAAGGAGAATGTTATGCTAATGTCTATATTCAAATTAAACCAACAAATAAATAGTATCCAAACTAAAATGTAATTATTTTGACAAATAAATTAGTACTATTGACATAAACGGTCACAAATTGAATTTGGATCATTAAGTTATTTAAAAATTGAATTATATTTATTGATAAGTACAATTTGTCAAACATTTTTCATATACAGTTAAAGATTAGTTAATATAATTTTTTTTTGATTTATTTTTTATGACCAAATTTTTTTATTTGATTTATAACAATCATTAAAATAGATTTATGTAATACACATATCATCCGTATATGCTTGTATTTTTATTATAAAAAACATATATCAATCATATTGGGTTTGAGTTTAATTTTACTTGATTACATGTTTAATAAGACTATCAAAAAATGCAATTTTTCATTGCATTTCTATTTTTTAAAATTACTTTTATAAGCACTAATTTGTAACAGTCAGTATTAGTAATTAATAATAAATCACAAAATGTTGTCAAAAATAAAAATAAATCAAAAAATGCAAATTACATGTATAATAATAAATATGAATTCAAATTCAAATAGTGAAAGATTTATTGGTAAATGATTTACTGCGGATTAATTTGAATTTCAATGTAGTTCGATTGCCATAATGACACACCATTTTTATTCAAATTAAAATATAATTAAGTTGGAAAATAAATTAATAATATTGGAAGTAACAGTCTTAAAATAAACAGTTGAACTATTGAGTATATAGTATTTATTCATATTTATTGAAAATTAGTTTTAGTTTAGTTTTATTTTTATACACTGCATTTATATTTTTTAAGATTGTAGTCTTTTGTTTCAAAAAAAGATTAGTAGTCTTATTTGACAAATTGTTTTAAGTCCGAATGACAAATAGTGAAGGTAATTGGATTGATAATAAAACAAAACGATTACATACATCATATTGTGTACTGTACCAAAAAAAATACATCATATTGTGTATTAAAATAATTGTAGTGCATAAAAGATATATTATTATATAAACAAAATTTAAAAAATGACAACATGTTGAATTCATAAATCTAATAGTAACTAAAATTCTCATTTGCAATAGTTTCGTCAAAGTCTTCAATATTACAAAATTCATTGTCTTCTCCATAAAAACTTTTGAATAACTATTTCATTTCCTGGAAACAATGATAAAAATATAAAACATATCAAATTATTGAATGTGTTGAATATAAAAAGCTAAGGAAAAAATAATGTTAATTGAAAAACATGTCTGAATGAACTCTGAATTGTATGGATGGAGCTTGTGCGGTGGTCGAGATAGATGATGAGAAATGGCTGAATTTGGAAGAAATTGGAGGAATCCTTTTGCATCGATTTAATTGTGTCCAATGGAGAAAATATGAGAAAGTTGTTTTCAGTAGAACACGTTTGCATGTCTTTGGCTGAACAGGAGATATATGGGTAGGATAGATGGCAATTCTAAATTTATTGTAAAAATAATTTGACAGTTTGGGTTGTGGGATCTATATTATATAGTCCATTTTGGTAAGGTGATGTACAATGTGTAGTACAAAATTTGGTTTGGTTTAGTTTGGTTTCGGAAATCAAAATCGCGAACCGAACCGAACCGCGCGGTGCAATGAAAAAAAGAACCGAACTAAACCGATCAAAAGCGGTTTTTTGCGGTTTTCGGTTTGGTTTGGTTCAGTTTGCGGTTTCCCTATTGGTTTGGTTCGGTTTTGAACACCCCTAGTACAAATGAGTGGATTGATTGTGTATTAGAGAAGCTAAATGAAAATTGTATAGTACATTATGTAGTACAAAGGAGTAGATGGTTTGTGTATTAGAGAAGTTTTCTAATATCTATCTATTTATTCAAACAAACCACACTTAAATTACCCAAACTAACCTCCCTATTTACTTGACAACTCACCTAACTAAGGGCAACATTGTAATTTCCTATCACACTTTTTTCAAATCTCTTCTCCCAATATACTTTCATCTCACTCCTACTTTTTTCCTACTTTCTTCTACTTACTTTTTTCAAATTTCAAAATTTAAACCAAACCCTCCCACTTTCTTTTCCCACCATCTACTACAATCTACTAATCAATTAAAAATAATTACACTGATATATAAAAAATACGAGATTAATATCTAAAAATAACAAGAAGACTTCACCACTATTTAAACAACTAATGATATTTAAAACACATTTGACAAATATTTGTCACTAATACCTAAAAAAGGACAAATAGTTCTCACAGATATATAATAAAACACGGAATACATATTTCTTATTGGTAATCTACTATCTATCTTTTACTATCTACTATAATCTACTTATCAACTAAAATAATCAATTGAAACTATGAGATAACTGCACTAATACATAAAAAAAACACGGGATAACTGCCCTGATATATAAAATAGTAATACGGGATAAATGCACTGATATATAAAAAACAATGGATAACAATACTGATATATAAAAAAACACGAGATAACTGGTGTGTGGAAAGCATGTGCAAGTATACACAGTCCTAAACAAGTAGTATAAAAGATCGAACCCACAGGGATTGAGAAACTCTTTTTGAAACTTAATACAAAGTAATATAGTGCAAGGTAACCAAATAACAATTTATAGTGGAGTTGATGTGATCACAATCAAGTTAGCAAAAAGCAAAGTGCAAGTATGTGTAACGCAAATGAGAAAAGCTAGTTGGAATGTCTTCACCAAGTAATTCACCTTTCACTACAAGAAAATCGCTGATTTGCCACGGACATTTCGTGGCAAATGCACAAAATTCCGTGTAAAAAACAACATTTGCCACGGATTTGCCACGACAAAAATTGGTGGCAAAAAGCGCTGCGTCATAAATCGTTTGCCACGGAATTTCTGTGGCAAATGTTTCCGTCGCTAATCCGTCGCAAATATCCGTGGCAAAGTCGTCGCAAATTTCATCGCAAATCCGTGGCAAATCCGTCGCAAATTCAAAAAAAATTAAAAAAAAAAATTAAATCATACTTTGGGCCAGAAAGCTACTACATCCTAAAAACATTAATTATAAAATCAAGCTAACAATTATAAATTGTAACAAGTATATAGATTAATCTATTATAAATGTATCTAAACCGGATACATCTATCCCTATGATCACTTGAAAAACAAATGGAGGAAAGAACCATTCATAAGACCAAAGTATATTCATTCGGTGTTTAAAAGCAAATTAATATAATTACATATACTTTGTTCACATCCAAAGCCACATATGCAAGCACTTCCTACATTAGATTACAATGTGAATACAACACATGTCCAAAGATGGAGATTGCCACTTAATAATCAATACAAAAGGTAAACATCCCAGAGAAATATAAGAGTTGTACACGCCAAACATGTTGAAATTATGACTGTACATATATCTCTTTCAACCAGAGAACCTTAACATGGTCGGTTGGACATGGCAATTCCTTCATCTAGGTTGAAAATAGTATATAAGATATAGAATCGTAATGGCAAAGACTACCGAGAAATGGCTCTTGTCATGTCATCATCCACCAACTACAATATGAAGAATTGAAGCTCACAAAATGGAGCAGGCTTTTCTGCCTTTTCTCTTGCTTTTCTTTTGCTTTGGTGGTGGAGAACTACTTTGATCGCCGCATCGAAAACAACCTTCACATTCTGTATCAAAAGGCTAATAATGTTAATGTCTTCATATTATTTAACCTCAAGAACTTTCAAAAATTCAAAGAACATATGTGTACCTTTTGTGTTTTTGAAGCGCATTCAATGTAAACTGCACCCCCAATAAGTTTTCTCGGTTCCTCGCCCTTGAAAAGATAGTAAATCGGACCAATAAACTATCACGTAAGACGATGGCTTAAATATGAGCAGAGGCTAAAAGACATAAGAATGAAATATAAAATAAAGCAAAAGCAATTAACGATATATATAAAGGAAGCATTAGAAAATGGCAAGTACACATCTTTGTCGTGATTGGCACAAAGACGGGATGGTCTTGAAAGAACTGGTTATCATCCCGAAGATCTACAAGACATAAAATTTAGTTGGCATTAAATGCCCAAACAAGTATTTCATAACAACTTTATAACGAAACCATCAAACGGATACAATTAAGCTAAACAATATATGTAGGGGGAAACACATTCCAAAAGCAATTGTGTGAAAATTATCAACAGAGAGTTTTTGGAACAGAAGCTCTACTGTTTCCATAGGCAATTACAAAAAGAAATTTTGATGAAAGGACTTATTATGTCAAGCACTTACTCCACCAAGGTAACAAGTCATGAATTAATACTTTCACTATTCTGTCATCTTAAACTTCTTAAGAAAATTCATTGACCCTGCTTATGAGAGAGAAACAAAGCAGGAAAACATCTGCTCCACGATAACTCAAGGGTCTTAATCTATTGTAATCTTCTTGACCTGTTCCATAAGTTGAAAACATTAAATCATTGACAAGATACTTGTAAAACACAAGAAGAATAAGATACTGTAAGAGATGTAATTATCCCTCACCCACTTATATACCTCGGACAATGGCAAAAGATCCAAAATATTCAAAACACAGGGACAGAATTTGAATTTTCCTTAACAATGTCTATGGTCCATACAAGATAAAGCAATTCATTGACCCTATTTTGCCCCAAAGAGTTGGGAAGAAGTATCAGGCGCATGCCACCAAAGTTGTATCGTAGAGGGGAAAATATTTTTTGTAATAATCATAGTCTCAATGCAAACTTTGGACTATAAGCTGTTTGGATTCACTTTTGTAAAACATTATTAATCAACTTTGGAAGGAAAAGTGTGGTGTTACCACTTATCCTAGAAGCTAATGATCTTCAGCTTCTGAAATAAGTGGATGAACAAGTGGTTTTTAATATGAGTACTTAAGGTTGTATCCAAATCCAAAATAACTCTTTCTTAAAAAGTCCTTTAAAAAAAAAAAAAAAGCTTACACATAAGCTCATTTTTTTGAAGTTTATCCAAATGAGGCCTGCCAAATAATATAAAGATGACTTCATTTTAAAATTAATAATAAAGAATACAAAGACAATTGCAAGACCTTTTCCTTCTTTCCCAAGAACATTTTCTTACGGAACAAAGCAATTTTCAAAGACAAGCTCACATCTGCCCACAAAATATCAACTTATCAGTAAAAGCAAGTGAGAGTGGTTGGAAATGGATTATAAGTAGAAAGTTTCTCAAGGGGTGTGCATACATACGTATCACTTCCTCGCATTCCAAGTTTATCTAATTTACAGGCAGATCTTGAATCAGAGCCAAACAAAGCGAAATGGTTGTCGGTTACATCTTTCATTTCTAACTTTCTAAGCTGTATTCATATATCATTCATGTTAAGTCTCACTACGGAGCTAAATGATACGAGAGAGAAAATTGGTTTAAGATACACTTTAATATCCGATGAGTTTGAAGCGGTATCATTTGTCAAAGTGAAATTATAGCTTAAATAATGTGGTGCGGTAAAGATTAACCGCTTGTGGTTAACTTGGGCATAGTATGTGACCACATCATTTCCTAAGAATTAATTAGGTTGAAGCACATTGGTTTGTCGACTCAATATCATATAACTTGTTTTCAAGGTTCAAGATAGTTACCTGGCATTCCCTTCTCGATGATGAATGCGGTGATCCCTTTGACCAAATTGTATATGTCTGTCTTTGCATAGACAACTTTGATTCATTTTAACACAATCAAATATTTTCTATGCATTCTCTGCCTATGTCTAGACTATGACGTCTAGTATCATAAGCCATAGGTAAAGAAACTAGTCAACAATACAATGACCCTGTTAGTTCTGCTGAATGTTCAATAGAAACGAAATGTGTACGATTAAATATTTGAATTGTGATCCACAAAAATGTCTAAATAGATGGTTTACTTGGAACCATCATTATGGAATACAGTATAGTAAAGCCTAATGTCATGTTGATCTCCTTCTTCATTACTTTGCGATCCGGTCCACCGATCATAATAATGATAGATTGTTATATCACATGGAACATCCAATGAAATTTCAAATTGAGGAAACTTTGCCCTTATATTTCTCTAAAGGCAAATCAAACAAAAAACACGGACTCCGCAAAGATATGGAAAAAATGAAATTAGAAGAAACATACTAATGTTTGAGCAATTGTCCCATTAGTACACCACATCTTGTTCCCATTAAGTACATAGCCTCCATCCACACGATCAGCCTTGCATTTCATGCTGACAACATCAGAACCAGCTGCAGAAAAAACAAATTCACTTCGCAAAGTCCTTAGAATACACAATTGGGCTCATTTAACATACTATTGTTCATTTTCTCATGTCTTACAGTTGGGCTCACTCATTGCCAAAGCTCCCACATGATCCCCGGCGATAAGCTTCAAATTTGAAGAGAAAAAAAAACTCAGCCTTAACTATGGATAGCACAAAAATTGAGAAAGGCTATTAATTAACACAAGAGATGGTTGGAAAGCTAAGACTAACTATGATCATTTTTGGCTGATAAAATCAAACCTTACACATAGTCGTAATAGGGCAAGGAAAAAAAATATTTACACAGAAAAAGTAAATTGAATAAGTTTAAACTATGCAGAACTAGAACCTTTGGCAAGTATTTCTGTTTCTGAGCTTGGCTTCCATTCCTCACCTAAACAAAAAAATTCTGAAGGCTCATCAGAAAATCACCAATCATACAATGAAAGAGACTTGAGTTCTTTTCAATTACCAGCTGATTGATACAGAGGTTAGAATGAGCACCATAAGAAAGACCAACAGATCCTGAAGCACGGCTAATCTCTTCCATTGCTATACAATGATACAAGTAACCTAGACCAAGTCCTCCATATTCCTCTGCAAATAAGCAGAAATAGAGTTTGAAAAGTTTGTCATAATGATTTATGAATAAATGAATAATTCCTACTCTAAGTCTGAAAAACAAAATAGCATCTACCCTTTCTTTGGGAATAAATGATTTATGAATAAATGATTTATATACCTCAGATAATGTTTTACAGAATGAAGATGAACAAGAAATCAAGGAATCTGAACAATAAAGGTGAAGAAAACAATACCCATTTGCAGAGTCGCAGTTTGCAGAATAGCAGTTCACGGTTCCAACGTCATAGATTCACTTGGTTCCAAAGATCGAACAAAAATCAAGGAATCTGCATAAATCTTACCTCAAGTTAGAGGAAACCACAAAACCTAAGAAGACCAAAACAAAATCGGAATCAGAATCAAAATCAATATCAATATCAAAATCTAAATCTAAATCTAAACCCTAACCTTATATAAATCATAAGAAAAGCAAAAATTGGGGTTAGGGTTTTGAGAGAGAGGGGGGATTCGAAGTTTCTGGGCTGAAGAGAGAGTACGTGAAGACGTCGGTGGAGGAGAACGATGGCGAATCGGAGAACGGCGGCCAACGGAACAAAATCAACGTCGCAAATCAACGACGCTTCCATGGACTCCTCCTTCCTTCTCTGGCTTATTTCTCAAATCTCTCTCTTTCATTTTTGCGGTTGTAAAAGCAATGTGAGAAGAAGGGGGTCGGATCGGATGAGAAGAAGAAGAGAACAGGAGCAGATGAGAAAGAGGAGAAAGAGGAGAAAGAGGTTAGGGTTTCAAGGAGCACGACGGTGGGGAGTGTGGGTGGCGGTGAGGTGGTGGTGATTGAGAGTGAGGGAGGGAGGCGGTGAGGAGAGAGCGAGAGGGTGAGGAGGAGAGAGCAGAGCGAGAGGGTGAAGAGGAGAGAGCGTGACGTTCTGTTTTTAGGATAGGAGGGATCGTGTTCATTTTATTTTGATTAATGGGTTGCCACGGACTTGCCACGGAATATCCGTGGCAAATTTCTGTCCTTTCACATGTCCGTGGCAAACCCGTGGCAAACCTCAATGGAAATTTCGCGCTCTCAATTTTTACACATGCCGTCATAAAATCTGTGGCAAATTAGCGGCCAGACGGGGCTCCGTGGCTAATTTTGGTGGCAAATGAGGCTTTTTCTTGTAGTGTTTAAGTGTTTAAAGCGTTATGTGATGCGGTTAGCTTGAATCTTTGTTTGTAACACCCTGGGCCCTTTTCTTTCTTAGTAGGCACCCAAGCATGCACATCATGACCTTCTCTACCCCCCAAGTAGAGTTTTTGCCTTCCGTGGGAATCGAACCTTGTACCCTGGGGCTCAAATACAAGTTCAATGCATTCCCTTGTTATCTTTGTATCCGATTATGACTTGAATTTGTTTTAAGTTATGTAATCATTTCCGCTGTTCTTATAAAGATGTATATCTAAGCAGGAAATTTATCTCTGATGTATGCTAAAATTGGACATTTTGATATTTCTACTTGTTAGAGATATTAGGGTGTTACACTGTTGCATTAGTTATGTGCCTTTCAATCACTTTCTTCAGAGTTTCATTACAAGCTTCCTATGTCTAGGCTTGCTAAATAAGTTCACTCTTGCCTTTTAAAGTACCCACAGTATCACCCTATGGACTATACTATCCTATGTCTAGGACTTAGCATGGTTTTCACAAAGTTTCCTTTATGTAAAACACTCACCCATATTAGTTCTTGAGTTCTTAATTGTAAACCATGTCTGCTTTTACAAATCTACTTATTCTAAGTGATCAATCTCACACTACAAGAAAAACTGAAAATCCAAGGCAAAACTTTCTGGCGGATTTTAATCCCCCACAAACTTTCCGGCGGATTTTTGACATTTGTGGGGGATTTAATCCACCAGAAAAGTTTTGGCGGATTTTTGACATTTGTGGGGGATTTTTGACGTTTGTGGCGGATTATAAAGTGTAAACAAAAAAGTTTCAGACAAAAAAAAACTAATCCGCCGAAAATGCACTACCAATCCGCCGAAAATGCACTACGCAAAACAGAGGGAAATTTGAAATTCAAAATTTCCCCGAAAATGACTACCAATCCGCCGAAAATGACACACACATTCCCAGGCATCCCACCTGCCAACAAATCCGCCGAAAATTACCAAGGAATCCGCTGAAAATTACCTCGGTCAAAGCAATCTCGATTCTGCCGAAAAAGCCAAGGAATCCGCCGAAAATTACCTCGGTCAAAGCAATCTGGATTCCGCCGAAAAAGCCAAGGAATTCGCCGAAAATTATCTCGATTCCAACGGCTCTCTTCATCCTCCCTTAATAAATCTGATTTCTCAACACTTCACTCTCAACACTTCACTCTCTCAACATTTCACTCTCTCAACACTTCACTCTCTCAACATTTCACTCTCTTAACAATCCTCACATTCAATCTTTACTCTTTCTCAACACTTCTCTCAAATTTGTTTTGAAGGTATGTTTTAATTTAGACTTTGTTTTAACTTATATTTTGTTTTAACTTATACTTTGTTACTAATTGTGGTGTTGTTTGTTTAGGATTTGTTTGAGTTTGGTGATCTTTGTTTATTTGTTTAAAGGATTCCGATTTAGCATCAAGTCAGAGTCTTCTCGGCACTACCGGTTAGTTATTGAAATTATTTATTGTCATTAAACTTATTTGATGTTAGTAGTTAGACTTCTTCAATAATTAAATATGAAAAATTATAATATATCAGTTAATATTACTAAATAAATTCGTACCAAATAAGATGAATGTATTTGATAATTTTGTGCTTATTTTTTAATTTATGTTAATATTTTTTAAAAATATTACATAAATACAATATTAAAATATTGATTTAAATTTAATTTTCATTAATATTATTTAGAAAATACGAAATATAATAATATAGTAGTTAAAAAAGAAAAATTTTATTTGATGTTGTTAAAAGTTTTTAGATGAATGCGAAATACAATAATATAGTAATTATATGAAAATGCATTATATAATTATTATTTTTATTAATTTGTTAAAGTTTATTATATTTTTAAATATCATTATATTATCATTTTTTTGTTTAAAGTGTTAAATTTTATTATATTTTCGAAAGTCATTATATTATCATTTTTTTGTTTAAATTGTTAAATTTTATTATATTTTCGAAGTTATTAAATATATCAAAGAATTATGATATGTAATTTATTTTCATTTAAATAGTTACATTTAAACAGTTATTATATGTAATTTATTTTATATTTTCATTTACTCTAAATAATTATGATAATATGTAATTTGTTGTTAATAATAAAATTGATAGACTTGTTAGTTAAAATGACTAATATTAATAGAATCTATGTTTTAAATATTGTTATGTATGTGTTAAAATGTTATATTTTTTGTTAGTTAATAGAGTGTTAGTTAAAATGACTAATATTTATGTTTACCATAACATAATATATAAAATGTGTTAAATTTTTTAAATTCTATTTTTGTTATAATTTATTAATGTAATGTTTACATTGTTAGTGTATGTGTATGTGCATGTGTATGTGTATATGTGTATTTGTATGTCTGTAAAATATAAAATTTGATTTATTATTTATGGGTACGTAGTACTAGGATCTTGAAAACATGGACCGTAGTTGGATGTAGGATCGATTATTTCCTGGAAGAAGCGGTTTAAAGAGACGTTTTGCAGAAGGAGTAGAAGAGTTTATTTTTTGTGCTAAGCGTGACGAAGCGAGAAGGGGGAATTAGATGTCCGTGCGCGAAATGTTCAATTCGATTTATAAAAAAAGAAGATGAAGTCAGAATGTTGCCGAGTTGTGCATGGAATATATGACCAAAATGATGTTGGATGCAACCCCTATTAAAGGACTTTTGCCGCAGAGTTATTATGATGCTAAAAGTCTGGTATCGAAGCTTGGCTCACTAGTGCAAAATTGGCTTTAGGAAGCACCATTTAGTATCGGTTATATAAACAGCTGATACTAAATGTAGGTGCGGTGGCAATTTTGAAATTAAATGGAAGTTTTCAATTTTCACGCTCACATTTAGTATCGGTTGTTTAAACAACCGATACTAAATGTGTGTCTCTAACACATTTAGTATCGGGTTTTTAGTCCACCGATACCAAAGCCCCTTTCTAATTTCGTTCTCTCACTCTCAACTCTCGTTCTCTCTCGCTCGTTCTTTCACTCTCAACTCTCAACTCTCAACTCTCACTCATTCTCTCACTCTTCCCATCACCGTCACCATCGCCATCCCCTTCACCGTCACCATCGCCATCCCCTTCACCATCACCATCACCATCTCCATCGCCATCCCCTTCCCCTCTCTTCCTCGCCGTTCTCCTCTCTCTCTTCTTCGCCGCTCTCTCCTCTCTCGTCAACTCTCGCTCTCTCTCTCGCGTTCTCTCACTCTCTCACTCTCTCTGAACCTCTCGCTCTCTGAACTCAACCTCTCACTCTCTGAACTCATTCTCTCACTCATGATTCTCTCTCACTCCGCTCTCTACTCACGATCGATCTCTCTCACCATCTCTCACGAAACACCGATTTGAAACCCTAAACTGTGTTCTCAAGTTTTCGAAACGTTTAAGCAAGCTTGCACGAATCTTCCCTTCCCTTCTTCTCTTCGCTTTTCGGTATGTATTCTTCTCTCGATTTGAAACCCTAAAGCGTGTTCTATTTGCATTTGTTTGATTTCTCGATTCTTGAAACCCTATGTATTTCGATTCTTGAAACCCTAAACTGTGTATTTCTGATTCCGAAACGACCAAACTGTATTTTACGATTCATGAATCAATGGGAAACCCTAAACTGTGTATTTCGATTCTTGCGGATGATTTCTAATGATAATGATAATCCTTGAAAGCAACATGAGTCACAGGTAGTAGGCTAATGCCGGACTCTCTGGATTCACTATGGGTGTGTCCTTGTGCCCTCTAAACTCTTTGGATTTTGCATGGTAAATGGTTTCTTATGTCAATGTGATATTTGCGTAATCGTGGTTGATGAGTCTCTGTTTGTATTTCGTGAGTGCTTCCTTTGAAGAAAGCCATCAAGAAAAGCTCAAGCGATGCGTGAAGCAACTGCTGCCGCTTTAAGTCAATGCTTGTAGAACGAGGAGATATAACTTTAAACTCCCGTTGGTCCACAGGGTATGGGCACATTATGAATAACTTGTGTCATACTTACATTTTTGAGATGCAGGATTTTCAACCACATTTTTCCTAAATATCACCTGTATGGCAAATAAAATTTGTGGGTCTATTATCTATTTGATTCAAACATTAGCCCAATTCATAGACTTGATCCATGTTGGTCGCCTTCTGTTGAAAACATTTTTGTTTTGGTGCCTAAAGAACTTTGTCATATTTGTTATGTGCCCCTAGAATTAGAATTGAACTTGAAACGATAGGAATAAGATCATAGATCAATTTCAATTTTTCTATGACTTGCTTAAGAATAAGAAAGACGACTGATACTTATATCAATTTCAATTTATCTTGGACTTGCTTAAGAATATTAAATAGTTGGATCAGGCTTTATCGTAATGAATATTTCTCTTGATTATACAATAAAGATTTTAAAAATCCTTTTTGTAGTCAATATAGGCACAATAGTTTGAAGCTCAGTTACATATACTTTTCGCATAATTTTAGTAGAAATTGAAGCCATAATATGTGATGTTAAGGCAATTTTTCTACAGGTCATGAACATGTGAGCTCGTGTATTTCCTGGTTTTGTCTTGCTTTGAGTTATTGTATAACTTGTAGATTTTGGCCATTGGTTTTGATGATTGTCTGAAAAGCCAAGTGTGGCAAGAAACTAAGTTTTACGTCACAAGTGACAGTATATTAGAGTGATAGCAAGATAGGAATATGTTTGCTGTGGTACGGAGAATGAGAATGATATTGTGATAGAGGATGGCTGATTAAGAAGGTATGTGTTACAACTTAGAAGGAATTGAAAGGAAAATAACTGATTGTAACAATTAGCTAACAGTTTCAGTAGTAAGTGGATGTAACTAATCTCAGTCAGTTGGACTGTTAGTGAACAAATAGACAGAGAGAGGAATGAGAGAGGGGTATGGAATTTGAGTCAGAGCTGGGAGAGTTAAGGCAACTCGAATTGGCCTAAGTGTACATTGTGTTCATTGATTCAAAGGGGAAATCCCTAATAAAAATTCTCTGTCTTTCCTCCATTTCGTGTGATTTACCTGTTGATTCTATCATATTAGCAGTTCCAATATCAACTGTTAATAAATGTTTATTATACATTTATATGTATGAGTGTCACTGCCCAGTATGTATGTTGAAGATTTAGATCATGTTAATCTTTCATTTTCTGTGACACGTTCTTTAATTTTAGTGTTTGGTTTATGCAGGTTAAAGAAAGTTTAAGGGACGACCGAGGTATCAATCGAAGAAACATGAGGATAGGGAGTTTGTGTTCAATGAGTATATATCTGAGTTAAAAGTCACTGAACATGCAGCAGAACGAGAAACCAGAGCTAAAAGGGATGAGCAGTATTGGCCGGTTAATATATGATGAATGTCTTTTTAATCAACATAAAGTTTCTAAATCGAAATAGGAATAGCTGTTGACCACCTGTTCTTTTAGCTAATGCCTTGACATGATGCTCTGTTAGTGCCCAGGTAAATAGTTTTAAACTACTTACCATTTACAAGTTTTGGCTAAATGGAAGCTTAGTTTGTTTGGCTGAATGACTTTTATGATGG
Organism: Oxytropis ochrocephala; assembly: GCA_020916435.1. Classification (NCBI taxonomy): domain Eukaryota; kingdom Viridiplantae; phylum Streptophyta; class Magnoliopsida; order Fabales; family Fabaceae; genus Oxytropis; species Oxytropis ochrocephala. The sequence goes on along the minus strand of CM037090.1, from coordinate 48,848,548 downwards.
GTAGCAGAGGTGTCTCTTAAATTGGTTATTAATCTGCTTTTATGTTGGGTATTTAAGCCGGGATTGTTAGTTTACTTATATATTATATACGGATGCTATCTTAGCAGATCATTTTAAATAACTTATTATAGCATATTGGTTAGAGCAATTTCAAACACTGAAACCGCTTTGCGTGATAAGTTGCGCGAGAGGACCCGAGAGTCATGCAAAAGGAAGGAAAGAGAAGAACAGAAATGGAAAGGGCACGACTAAAAATTCGAAGGAAGGATGCGATTACTTCTTTTCAAGCTTTACTTGTGGAGACAATCAAAGATCCTATGGTAAAGCTTTCGTTCTTTATATCTCTGTACTGCTGCTCTTTTGAGGAGTAATTTTATTGTCAAAATCTAAAAGGATTCGTTTCATTTTTGTTCCTTTAGAATTGATATCATGTTCAAACAACTCTAAAGTCGGGTGTTAACGCACTCCATCTTAAGGGATTAGATCGGCTAGTACCGAGTTTATTTTTTGCGCGTGAACAACTTGGGGCTAAGCTTTATTGATTAGTCCGGTTTAAACACCAAAGCGGGGTCAAAACCTTTAGACCCAAAAATCTTTTCACTTTATTCATCTGTTTTCTCGATTAATTTTAATTTAGTCCCATCTTGAATGAATAGGACTAAACCGCATTCGATAGCCATTATGAAGGTTTTGATAAGTAAATAAAAAAAAGATGGATGCTAATGAGTTCCTCAAGAAGGCTGAGTTATGCTTGGGAATTTGCCGTGAATAATGATAAATTTCATTGCCTATTATTTTTTTCATTGAAGAAAAATAAATATCCTTTATGTATGTTCTTAGGCATCGTGGGCAGAGTCTAAGCCTAAATTAGAAAAGGATCCTCAAGGACGTGCAAACTAATCCTCGATCTTGATCCAAATGACACGGAAAAACTCTTTAGAGACCATATATACTTTGCTACATTCAGATAGCCATTATGAAGGTTTTGCATTTTTTTAGTCATTTGAAAGTCCCCACCCTCTTTGACTTGGTCTATTTTGCAAAATTTGAACTTCACACCTTACGTAAAGGATGCTTCAAGGCTTCAAAGAAATCGTAGAGTGCATTCGCACTCTCGTAAGTAATTGTAACACTCTCCTTTATCACTTGGAAGAGAGTGCTACTTGTAGAAACCACAGAGATATGACATTATTTACCAACTCTCTCCTCGACTTTTATCTTTGAAGTGTGTCCTTCATACATTGTTTGATTCAGAGCATTTGTATAATCAGTATTTGAAGTGTGTCCTTCATCTTATTGTAATCAGTATTCAAAACCATGGATGATCTAGGTTGTAGTTATAATGATGGATACAATTTGGCCCATTATGAAAGTTATTACTATATTTTAGCCTCTTATAATCACACTCATGAACAACTTGCTCAGTATTTATGTTTAGGTTCTTAACTCCTCTCTCTCTTTGCTCCATTAGTTGCTCATTTTACTTGAAATTGATTAGTTGAATGAATGATTAATTGACTCATTTTATGAATTTCATGTTCAATTTTAGTTGTTTGATGTTAGTTTTGGTTCTCAGTTCACATTTTACCACACACTACTATATGTAGTGTGTGTGGTAAATGAATGAGAACCTTTTTTTTTTTTTAAGAAAATAGACTTTTAGTATCGGTTATTTAAATAACCGATGCTAAAAGTGACATTTAGTATCGGTTAATGTAAATAACCGATACTAAATGTCATTTTAACATTGTGTTTGCTTTGCCTAAAAACGCATATTTAGTATCGGTTATTTAAATAACCGATACTAAAAGTGACATTTAGTATCGGTTATTTAAATAACCGATACTAAATGTCATTTCAACATTGTGTTTGCTGTCTAAAAATGACATTTAGTATCGGTTTTTAAATAACCGATACTAAAAGTGACATTTAGTATCGGTTATTTAAATAACCGATACTAATAGTATGTTTTCAACACATAAAAACACCAAAAATGACATTTAGTATCGGTTATTTAAATAACCGATACTAGTGACATTTAGTATCGGTTATTTAAATAACCGATACTAAATGTACGTTTTCAAGACATAAAAATCACCAAAAACGCGTCATTTAGTATCGGTTTTTGAAAATCCGATACTAAAAGTGACATTTAGTATCGGTTATTTAACCGATACTAAATGTCGGACATTTAGTATCGGTCGAATTAGTATCGACGGATAACCGATACTAAAAGTGCAAAACAACCGATACAAAAAGCCTTTTCTGCACTAGTGGCTTAAAATCTAAAAGAATTGATTGTTGTGTGTCCGGTTGCATGCTCTATTATAATAATGAGTTTGGCATAAATGATGGAAATTTGACTAATGCAAGTTGTGTGGAGAGCCACGCTATCGTGTCGCCAGGGAGAGGGATGAGCAGAGGCAAACCGGTTCCACGAAAAGCAATGTTCTATCTCGCCGCTTATACCAAGGCTACAGAGGATGTTTACATCAATGGAGACCGCGGGTAAAATGACGTGGCACCATGAAAATAGAAACAATTACGGTGAATTACGTCACCCATCCGATGGTGAAGCTTGGAAGCATTTTGATCGTGTTCATCCGATTTTGCCGCGATCCATGCAATGTTCGGCTTGGTTTATGCTCCGATGGTTTCACACCCTATATTCAAGCATCGGCATCACCGTATTCTTGTTGGCGCTTATTGTTACCCCATACAACCTTCCACTGAAATGTGTATGTCTAAACCATACATGTTTTTAAATGCTATTATTCCGGGGCCAAGCAATCCAACAAATTGGTATTGACATATATTTGCAACCTTTGATTGATGACCTAAAAGGTTGTGGAATGGTGTTTTAACTTATGATGCAAAGACGCAAACAAAATTTCAGATTGAGGCGGCTTTGATGTGGACAATTAATGACTTCCTGCCTATGGAATGTTGTGCGGATGGGGAACACATGGTAAGATGGCGTGTCCGATTTGCATGGGTTGACACAAGGGTTTTCACTCTTAAATACGGAGGAAAACTTCGTGGTTTGACTCGCATCGTAGGTTCTTACCTATGGATCACCCATTTAGAAAGCAGAAATATGCATTCATCAAGGGATATGTTGAAACAAGTGGACCTCCTCATAGTTTGACACTAGAGGAAGTTTGGGACAGTGTTAAAGACATCCCTCCAGTGGAAGTCGTAGCGGGTGTTGTTTCTCGTCCGTATAAGGCTATGGGCAATGGCACAACCGACAAAGAGAAGTATCTTTTGGGAACTTCCCTATTGGAAAGATAATCTCTTCGAGACACAATCTGGATGTAATGCATACAGAGAAGAATTTTTTGATAACATATTTAACACTCACTCATGGACGTGAAAGGTAAAACGAAAGACAATGAGAAAGCTAGGAAGGACATAGCTCATTATTGTAGACGAAAGGATTTATTGTTGGTTGAGCAAGATACTAGGACATTGAAACCCAAAGCCAATTATACTTTATCTAAGGAAGAAGCGAAAGCGCTTTATCGGTGGATAAAAGAGTTGAAAATGCCGACGGTTATTCTTCTTCCAATTTATCTAGATGTGCGGATGTGGATAATGGGAAGTTGCATGGGATGAAGAGTCATGATTGTCATGTATTCTTGGAGTGCTTACTTCCCATCGCTTTTAGTTCGTTGCCAACACACGCTTTTGACCCCGCTAATTGAAATAAGTACATACTTTAAGAATTTGTGTTCAAAGAACCCTAAAAGTTGATGATCTTACAAAAATGGAACAAGACATCCCACTTATCTTATGCAAGTTGGAGAGAGTATTTCCGCCTGGTTTCTTTGATTCTATGGAGCATCTACCGTGCATCTCGCATCCGGCTAAACTTGGCGGACTGGCCCAATACAGATGGATGTATCCGTTTGAAAGGTCGATTATTTATTATAATATAAAAGGAAGTTTAAAAACAACATTATTAATTAATTAACATATCGTTTTATCTAGGTTCATGGGTTATTCAAAAGATCGTTGAAAAACAAAGCTAGAGTTGAAGGATCGATATGTTCTTCATACTTACACCGTGAAACAACCAACTTTTGTTCTTATTATTTCAAGAATGAATTTGCTCCAAGAAGCGATCGAAATGAAATGGATGTTAAATGTCCTAGACATGAATTAGCTTTGTCTGCCTTTTGTCTACCCTGGCCGTCCATCCGGGAGGGAGTCAATTCACCGGGTGACAGAGGAAGAGTTCAATGCAAACACATATTCATGTGTTGATAAACTGCATCTTGAGGTGCAACCATTCATTGAGTATGTATTCCTCAACATTAACTATATATATATATATATATATATATATATATATATATATATATATATATATATATATATATATATATATATATATATCGATCTTAATTAAGTCAATAAAAGTAGACAAATGTGTAACAAATTAATTATTTCTTTTTAGGAATTCTTGTCATCTGAGGAAATAAGTGAAGAACAATCTTCGGCTTATATTAATGCACATTTTCCAATGTGGTTTAGGCAACGTGTTTATGCCCTCCCACCAACTCCTCCCAACCAACACTTGAGGAACTTATCAGACGGTCCTCGAAGATGTGTTAAAGAATGGCACACGTGCTTTGTCAATGGATACAAATTTCACAATAATGAATGGACACAGGCGGAAACAATCAATAGTGGAGTTTGCATGAAGGGTGTCACTGGAGGTGGTGAAGGTGATTTTTATGGTGTGATTCAACACATATACGAAGTTGCGTACCCCTATCTAGACTATAGTCAGACGGTAGTGCTTTTTTATTGTAATTGGTTTGATCCGTCTGCTCGAGGAACAAGGGTGAATCCAAAGTCAAATACAGTCGACATTAAAATGAGTAGTAGATATCGACTGTATGATCCGTTCGTCATTGCTCAAAATGTGAGACAAGTCTATTATGTCCCTTATCCATCAACGCGGACTGATAGGCGTGGTTGGTGTGTCGCAATTAAGACAAAACCAAGAGGCCGGATTGAGACAAATGACACACGGGAAGATGTCCCATTTCAAATGGATGAGATGTCTAATGTAAATGAAGTGATTCAAGTTGAACCCATTACTCGTTTATGTGATCAACCAAACACCGACGATGAAGTTGATGACGAAGAAGATGCTGATGAAGATGCAGAAGACCATATTGGTGTATTAAGAATTCCCTGCTCATCTGATGATGATGATTTTGAGAATGAGTGGGATTCAAATTAGTTTTTCTAGTTATTTAGTTTTATTTGGTACTTAATTAGTAACTGATAATAGTATGGATATTTATGGTTATTTTGTATGAATATTTGTATGAATGTTTATGCAATATACATGTTTCTTTTTTTAATATTTAAATGTATGTATGTATATATATATATATATATATATGTATATATATATATATATATATATATATATATATATATAGGTATGTCATCATCTGGATCCTCATCTGATCGTGACGACACACACGATGTTCCTCCACCTGTCGCGGATACGGCAGGTGGGAGGAAGAAGATTATTACTCGCTTAACGCGCCGTCACAGGATGCGTCGTTGTGTTGTTCCTCTTGGCAGATATTTGCCAAAGCCAAACACAGAAGGTGCGAGTAGTAGTAGTTGTGCACCTCTTCCGGTGACTGTTGGCGGAGAGGACTTACGGCCGACACATATTGAAGATGGTCGTGTCATCGTGGTGCCTCAAGGAGATTCGTAAGTATATTATTAATTAATTTTTTGTTGCCTTTTATACAACTTTCGTGGTCCAAATTTAGTTTTTATAAAAATTTTCAGGTTTCTTCCTTCAAAGCCTGCAGCCACCGCAATCATAAACTCAATTCAGCAGAATTTCCAAAAAGGTTGGAAAAATTGGACTGCTGTTAAAAAAGATAAAGAAGATAATAAGAAAGACTATTTTAGGGTCATGCTCAATTCTTTCTTGGTAAGTTCTACGAAATAATTAATTGTTAATTAATCTATTGAATTGTTTAATTTGTCTGTATTAACAATATTCTTCTAAATTTTTTAAATAGGAACAATGTACATGGTTACCGGAGCAACAGAAAGATGTTGAGCATGCGTTCAACAAGAGATGCAGTGATAGATATTCTGAAGTACTGCGGGGTGTACGGAAGATGAAGGCAAAACCTGATTTTATGGGACCAGAGGCTTATGCACAACTGGTCGAGTATTGGAAGACAGATGAATTTAAAAATAAACAAGAGAAAGCTAAGAAGAACCGTGCTTCTGAAAATGGCTACTGTCTGCACGCAGGTGGATGTGTTAGTCTTGGAACTCATCACCAAATATGATGGTACGTAATTTTATAACTATTACTTAATTCATCAATTAATTAAATTTATTAACTATGTGTTAAGTAGTTGTTATTAAATAATAAAATTATGTATCTAGGAGGATGAACTTGGACGGGAGGTCAGTTTGCCTGAGTTGCATCGCAACTTGTATATGCGAGAGGAGGATGATACATTTATCCACGATAGGACGAGGAGGATTCAGGTAAAACTACATTATGTTATTAGTTATTTATCTTTAAATACAATATATATATATATATATATATATATATATATATATATATATATATATTTTTTTATTGTTTTTATTAATATTTATTTATCTGTTGTTTTTAGGATGCTTATGATGTTTGGGATGGCCGAGTGGCGTGAGTCTCAAATTTGCAGAGCAGCGATGGGAGCACATCGGTCGATCCTGTGGAGGAGGCTAGAGTGGCTCGCTCTATTTGGGATAGAGCAGTTGGCCCACAAAAGAGTGATCGTTTGACAGGATCTGGTAGCATGGGACCCAAGTTCTTCAAGGAAAGCATTATGCCGAGTCGATCATATTCGGGGGCGAGAAATCTTGTCGTTCTTATGTTGCTCCCAACGCAATGATAGAATTGACCGAGCAATTTAACTAGAGATTGAACGAGCAGGCAGCCGGAGCAACATGCACGACAAATGGAAGAGGTAAGGGAGCGGTAGAGGATAAGTGAGGAGCGCGCTGCTGAGCACGCTAGGATCATTGAGGAGCGCGCTGCTGAGCAAGCTAGGATCATTGAGGAGCGCGCTGCTGAACAAGCTAGGAGAACTGAGGAGCACATTCAACAGTTGATGGCCCAGATGAACCAGCCTTCGAGGCCATCATCATCATCATCATCATCATCATCATCATCATCATCATCATCATCATCATATGGCTTCCTACCACCAGCAGCCTTGGCCTCGGATCCTCCGTACCCTCGGCGGTATCCACACGTACCCATTATTCTCAAGATCCCACCTCAAGATCCTCCCCAAAGATCCTCCCCAAAGACCACCACACCACCCAAATGACAAAGCAATATCCACCCCAAAGATCTTCCCAACACCATCCACCACCTCAAAGAAGAAATAATATCAACCCCAAAGAAGAAGATATCCTCCCAAAGCACGTATGAACCAAAGCAAGAGGTGATAACTATTATCACGAGAGATTACTCGGATGAGCACGCACCTTAGTAGCTTTATATTTGATTATGGATGTTTATTATTATGGATATCGGAGTGATTTGTTGGATTTTAATTTATGGATGTTTATTATTTGGTTGATTATGGATGTTTATTATTTGGTATTTGAGTTTTTAATTTAAATATGCTATTTATATTTTTAATTTAAATTTATTTATTTTTAAAAACATTCTATTTGGTTATCACTATTTGAGTTTTTAATTTAAATATGCTATTTATATTTTTTAAAAATTTATTTAATTTTAAAAACGTTTATATAAATTTTTAAAATGTTTATAATTTTTTTAAAAAAGTATTTTTCTAGGCGGATTTTGATAAAATAAAAAAATTTATTTTTAGGCGGAAATTAGGGTATTTGCGCGATTTTAAAAAAAAAAAAAAATTTTGGCGGATTTTTGCGCGATTTTTGATTTTTTTATTTTTGGCGGAAAAATCCGCCAAAAGTCCAAAATTCCACCGAAAGTACCGGGGAAATCCACCAGAAATTCCCAGTAAAAATCCGCCGGAAATACGCTATGCGACAAATTTTTTACCGGCGGAAAAATCCGCCGAAAATACCTGTATTTGCGGCGGAATTGGGTGTTTTTTGGCGGAAAAATCCGCCAAAAAAACCCATTTTTCTTGTAGTGTCAAAATAAGTGTTGAAAGTATTATCAAGCAAGAACTAAAGTGCACACATTACATACATGCATCATACTCACTTAAAAGCTCATTAAATGGTTAGAACATTCAAACTAAGAGAGATTTAGCTCAACATAGACATTGCAAGGAAAATATAAACTGAATAGAACATGTTTATATAATTGAAATCACAAAAGAGAGACAACAAGATAGAGATTACATGAGTTGGAGCTCTTTGCATGAATTCTCCTAGCAGTGCAGTTGCATAACTCCTTAGCACTATATAAAAACTACTAAATTGAAGTAAGGAGGATTTGTCAATTCCTTCCTTTCCCTCTTACAAAATAGAAACTAACTATGTATATTGAAATTTGTATCTAACTTATGGATTGTGATATATTTCCAAGTGAAGAAGTGAGATCCTTTTATAGTCTTCAAGAGAGGTGCTTCCTGTAACATCCCTAATTTCGTTAATTTCGAATTAAGAAATTAACGAGTGATTTATTACTCAAGTAGGTAATAAATCAAGTCACGAATATTAGGTTGTCACGAAAGCAATTTATAATTGCTAGAGTATATAATTTAAAATACATAATTGAGTGGAAATTAGAACACTAGGGGTATTTTAGTCTTTATACCACTCACACTAAATGAGATCCAAAGACCCAAAAATATTCAAACACTCTCTCATCCCTCACTTGTGTGAATAAAGAAAGAAAAAAGAAAGAGATATAGAAAGAGAGAGAGAGAGCACACAGCAGAGAAAGAAAGAAGAAAAGAAAAAGAAGAAAAGAAGGAAAGAAAAGTAGAGAGAGAACCGAGAGAAAGAGAGGAGAGAAACGAAGAGAAGAGAAGAAGGAGAAGAGGGGAAGTTCTGCATGGATTCTCAACGGTTGTAAGTAATTCTTGTACCATTCTTTTCCATTTTTCACGATCTACCTATTGATACTAGTTTCGTTAACTTTCTCTCCCTCTATTCCGTTTCACCATTGTTGAAGCTCCAAAGTTCAAGTGGAGAGAAATGGAAGTTAGAAGCACGAAAATCAACCCACATTGCTGTTGGTTCGATTTGGGTCAGTGGGAGAGAGTATTGGAGTGCTTGGTTTCGGTTGGGGAGCTTTTGGAACGGTTCAGTTTGAGTTCGTGAAGTTTCGGAGCTAGTTCGGTGTTTGGATTCGGAAAAAACTTCGGTGTTGCGTGATTTTCATCACGTTAGGTGAGTTTTACTCGCTTAGGGTTTTTGTTTTATGTTGTGTTGACTGGTTGATTGCTTTTATCGTTGATATTGCTTGCGTTTCGTAAATTTTGAGTCGCGAAAACCGCAAATTGGTCACGAACTCACTGATTAAGAAATTCTGGACACAGGTTCGGTTTTATTAGAACTGGGACTTCTCGGTTAGTCCAAAAATTATTTTTCTGATTGTTTTTGAAAATAGACTTAACGCCGGTCGTTTTGGCACTGGTTTCGTTAAATTTGGAGTTGTGTAGCTCAAGTTATGAATGTCTCAAGTTAGGTCAAATTTCTGAAATTAAGCTGTGTATAGGTTCAATTGAACTCTGCTTTGAATGATTCTTGTTTCGTTGGAAAGTAGACTGAATTCCCTACTGAAGTAGATACTAGTTTTATCAAATTTCATTAAGAAATGAGAAAGAAAATTGGGTTGCAAGTTGGGAAAATAGTTCTGTCCAATGTTGGTACCTTTGTGAAGTATTTTGAAAAACTGTACCAACTAGATGCTTATATTGAAAAATGAAAATCATAGGCAGAAACTACACTCAGAGAGCTTTCTAAAGAGTGTTCGTTTGTTGAAATCCGATGTCGTTTGCTATTTTAAATCATTGGTCGAAATAGGTGCATCATTGTAGGAAATTCTGCACTTATGTGTGTGCAAGAATGTCGGTGTGTGTTATTCCAAATCTCGAAACGAATTACTTGAGGTAGTTGCTTGTGATTGCTGTGGTTTGTTCTGGAATTGGGGTATATGTTGGCTGTTGTGGTTGAATTTGGATTGAAACATAGTTTGGGTTCGATCGGAGAACGAAACGGAACGAAAATGGGTAAAAAGAGTGCAAACTGCATGTCCCCTACATCCGATGTTTTGTTTCGACGCTCCGCTCGACTTCAAACTTCTTTCAAATCCTTTTCTTAACCACTTATACTATATATATATATATATCTGGATGATATTGTTATGTTTTGAATGTGGTTTGGTTTGACTTGGTGGAATTTGTAAAACTCTAGAAAAACCGTAAACCTAGAGACGTGTGGGAACCAATTGTTTTGTAACTTAAATGTTGACTGGACGGATTTCATGAGTTTATAAGTATACTAATATGTTACTGCAACATATCATAGATTGAATTGATTCGGTATATAAACTATATTGAATATAGGAGACGACCCTGTTTTTGTTAGCATGCTAGGTGAGGGAAGTCATGAGCCCTTGACCTAGGCCCCGTTTCATATATTTATGCTGCTCTTAGGATTTGCGCTCCTATTAGCTATGTGGGGTTCAATCTAGCTTGCGGAGTTGGTCATGTGCTAAAACTTTTAAATGTGTATATTGTGATTTTGTCACTCGAGCTTCTTTAGGTTGTTGGTGACATGTCACAAGTGATTGATAAAGAGGATAGTGCATAACCATCAAGAATTGGGCTATGAACTATAGATAAGTAATTTAAGTTGTACATAGTCATCAAGAATCGGACTATGAACTCTTATGTAATTCATTTATCGAATTACACATGATTGATTGTATATTGTAATTCTTTTTGAATTACTAATTATGGTTTTATAAATGGACCGGGTGATAGGTAAGGGGTCACGGTAAGACTCACTGAGATTTGTTATCTCACCCTACAAATGTTGTTGTTTTACAGAGAAACAGGGAAAAAAGATCCTTTATGGCACGAGTGGATGGCGTGCTCGAGAAGGAAACGGAAGACGTAGTTCTTCTATTATTAGTTATGGTTTTCCCTTGTATCTTTGTATTCGATTTATAACTTGAATTTGTTCTAAGTTATGTATCGTTTCCGCTATTCTTGTAAAGATGTAAATCTAATTTCAGGAAATGTATCTCTGATGTATGCTAAAAAGGTACACTTTAGTATTTCTACTAGATAGAAATATGAGGGTGTTACACCTCCTTCTGACGCTTCTTTCATCCGCTCCTCATCCATTGCCTCCAAACTCAGTCTCTTCCAATGAGAGTCAATAATGTCCAATGGTATTGGTAGTCCCATTAGGTGTAACCTCCCATTAATCTGTGCATTGATCATCCCATGCATTGACTCCCTTTTTTGCATAAATCACCACCACTAGAACCCAATGATCTCTTCAATGCCCAATGGGCAGCCTCAACCCTATGGCACGTAAGGAAAAAATAAAACAAAGAAACCACAATCATATACATAAAACACATAAGAAAACAATTTGCGTACCTATTAGTCGTGGTATTCCCATAGTGTCTTACTTTATCCGTCCCACGGCCACAAAATCTTTCCTTGTGAGGATACAACCATTGCTTCTTCACATATGCAATAAGCTGGGGTATGTCAGTAGACGATTGCTCCAAATCATGCAAAGCCTCACTAAACTCATCATCAAATGTAGCATCAACTACATGATGCCAAAGTGTCATCAGTGACTCCACTCTATCTCCCTTCACCAGCTTCTTAATTTGAGCATGAACATTTTTGTTGATATGATATCGACAAAGCAAATTCATTGCCTCCGGAAACACAACCTTGATAGCACTCATCAAAGCCTCCTCACAATCAGTGAGGATAACCTGAGAAACACAATCCACACGTTCTATTAGAAATGGAAAAAATAAAAAAACAGTAATGTAATGACAAAAACTAAAGTTAGTTAGCATTGACTTACTTGAGGAAGTGCAATATCACACAACATCAAATCTCGTAGGCTCTGCAGCACCCACGTGTAGTCATCATAACGCTCATGAGACAGATATGCAAACGCAACAGGAAATGTCAACTCAGTGGAAGTGACACCAACAATCTCCAGCAGAGGCAATGCATACTTGTTGGTCTTAAAGTCTGCATCCATAATCAAAACAGTCGGAAACATCCTCAATAACTTGATACTATCAGGATGTGACCACATGATCTCCTCAACAATATCAGTACCTTTAAGTCGTCTCGTCCAACACAAGTAATGGTTCGCCTGAATCAGTGTCATAAGCTGCTGCATCTCAGTCATACTACCTCTCTTTCCCTTCCGGATATTGTTGCGGGTTCTATACAACTGAGTAATGTTGCTCAAGTTGTTCTTAAATTTGGCCTTCAATGCATCAAGACTTTTGGATGCTTTCACTCCCAAAGACAGATGCTCCCAACAATGGATGACTCCTCCTTGGTAAACTTACCAAATATAGCTGCTCCAAACAAAGTCTTATGAGGCTCATGATTGTGAATCCCATCCACCACTCTCACCTTCCAATCAGAACTAGGAGGTAACATTGGTTTAGCTTTCAATTGAAACCTACACCACATCTTTTCGAACTCTTGTGTCTACCAGCAGAACACCCAACATCTACTCGATTGTATGTGCCCTGCTTTCTCACACCATAAAACAACCTTGTTCTTTTTCCCTTTCCCATCTCCGTCGTCTCAGTTCGAACAATAACCACAATGACTCCGTTCGCTTTCCCGGTATCTCTAGCCCAACGCGTCATTGCATCTCGAGTGGGAAATATCTCAGATGTCGTAAAGGCAGTGGTTAAATCCATAATAACCATCTATTTAAAAAAAATATAAATGTTAAATAAAAAAACATTTCGGAAATACCTTTTTCAGAGGTAATTCCGGTTCACAATATGTGAACCGGAATTACCTCTGAAAAAGGTATTTCCGGAAAAAATTTAATTTAAAAATACAAAATTTCGGAATTACCTTTTCTGGGGATAATTCCGGTTCAAAAAACGTGAACCGGAAATACCAACTTTCTGCGCTAAATCCGGAAAATTCACCTCCAAACTTCCGGAAATACCTTTTTTTTTTGTAATTCCGGAATTTTTTTTTTATTATGTAGGTCCAGTTCATTTTTTTTAAATGACAGGGGCATTTTCGGGATATTGCTATTTATGGGGTTGGGATTGATAATGAGGGGGGTGGGAAAAAAAAGCCATGCTTGTTTTGATTATAATGTTTGCTATTAAAATATATATGCTATAGTAGTTCTTAGACTTGTTTGTTTCTTAAGAATATAAATATTTGATAAATTTCTTATGTCGATTTTAATTTATCTTAAAAAATAAAGTAATTTGTGGGGGTTATAAGGGCCCAAATTTTTAAAATTTGAACATGGCTACTAAATAGTTTGGGATGACCCTGATAATAGTGATCGGGGGGAGTAATTTACATTTTCCATAATATTAATGAAGAATAATTTTATAAAATAACTCATAATTTTTTCTGACACAAAATTATTGTTCGACTCCTCGCAGGTATTGTTGTGTCAAGTAGAAGAGAGACTCACTTATACAAAATAAGAATAAATGCAATAAATATTTTTAGTATTTTATATGTCTCACTCTTTCTTTCTCTCTCTCTTGCTTGACATAACAAGTACTTGAGAGGGCCCCAATTCACAAAATTAACTATGTTTCTTAATTTGTGTAAAATGACTAATAAAATAGAATTTATAGAATTGGGGCAATTAATCCAAACTTTGAACTCTAAGTAAAATAGTCTTGGGGCAATTAATCCAAACTTTGAAACTCTAAAAGACTCAATAAATTTAAAGGGTATATTTGGAATATTTTGGTGAATTGTATATTGGATTTCTAAAAAGTACCATTGTATTGAACAAAAATAAAAAACAAAATATACCAAAGATAAGGAATGGAGGGAGTAATTGAGAACTCGTTATATTTAATTTTGTTTTAAATATATTCATTTAATAGAATTTATGATTTGTGTTTACCATATTAAATCGTTTGACTAAAATACACTAAATAACATATGGAATTAAATAATGGATAAGAACAATTAAATAAAAGACAAAATATACCAAAGATAAGGAATGGAGGGAGTAATTGAGAATTCTTTATATTTAATGTTGTTTTAAATATATTCATTTAATAGAATTTATGATTTTTGTTTACCATATTAAATCGTTTGACTAAAATACACTAAATAACCTATGGAATTAAATAATGGATAAGAACAATTAAATGCATTTACAAGACCAATTTTGAATATATATATATTTTTTTTTGGTAAAATTAAGGTATTCAATGCGCGCAACTGCAGAGACTAATCTCCCATGTTATTGAGATCTATATAAGGGGTTGACAACTTCTACTAGATATTTTTCCATGTGCATTGGCCATATATCGAACTCATGACTAGATGCTTTAGATACTTTAGGAGATCTCTACTTGTGTTATATACCATGTTTATTATACTTAATATTAAAGACCATAAATTCAATTCATTAAATGATGTTTTGTTTATTTATTCACCTTTTAAATTATGTATTAAATAGCGTCAACATATATATTAATTGTGATTTGCATCAAACACGTACCACCCAATCACCCTATATATTTGTACAATGTCATGCTTGGTATGCACAATACATTTCATATACCCTAAGCAAGATACTCTTACGTTTCTTTGAGATAATTGCCATGGGTTGTAGAAAGCGTAGCTTGGTGGTGCTCAAAGGTGTACCAAACCAGAAGCCGAACAACACTGATCTGGTGGAGGAGATGCAAGAATCGTTGAACAACCAGATAAATGTAAGTGACTCTAATCGTCCATTCTCATCTGTAAAAGATCCTTGTTGTTAACAAATTACTTTTTTCTGTGACTAGGGATATATATTGGAACTGGAAAGATTAGAAAGGGCAGAATTTGTTGAACCGACATTAACTATCGTAGTATATGAGGATAATAACGTAAGTTCACTTAATTCTACAAATTCTTTGTTTTATTTTAAAGCAAAATTCATATTGTGTAACTTATATTTGGGAATTATCTCATAGGGTCGCAAGAGAGGGCGAAAAGTAACAAATAAGGTTGCTGGACCAATTTTTGCTACCTTTGAACTTCCTGATAATGTTGATATTGAAAGGGTATGTGGCTTTTTTTTATGGTTAATAAGTTTCATGATTGTGATAAGTTAATAAAATTGTTTCTAACTTAATTATAAATTTGCAAAAGGTGCTTATGATCAAACGTTCGAGACGTCCTCATAAATATTCAATCTTTGATAGAGCACGGAATTGGAAAATAGAGTACAGAAGGCGATCTAGCGGAACCACCAAAGATACTGTAAGATAATAAAAACATTATACAAATGATTTTATTAATATAATATATAATGGCGGACAAAATTAGTGTTGAATTTAATTAATTTTTTTCATTTGTAACAAAATTGGCCTCTTATAATTGTTTATACAGTATTATGTTCACTTGCCATCCGGTCTAAGGTTTCGTGGCCAGAAGAATGTGATACGTTATATTTTGTATGAAGTCTCTAAAAAATATATGAGGAAGAGAAAAGCAAGAAAATGAAGCTGGATAACAATGTACGTTATATTTAATATTCAAAGAACAAACAACTATATATATATATACACACAATATATGAAGCTGGATAACAATGTACTCATGTTTGTTTGTTTCTCTTTTGCAGTAGCATCTGGGATTAATAGGCAGTGCATCAAGAAAATAGATGATCACTAGTGATCCAATGGTTAGGGGATAACAATAAAGAAGGTCATGTAATAGAGGTCAATATGACTTAGGTTTTTTGTCGATTTAGATGTCTTACTCTTTTGGTTGGCATGTTGTGTTTCTTCAGGTTGATGAAAACAATATTCAAGGCCTCTTTAGTTCTTGCGATACACCTTTAAAATTGGTTTTGACTTGCTCATATTCGCGTACGTACTAAAGTCTATTTTTATTTATTAATGAAATTGAGTAGGAAATTAAAGTATCAAATCAAATTATATTATATTTTTTAAAATGGGATAGGGGAAACTATGGCTGACTAAAGTGGAGTTAATAATCATTTTATAATTGTCCCTGAGGGTTTGAACTTCATATATTAGGGTGCTAGACAACTCCAGTTGTACCCTGTTTTATTTTGAAACTGTTCATGGCATTGGACAAAAGTGAGGTCAATTGGGACTGAACAAAAACTCAAATTAATGTATCTCACAAAACCAAAGTATAACTTTCTGTCCCACAGTACAACTTTAATGTCACAAAAAAAATACCAAAATATTTGTATTTCCTACTCAATAATCTCTCTCTCTCCCTGATCTCATTCTTCTCTCCCCCTCTCTCCCCTCTTACATCTTCTCATGACCTCTCTCTAAAACATCTTGTCACAACTCTTCTTCCATAGAAGGGGCAAACATTAATTTATAAATATGGATACTCAAGATTTTATGATTGGAGAAGAGTACAACCTCGGGATAAATTACCTTAGGAAAGCATTTTGATTACACCTCAGTGCTTTCCTAAGACTAGCTCTCCACTTTGAAACGATAAACCACCTTAGGAAAGCATGTCGCAATGGAGAAGAGTACAACGAAACATCACTCAATAGGAAGTTTTTTTTTTAAAGGCAAACAGAGAGTATATATATATATATATAGAGTACAATGGGTACTCAATCCGAATAGACATACGCCACCACAAGAGACTACAAACATCTACCTCCTAGATATACATACAATCAATAGGAAGTAGGAATTCCATTACCAAAATTCAGGTTGTTAACAACCCTAAGCATGTACTTAGGCTCTGTTTGGCAAAAAAGAGCGGATAGCAGATAAGCTAGCGGATAACGGATAAGCTAACTTATAGCGGATGAGCTTATATCGGATAGCTGATAGCGGATTGAATATAAACTGTTTGGTAAAATTAGCGGTTGAACTAGCTTATAAATATAAAATGACTGAAATGGACATTTGTAATTAATGCTAAATGATAAGAGAGAATACTTATTTAATGTAGGATAAATGAGGGATTTAATTAAAACAGTGAGGGTAAAAGTAGAAGAAAAAATGAAACGTTATAAGCTATAAGCTCAAAAACTACTTCAAGTAGCGTTTCAAAAAACGCTATAAGCTAGTGACAAAACACTATAAGCTAGTGATGTCAAACACATAAAATTAGCTTATTCGCTATAAGCTAGCAGATTGTGCTTGCCAAACAGAGCCTTAGCTACCAAGACCTCACTTCACAGACAGACTTTTCTACTTAATTAATGGCATTACCTCAATTTATTAAGAAACCTTAAGTCTGTCACCGTATGCATGCACCCTCCAGATTTTGGTTTACAATATCAAGCTACGGCATCCACAATGGAGGACTCCCCATTTGAGTCTTTAAATATACTCCATGTGTACACATCACTCTTTTATACATTTTTAATACTAATACCTAATAAGCACTCAACCTCCCCAATGCAACACCATCAAAAAGTTTCTTAAATGGGTCCCACAAATAATTACACATCATCACTTTATCAACAAATAACTTACAAATTTTTAAATAGGACCCACTTAAGGTAAGAGAGAGAAAGTCATTGTACAAAGACTCCTCTCTATAAGAAACACAATTATTTTTTTTCCAACAATGGTATTCCTTATTAAGGATGATCCTTAATAAGGAAAAAACACTATAAAATCCACCATTGTGGATGCTCCGAGCATCTTCTTGCACCACAACTCCCAGAGAAATCTGACCCATTTGGACTTGCTTTAACTTTTCTTCCATACCATACCAATCATTATGAGAAAGAAAAATATGTCTAAAATAGGGACATTAATTAAATTGAGTTAATAAGGAAAATGTACTCATCCTAAATACGTAATGCAATAAATGTGTATTATCAATATATAATCGTAAGAGGACTATTTTATTGAGTTTCTTCTCAATGGGAGGTCAAACAATTGGAAACCCTCTTGGCAAGCCTCTAGGAAGTTCATCATCTTATCTCGAAGCATATAAAAGATAGAACGTGACACTCATATATAGGACTAGGTGATGAGACCACCCTTTCTTGATATCTCTTTTTTTCTTCTTTTAATTTCTTCTTCTCATTTCATATTCTGATCATGATGTTTCTGTATTATGTCACAGTTCTTCTTCTTCTTCTTCTTCTTCTTCTTCTTCTTCTTCTTCTTCTTCTTCTTCTTCTTTTAATTTCTTCTCAGTTCACAGTTGTTCTGTCAGGTGCGGTATTATGTTTCCGAACCAACCTTGCTCATCAGGACCAACATTAAGTTTTCTTAAATTCTCCACTTTCTTTTCTATTCGACCATCTTGATCGTTCCTTTCTAGCTTAGAACATATTAAGAGTAAACTCTATCTATGAATTGAATATAAATTTCATTCAAATGAAATATGAAGTAAAAACTTAGTACAATATGAAGAGATGATCACTATATATAGTTCACCTTCTAGTGAAAGAAAATACAAAAATCCAACTAACTAACAAACTAAGAAAAGTAGTTACAATTGAAGACTAATTTAACTAACTTGTAAACTAACTTTCTAATAGAACATGATGTTGCATCATAAATTTTTCTCTCACAATTTTTCCTGTCTTGGTTGTTCCTTTCAATTGGCTCTCCACATGTATGGTGTTAACCTGACCGATGACTTTTCTTGAAGCGGGCGCTACTTTCTTGTCTTGTAGTACCGCCACTATCCCTTTTAAATTTCTGGGTATTCTGGTGGGTGCCAATCCTAGAAGGAGACACACTTGGGCATCAATCATTGATAAAGTGAGAAAGAGACTTTCATCATGGAGCGGCCGTTTTTTATCTATTGGGGCCAGAGTGACTATCATAAACTCTATCCTCAATAGCATCCCTCTTTACATGTTCTCTTTTTTCAAGGTGCCAAAGATTGTCATCCAAGAGCTTATTAAGATCCAGAGGGACTTCTTTTGGGGGGGCAACAGAGCAGGTCGTCCTATTTATTGGGTGTCTTGGGATAAAGTTGGTAGACCTAAGAAGGAAGGTGGTTTGGGGGTGAAAAATCTTGAAGCGTTCAATATGGCCCTATTGAGTAAGTGAAAATGGAGGTGCATCAATGATCTCAATGCTAGCTGGTCGCCGCTTTTATCTCACCGATATGGAGATTTGAGGTCTGCTTTCACGAGGGTTGTCTCCTCTAGAGGTGGTACTAAGGACTCGCTATGGTGGAGAGATTTACTTCTTTTGGAAGATGGCACGCCACATTGGCAGGGTGCCTTTGCTTCTGGCCTCAGGCCAATGTTGGGTAGGGGGAATTTGATATCCTTTTGGTCGCATAAGTGGGCTAGCGCCGATACCTTTTAGGACTTGTTCCCTAGTCTCTACCATTTGGCAAAGTTTAAAAATGGTTGTATTAGGGAGCATAGGTATTGGGTTGATAGTACTTGGCATTGGAATCTCGTTTGGGACTGTGTTTTGATGGCAGACGAGAGGGAGGACTCTGATATGTTGTTAGACATTTTAAACTCTCTCATCCCGAAGAGTCCGAGCATGATAGATGGCAGTGGAGACTTGATAAGTACCATGTGTTTACGGTCAAATCCTGTTATATTCTGCTGTTGAACCTTTGGCACAATAATGGGTTGGATAGCGACATTCAAAGCGCTTTAGATGATATGTGGCAACTTTCGATTCCCACTAAGGTGGGGGTGTTCGGTTGGAGATTGTTGTTGGGAAAGCTTCCAATCCGAGATGCTCTTATTTCTAAGGGTATCATTACAGACCCTCATGGGTCGTGTTGTTCTTTTTGTTTTGAACATGATGAGATTATTTATCACTTATTTTTCTTATGCAGGCGCCCATGGATTCTCTTGTTGGAGTGGCACATTTTAGGGCTCATGGCATTAGGCTGTGGATTCCAAAAAGGCTGGTAAATTGAATTATCTTATGTGGATGTGGCAGTCACATGGTGCCTCTGAAGTCATCGAAATCACATTCTATTTAGGGATCAAGTCTTCAATTCTCAAATAGTAGTCAATCATGTTAATTAAATCTATATATTGGAGTTGGTTTATTAGCATTGAAGGTCGCAACTTAGCTTTGACAATTTTCGACTGGTGGGGAAATCCTATTGTTTGTATGAACTCGATATAGTTTGGCCTTTTGTCTCATTTTTTCTTGGGGTACTCTTTCCTCCTTGGGTCTTTTTCTCATGTGATTTTGGCCCTAGGAGGTTTTAATGAGACCCCTTGTATCTGTACCGGTTGGGGTCCCTGTTTGCATCTCTTTTTATAAAATTTTGCTTATAAAAAAATCAATCAAATTAACTCTAATCAAAACAACCACTACCAAATTAATCTTGGTAGTGGTTGTTTTGATTAGAGTTAAGTTGATATGTCATTCCAAATTAATCTATTTCACTTTTTACTTTTTGTTGGTCTCACTTTCTTACATCATCTCTTAACTTTTTTAATCCCACATTTAAAACTAATTTTGCTCTTTCCCCCTCACTCTTATCTTTCTCAATTTTCTCTCTATCTCTCTCCCCTCTACTGTCTCTCTCACTTCACATTATTATTATTTTTAGACTATTTATATTCTTTTTAATCAAAATAAAAATTATTAAAGTCTCTATTTTTCTTTCTTCTATTTATTATTGATAAAATTCAACTATACATTTAATCATCAACTATCAACTATAATTACCATCAATCAACTATAACTCTAATCAAAACAACCACTTCCAAAATTATTAATCTATCATTTTATTACTATTAGTTCTCGATTGTGGAACATTACACATTGTCAGAATAATTATTTTATATTCTGCTTTTGTGTTACAACGAGAAAATGTTACATGTTGTTGGTATAATTTTACTACTGATAAAACATATATATATATTGTATATTTATTTGTCATTGGAGCTACATTATTAATAGATGATTGGTAATTACCTAACTATAAAAAATCTTAATTGAAGAAAATATTCTAATGTTATTAAACTTCATTTCTTAACAATTTGAAAGATTTATTAATGTAATTGAATTTTATCTATTTACACAATGAATACGATGCTACCCGTGCGTATGCACGGGTATACTGCTAGTGAGTACATTAAACCTTTCTACATTGGAAAAGAATTATGACTTCAAAAGCAAAATTGAGTGATTGAAAGTACTTAATATAAAAATTGTGACTTCAAAAGCAAAACTAAGTAATTGTAATACTTGATACAAGAATTGTGACTTCAAAAGCAAAGTTGAGGGATTGAAAATACTTGATATTAAGAATGAGTGGAAAAAATTAATACCACAAAATTAAGTTGGTTGGAAATTTTTGTTGAATTATTAGTAGAATTTAATTTGCTAGGTGAAAATGAGAGTTCAATTTTTTTAAATAATATTCATTACTTATACTTGTATGACTAAATACAATGCCATCACAAGAAGTATGCAGTGTAGATAAGAAGCTAAAAACAAAAGCATATAATATTTAGATTTATAATCCATGTGAGTGAGTATTATCTTCTTATATATACGCGGCTTGTCACTGCCGCGCGCCATTTTTTTTTTCTCTTTTCCCTTTTTTTTTCAGTTTTTTTTTTTTCTTTTTTCATATTTTATTGTTATGTATTTCTTTCTTTTTCTTACTTTTATATTTGAGGACTACTTTACGGTCTCGAAAATTTTTACATGTTTAAATATGCGAAGTTTGCTCTTCAATAATTAAATCGGTGAAAAAAAGATTTAATTTAATGACAAAATACGAAAAATGAGATGCTAAATAGTGTGCTTTGGTGTACTTTATGGTGAAAGAATAATAACTTCGTGACAAAATACGTAAAGTGTGATGCTAAACAGTGTGTTTTGTGGTACCTTAGGGTCTAGAAAAAATTAACATGTTCAGCTACACAAAGCTCATTACTCAATAACCCATTTGGTGAAAAAAATATAATTTCATAACAAAATACGTAAAATTCAATGCTAAATAGTGTTTTTAGGGTATTTTAGCATCAATTTGTTTTAATTATTCAAATATGGGAACTTCGTTCCTCAAGTTCAACTTTGTATATGTTCTTATATTTTATTAGTGGTTTTAAATCAAACTCTGCATTATATTTACCTATGTGTTTCACTTTTAATTGTGTTGTTTTCGTTTCTCTCTAATTATGAGTTAACTTTTTATATTGGCATTTGATGAATATCGACAACATTATTAGAAAATCTAGACTTTTTATCTATGGAAGATCAATTTCAATTTCAATTTTTTTTCTAATCTTCTTATCTAATTTATAGTTATAATTTAATTTTTTTCCACGGGTACTTCAGCCACATTTACGATAGAAATCTCCATCATATTCTTTGAACTTTGTATACGTGTTTCTATTTTATTGGTAGTTTTCATCCAACCTTGCATGATACCCACGTGTTTCACTTTCTATTTGTGTTTTCTTCTTTGATTTGATAATTTTGCACCAACGAGTATTAGAAGCATACTTAAATTGGTGTTTATATTTTTAACTTTCCTTTATATTTGAGAACCACGTCATATCATTTACTATCACGAAAACTTGCAGCATTTACCCCGCGGGAATTTCAGCCACATTTACAATAGAATCTCCATCAACTTCCTTCAAATTCGCATAGCTTCTTCTCTTTACTTTTATACTTTTTTTCCTAATATTTTTTAGAACCATATTATTGTGAACCTGAAATATCTATTGAATCCATTTAGTTCGATCACTATCACATCACAAATGTATTTTATAATTTTTTAGGATTTACGATTTATATGATTAACTTCTCTCTTCGTGTTTGGTTGCATCCCTCATTACTGAGAGTTGTGTGTATTTCTTGCAAAATATAATATATAATAAATACCTACTCCTGCAGGAACTTTAACTATATTTACAACAGAAACCCTCATAACTTTGTTTTAGGTACTTCTAATATTCTTTTTAAATTTTACTATCTTCTTATTAATTTATAGTTATAGTTTAATTTTTATTCACATTTATTTTACTATATATTTTACAAACCAACACCATTGGCCCATCGCATAAACTACCTTGGAACACAGGGGTAAACTAAGTGCTTTCAAATTCAATTCTGAAGGGGACGAGCTATGTACTGCTTAAAAAGAAACCAATCATGAATGTTTATAACGAGGTTTGCTAATAAATGCGTAAAAATTTGTTGCTCATATACACAAAGGAATTAATTAGCCAACCCCGCATCGCATGCGAGTTTCGTTATTGTTAGCGCCAAAGTGCCGCTTTTTTCCTTTTTTTTTTTGTTTTCTTTTTCTTTCTTCTTTTATATTTTAATGTTTTCTCTTTTTCTTTTTTATATTTTAAAGAGTATTTTACCATCTCTAAAATTTAATCTTTTTCGTGTCAATCGGGTATCCTTTATGCGCAAATCAGAGACTAATTTCTTGAGTTAGGTCAGAAAACTCTCCTCAAGAGATTTAACATCACTATTGCGTGCCTAAAGTCGATTCGATCCCAAGACCTTGGTTAAGTTTGGAAGAGACCCTTACCATCTCATCCAAGTACTCTTGGGCCTCTAAAATTTAATATGTTTAAATATGTGAAGTTTTTCTTCAATAATTAATTTGATAAAAATGCTAAACAAAGGTGTGTTTTGGGTACTTTAGTGTTTATAATTTTTTTAACTATACAAATACTCAAAGTTCGTTTCAGATAACTGATTTAGTGAGAAAAAATATAACTTTGTGAGACTAACTTTTGTGCAACTCACCATTTTACTAATTTCCACTTTAAAAATCAATTTCTTTTTATACTTTTTCTTTTTGTAGTTTTTAGAACCGTATTTTTATGAACTTTTTAAAAATTAATTTTTTTTTCATACTTCTTCTATTTATATTTTTTAGAACCATATTCTTTTGAAGTTTAAATATATTTTGAATCCATTTAGTTCGGTTACTATCAACTATGGATGTTTAATTTCAACGTTTTTGTTAATATTCTTATTAAATTTTATAATCTTATTTAATTCATGAGTTATAAATTTTTCTTATTCACAGTTCATTTGACTATATATTTTACAAACTAACACCATTAGTCCACTGACATAAGCTACCCTAGGATTTAGAGTTGACTCAATGCTCCCAAGTTTGATTCCCGCAGTGGACAAGCATTGTACAGTTAAAAAAATCAAGCATGAACATTTTTAAGGAGGCATTTGCTAATAAATTGCATATTTACTCATTGTTGTAGTTGTTTTCATTTTTTTGTTTGCTTTTTTTATTCACTTCTTTGTTTACTTTTTTGTTTGTTTTTTCTCCAATTTTTTTGGTTTTGATTTTGTTTTTTCTTCTTTTATTTTTTTGTTCACATGTCATTGGTACGCAGTTTCCATCGACTTTGTCAACGATTAATCTACGTTAGGGAGTCTGGCTGACCACGAGTATCCGGCTTTGTTGTTCCGTGTGGTTCTCCCCTAATAGAGTTTTTACCACATGCATGCAAGGTTATTTTTTTTTTTTTATATTTTAAGGGGTACTTTACTGTATACTTTTTTTTTCTTCTTTCATATTTTAATTTTTGATTTTTTATCTTTTTTATACCATAGTAGTTTACTGTATGAAAAAAGTTTTAGATGCTTAAATATGCGAACTTTATTCTTCAATAATGGATTAGGTGAAAAAAAGATTTAATTTGATGACAAAATTTGTAAAGTAGAGATGCTTGATAGTGTGTTTTGTTATGCTTTGTGGTTTTGAAAAAAAATTTAATGGTTCAAATACACAAAGTTTATTCCTCAATAACTGGTGTGGTGAAAAAAATCGTGCCAAACTACGTAAAGTGTGATACTAAGTAGTATATTTTAGGGAGTACTTTATATATTTTTGTTATATATATATATATATATATATATATATTATGGAGTACTTTACCGTCTTGAAAATTTTAAGATGTTTAAATATGTGAAGTTTATTCTTCAATAATCAATTAAGTTGAAAAAAAGTTTCATTTTATGACAAAATACGTAAAGTAAGATGCTAAACAGGGTGATTTGGTGGACATTATGGTTCAGGAAATTTTAGTTGTTGAAATACACAAAGTTTGTTCTTCAATATAGCTGGTTTGGTTAAAAAAATTGTGACCAAATACGTAAAGTGCTTTATGGTAATAATTTAATTTTTATTCACAAGAACTTCAACCGCATTTACGAAAGAACTTCACATCATATTCTTTCAACTTTCTACTATCAAGTATTGCGTTTGCTTCTATTTTATTGGTGATTTTCAAACAACTCTACATGATACCGGCCATGTGCGTCACTTTCTAATTGTGTTGTATTCTTTTATTTCTAATTATGAGTTAAGTTTTTATTTTTGCATTTGATAAACATGGATTATCTTATTAAATTTTTAGACATTTTCTTCTTACTATCTATGGATGGTTAATTTCAACGTCTTTGTTAGTGTTCTTTTTTTATTTTATAATCTTCTTATTTATTTTATAGTCATAATTTTATTTTCTTAACATTTATTTGACTATATATTTTACAAACCAACAAAGATTGCTTGCAATCGACATAAGCTACCCTAGGACACGAGAATTCGACTTAGTGTTCTCGAGTTCGATTCCCGCAGCAATGGATTAGCTCTCAGATAGTTAAAAAAAGAAACCAAGTATGAATGTTTAAAAGGTGATTTATAAATACGTAAAAAATTTATCACTCATTTACACGAAGGAATTTAGTCAATCCCGTGCATCGCACGGGTTATGCGGCTAGTTATTATAACATTTTTATAGCAGCAAAGTTCCCACTCTAAACATTGTATTTTATTTCATTTACTGCCAGACTTTTAAAACATGGAAAAAAATGTAGAAAACTGAAATCAATGAAGTAAGTAAATGACGCTAGTAGGGAAACATCAGTGAAACTCTTAAAAACTAGAGTTCCTTTACACAAGAAGAGAATGATATATGAAAACAAAATGAATCTCAATAAAAACAAACAGAAAGAAAATAAAATGTTTTCATTGATGGATATGAGATAACCGAATTACATTATTCAAAGGAACAGAAATCGAAAATCTCTTACATAAGATAAACCTAAGCTTAGATATACACCTGAAAATGGTGACATATAAGCTAAATAGAAAAGCGATATCTATATCTAAGCCTTTGTGGGTGATTTGTTGGCCTCAGAAGGAGACTTGAGTTTCTTCAACGCCTTGCGAGCAGTCTTCTTAGGCAAAAGAGCTGGGTTAATGTTAGGGAGAACACCACCATCAGCAATTATGACACGAGCAAGCAATTTGTCGAGTTCTGCATCGTTCCTCACAGCATAAACAAGATGCCTTGGGACAATTCTGATTCTCTCAGTATCACGTGCCGCATTTCCAGCCAATTCAAGCACCTTCATATATACACAAAAATAAACAATATTTCAGAAACCTAAATTTAATAAAATAGGTTGTGATTCCCAAAAATTCAAGAAAACCCTAACGATAAAGGGAAAAAAGCGAATGTCAATTGAATACCTCAGCAACAAGATACTCAAGAACGGCAGCCAAGTAAACAGGAGCACTGGCACCAACACGCTGAGCGTATCCTCCTTTCTTCAAAAAACGTCCAATTCTTCCAACGGGGAATTGAAGACCGGCTTTGACTGATCTTGAAATTTTCTTCTTCCTTGGTTCTACGCCTTTCCTTCCTCTGACACCTTTCTTCAAATTTCCACCGGTTTCCATTGTGAGATTCAAACACTAAATTTCTTTCTACTGAGAATTCAGGGAGTGTGGGGAACGAATGTGATGTTAGAGAAGGAGGAGTAAGCACGCTTTTATGGAGTACATGTAGGGTAAGTTTTGGGCGTTGAGCGGTTGGTGTGTGTTGGATCAGATCTAATCAACGGATGAGCGTGATTCTCTACTGATCTGTGTGCTTTTAAATGAACCAATAATATTAATTCAAATTGGTCAAAAATATTAATTCAGTCAAATATTTGAGGAAAAATATGTAAATTAGTCACTAAAAGACAAAAAATGTCATTACACCCTATTTCTTTTTCTTTTTACACTCTCTTTCTTCATTTTTTCTCTTTCCTCTTACACTCTCTTTCCTCCTTTTTACTTATCTCTTACACTCTCTTTCTTCCTTTTTTCTATTTATTTTTACACTCTCTTTCCTCCTTTTCACTTTTCTCCTACACTCTCTTTATTTCATTTTTCTGTTTACTTTACTTTTATTTTTCCATAAACAAGTCTTCTCTTTCTCTTCACTTCACTTTTTGTTTTTTTAACTAAATTTCCAAATTTATACAAACACTACTCTACTTAAATTAGTCTACTAATATTATCTTATTGATAATCTTCTATCACCTCTTATTGATAATCTACTAATAAACTAAAATATTTAATTGAAACTACAAGAGAACTGCAATGATAAATAAAAAACGCAGAATAACTGCACTGATATATAAAAAAACACAGGATTAATATTTGTCATTGAGAATTAAAAAAATTGAAGACGACTATAAACCTACTATGTAAAAAACAAGAAGATTTAATGACTATTTAAACTACTCATAAATATTTAAACTATCAACTATGATATACTATTAAACTAAAATAATCAATTGAAACTACGAGACAACTGCACTGATATATAAAAAAACACATGATAGCTACAGTGATAAATAAAAAAACACGAGATTAATATTTGTCATTGATAATTATAATTTTCGAAGACTATTATAAACCTACTATCTAAAAAAACAAGAATACTTAATGGCTATTTAAACTACTAATTAATATTAATGAAATATTTCTTATTGATAATTAGTATCTAACTTTTATCATCTACTATAATCTACTAATCAACTAAAATAATCAATTGAAACTATGAAATAACTGCAATGATATATAAAAAACATGGGATAACTGCAGTGATATATTAAAAAAACACGAGATTAATATTTGCCATTGATAATTATAATTTTTGAAGACTACTATAAACCTACTATCTAAAAAACAAGAAGGCTTGATACTATTTAAATTGATTAATACCTAAAAAAGACAAATAATTGTCACTGATATATAAAAAACACAGGATAATTATTTCTTATTGATCATCTACTATCTATCTTTTACTATATATCTACTATAATCTACTAATCAACTCAAATAATCAATTTAAACTATGAGATAAGCTATAGCCGATACATAAAAACACAAGATAGTCAGACCGATATATATAAAAAACACGGGATAACAATACAGATATATAAAAAATACTCCACTGATATATAAAAAAACACCGGAAAAATGCACAATTGTTTTTAAATGATAATTTTACATTTTTAGATTTTAATATTTATCTATTTTTTATTTGAAACTCCTTTTTTATCTACTTTAAATTTGTTTTTATTTCCACGGGGTAATTTTCAGACTATTTAAATACGGTCTAAGTTCATTCATAAAAATAACATGATGACACCGATGCGTATGCGCATGCACGTATCCTACTAGTTGATGTTAAAAGACAATGCTATTGCATGCTAGGATTCTAGGATTCTGTCGACTGTAATTTTTCTCTGTCAATTTTCCAGTCTTGGTTGCTGCGGTTTGTGGTCTGATATTGGGTCTAGACTCTAGATTTGAACAATGCACGACATCAATCTCTTGCTCTTCTGTGGTCAAGTCCACACCCTTTCAACTCCATAACCTTAAGCCCATGCTTTTTCCAACCCCCTCTACTCACTAGACACCCTAAACCACCTATTATTCCCAAAATACCCCCAATTTGAAATCTCCAATTTCCCCTATCTATTCCCTCTCACCCTCACACACCCCCTCACATTCTCATTCTCCCAAAAAACTACCCTACAACCGAACTCACACCCCTCAACTTCAATCCATCATTTTCGTTTGTTTTCCATCAAAAATCAACGACATGCCCTTCAATCCACTTCTAGGTACGCTTCTTCATCTTCTTCTTCGCGTTTTTTATTTTTTTCGCTGTTTTGGGTGGTTCGGCCTTGCAGAGGCCGATCTGGAGCGATCAGGCATGGCCCGAACCCCCTATTTAAGCAACTGTTTAGGTGTGGTTCGATCAAGCGTGCTTCGAACCTTGTTAAGGGTGGTTCAAACAAGCGTGCTCCGTTGCGGTTCACATCTCGCGGGGTCGAACCCCCCTGATTGTTGCTGGATGCTGATTTTAACTGATTTTTAACAATTTGATTGATTCTATATAGTATGGCTAACACAAGAGGAGGTAACAATGTTGGTGAGGGACGTGTACGTGGACGTGGACATGACACTTCTGGAGAGACGCAGCCCGAGGGTGAGAGGCAGCCCGAGGAGAGGATCCGTCCCACTGCCTCCGTGCGCCGAGGGAGGACTCTTGGGATGCCACGTGGACGCGAGAACCATGTTGAGGTTGACCTTACAAAAGATGTAGCATTGGATTTTAATGATATAAACGCTCATGTTGGAGCTGATTATATAGAGCATGATGATGATGCTCAGTTGGATGTGCCATCAACTTCTCAGGCTTCACTACAAGAAAAGTCTGATTTAGCCACCAACATTTGCCTCAGACTTTATTCCGTCGGTAGTTTGCCACGGACTTGCGACGGATATTAATTCGTCAATCGTTTGCCACGGACTTGCGACGGCCATGTATAAAAAGCAAGAGGCGCGAAGTTTCCCGCTGGGGTTTGCCACGGGTTTGCCACGGACATGTAAAAGGCCAAAAATTTGCGACGGCAAGTCCGTGGCAAGTCCGTGGCAAGTCCGTGGCAACCCAATGATGAAAATAAAACAGCCCGATCCCTAAATCCCTAAATATCAGAACGCTCTCTCTACCTCACTTTCCTTTCACACCTCTGACGCTGTCACTCTCTCATCTCCGCCGATCTCACTCTCCATCTCTCAAACCCTCACACACCCGTACCCACTTCTCCCTCAACCTCCGTCTTCTTCCACTCTCCTTTGCCCTTCTCGCACGACTTCCGCGCTCTCTATCGGTGGTGACGGCAGCAGACCTTGGCATCGAAATCGTCATTTAAAACGCGTTTACGATATCTGCGATAATCTCACGCTCAAGGTTGGTTTATTTCATCTTCTCTACGTTTCTGATTGCTTCGCTCGCGTTTCAGTGAGGAACAGCTTACGAAACCGGTGTTAGGGTTTTCAAAGAAACGATGCGAATTTGTCGATTGTGAGGATAAAGAGAACAAGTTCGAAGTGGTGTGGAAAGATAAAGAGTCGATGAGCTTGAATCGTGGCGATGTGCATGCTTCACGCTTGAGAGATTGTCCATGGCTTACCCTCACTGCTCGTCTTCAATTCCTCCTTTAGGTGGTGCTTTTGATTATTCTTCTAATGCAGGTGAAAACTTCATAATTCCACTTTGATGTTTATTTTGTATGAGGATTTTTATGAAATTAGTCCAATAAAGCTTCAATTTAGTTACTAAACTAACGTTTTCTTTCCTAGTTAGTCAACAAATTATATTAAAATAGTAAGCAGGCTCAAAATTTTGTTAAATCTGTCAAATTAATTCTTGAAGTTTTATAAGTAGTCTCATAGAGACTAATTAGATGGATTCCACACAACTTTAGGGATTGATGGGATGGATTTTACAAACTTTAGGAACTAATGGGACGTATTTTACAAACTTTAGGGACTAAGTATTATTTTCATTTAGCTTAGGGACCAAATAGGTGAGTAGTCAGAGGCTATCTGTTGGGGTGACTCCCAAAACTCTTAGGCTTCCCAAACCTGGGGAGGTTCTTCTCTCTGTACATGGATCACCCCTAGGTGTTTACAAGGAAAATAACATGGAAGCCATAAAAGGTATGATTAAGTAATATGACTACGAACAGGATTAAAGTTAAAACTTTTTCTGTATCATATTCATGGTATTGGTTTCCATATGATATTGCATTGCATACTTCCCTAAAATCTCAAGTACCTACCTTAATGCTTTACTTATGAGTATGATTTTCTGTTCTTCCACAAGTTGAAACAGTGGGTGTCTATCTTCTAGTTATAATATGATATCTATTCTGAATTGCAGAGTCAGAGGAGGCTTGAATTCTGGTAAATACTCATTCAATATCAAGCAATACAAGTCTTTATACGCACCAATCAATACAGATTCTGTCGTCATGTAAAATTTAGTGGCCCTTTCTTCTGTATTCAGTTTTCAGTTAATTTACTGGTTTTGGTTTTATATTTGTGGGTGTTAATTCCTTTTTGTGGAGTCATCTTTTAGGTGCTGCATCTAGCCTATTTTTGGTCCCAGATTTATGCTGCTACTACTGGAAATGTAATTCTGTATTTTAATTGCCTATTATTTGCACCTTGACCTTGATGAGTGCTTGTTACTTCTAGTCTATTTTTTGGTCCCCAGATTTATGCTACTACTAGATGTGTAATTCAGTAACTATTTTTTATACTGTCTTTACATTCTTATACATCAATCCACAGTATAACATATGCTACTATCTGCTTCCAGGAATATATCCATAGGGTTGGTAGAACAGCTCGTGGGGAAGGCGGAAAAGGAAATGCTTTACTTTTCCCGATTCTGAATAATTGCAATTTATTTGCTATTTGAAGGTCGATTCTCTCTTTTCATAGAAGGGACATACTTAACTAGATGCTTCTAATGTAAGCTCTTGGTGTAGCTTAAGACTTCCAATACATTTGAACTTGACGAAACCTTGTGTTTGTCATTCATATGGAAGTGTATAATATTATGTCTGGATAAGTTCATGTATAATCATTCATCTCTTCGAATGCTTTTGATTTGAATTACTGTAGCATGTGATACTGAGTCATTCTTTGTGTCCCTTAGTGTGATGATATTATTGTCTTTGTGTTCCTTATTAGTGGGATGTGATGTGAAATATAAGAAATATAAGAAATTGGGTGCTATATTTTGAGCTCCTTAAAGTTAGTTTCACTGTGATTGTGTTGATTAATGACATGACACCTACTACTTGTTGGTCTTGCTCTCTCCTAACTTGATTATGACATTTTCTTTTGTTCTTCAAAGATTCTATTGAGTCTAGCTGTGAGTTTTTCCTGCCTTATCTTGTACAAGGATACCAGACTTTTTTGATATATCTATTTTATCAAACCTGGCTTCTTTTTGCTAGTTTTCTTTTAATTTAATTGCATTTTCTACTTCTGGAGTAATGTAATTTGGGATAAACAGAGGTTTTAATCCCTTTTCTTTTTGACAAATGTTATTGGCTCAATATTGCTGAACTTAATGATTATCCTTGTTTGGTTATTGTTGTTTGTGTTTTATTTGCATGATGATTTATATGATTTGTAAAATCCTTCTTGTATGCAGGACTTGGGTGAGGGTATTATTAGAATTATCTAAGGAGTTCAACATTGAAAAGTTTCTTGTTGTCTTTGTTGGATTCCCGATTGACCGCAGTGAGAATTCAATGACTTTTGTTCGGAGATATATGTTTTAAGTCGTATTCTATGGAAGCTAGTGTGTTGTGCTGATTATTACACATTTTCGCTTCTTGAGATGAATATCGTCGTGAGCTTTTGCTGTCCTTGATAGAAAAGATCCCCATAAATGATTCTGCTTTCATCATGTGGTCACCAAGATCCTATCAACTTGTGTGAAACTATCACAAAAAGTTAAGAGTCAAAGATCTTTGATGCCGTGTGTTTTCGATTGTGAATCATAAACATTTACCCACTTAGATTTTGTCAATTACTTGATTATCATTTGATGCCTAGTTCACAACCTTGTTTTGTCAAATGTCAATTAGCTGGCTGGGCAAAAAGGATTCTGATTATTGTTAATACGAAGTATTCTTCTGAACTTCGTGGAGCGGTTCATCATTTCCTTGAGTTTCTTTCTTGAGTTTTCTGCTTTTCTTTGTTTGCACCTATTGTCGAAAAGTCGGTCTTCAATAGTTTGAGTTTTGAACTTGTTGAACAGGATAACTAAGCACATTCTGCAGGGATCATTTGTTCACATTCTTTGTAAATGGAATTTACCTCCCTTATATTGATTAGATGCAGTCATCATGAATCATTATCATGTAGGTCGTGGGAACTCCTAGCTACATGTGTCCCGAGCTCCTTCTTCGATATACCTTATGGTTCTAAATCGGATATTTGGTCCTTGGGTTAGTACTCGTGTTATGATAATTTGTTCTTCATAAATTTTCTATTCTTGGTTTTTATGTTGTGATCTCTCAAATCATTATCCAGGATGTTATATATATGAAATGACAGGACATAAGCTGCATTCAAAGCATTTGTAAGTTACTTTTCTAATTTGAAGGATTTATTGTCTCAGATCTTTTCTTTGAGGAGCATATTTAATACTTTCATTTCTGCTCTTGGATGAATCAATCATACAAGCTTTACTTATCAATTTGACTATCATCAGACTACCATGCATGGACTTCTATCTCGTATAATTGAAATCTATAATTTTATTGTTTCCGTACCTTCTCTGCAAACTTGTTTTAATACCTAATTATCTTTCAATTTCTTTGAACAGGATATACAAGCATTGATCAACAAGATTAATAAGTCGATAGTAGCCCCACTGCCAACAAAATATTCTAGTTCATTGTAAGTCCTTAGTTTTTTATCGTGTACTTACTGTCGTCAATTTTGCCATTTGCAACTTGCATTGTCATGTCTCATAATTTAGCATTTGACCAACTTAGTGTCTGAACTCTGAAGTAGTCTAAGCTAAAAGGAGTGGGTAAGCCAAAAAGAAATTCAAAGTAGAGTTTCTTGTTAAATTATATACATTACTAATATTAGAAAATGATATATTGTACTATTGATGACTGGTTCAATGATATTTGTTTCAGCTTCTGTTATATATATAGATATGTATCCAGGAGGTGGTTGATTCCATGATCCTCATCAGCTGGAATGCTGGTTTGTAGGGTTTTATGATTTATAGCCTTAAGAATGTTTTGAAGTTTACTATTTTTTTAAGAATGTTTTGAAGCTATTGAAATAGTGGTTAATTTAGTGTTGCTTGATTGATAGCAAGTGTGTGTGGCCATATACACGAAAGGCTTTCTCCCATGCTCTATAAGTCATGAGTCATGAGTTCTAACATAAGTTTGCTCATGGTAAGTTGTACATATTTTGATATTCTCAGACTTGTGTTGATGTTCATCCAATAGTTTATTTCATATTAACTTGTAGTGAGTAATTTCTGCTCTGTGTACGTGTGTGGTTGTTTCTGGTTGTTATGACTAGTTTTACCATCCTCAATGATTCTTGTGACTAGTCCTCCTTAAATGTATGTTTTTGATAAGTATAACTTTGAATAACTCTTTCTAATAAGACTTTTTAATTGTAGGTGGAACATACAAGTGAAAGGGTGCAAAAATGGGGTGGGCAAGTTGGCAAGAAATTAACATGAAATTAAGTTATTTGGCATTTTAGATGATTGTATGAGTTCAAGTATCATAATATCGTTTCGACGAGCACTCCTGTTATGCACCAAATTTAAGCTTTACAAATTCTCTCGGCTTAAATATATGTGTTATGTTTATCAGTTTATAGAGTAGAACTTTGTGCACAGTTGTCATACATCATAGGATCCTAAGTTTGTATGCATTGTTTTCAAATTTTACTACTTTTCACTTTAATCTTGATGATTCGAATTTATTTATCTATTCTGTGTTTTTATGTTGCGTGTGTTTAAAAGGGTGCGGCATCGAGCAAAAAAAGCAGTTTGTGATATGATTGTTCAAAGACTTCATGACCAAATGAGTTGTACTTGTTAATCGTAATGAATTGCTCGATTTATACATATTAGTGGTTTAATTTATATTTAGATTTATTGATACAAAACCTTTCTTATTGTGCTTATATTGATACATTGGGCTTACTTGAGTTAACTATTAAATTTATGACAGCTTCTTTTTACAATAACTTGACTGATGAGGAACGAGCTAGAGTACATGATTACAACTTTGACCATCCCGGTCGATTACAATTATACTTCTTAGTTTGACATTATTAGTGAATTTATTTTCATATTAAAATATTATAATGGATGCTCGGGCTTTATGTTGGTGAATAATAATATCGAGAAAATTGACAGTTAACAAGATAAGGAAAACATACATAATATTTTATTTGATTAATTAATAAGTATGTGAATGTACTTGTGACTAGTCCTCCTTAAATGTATGTTTTGATAAGTATAACTTTGAATTACTCTTTCTAATAAGACTTTTTAATTGTAGGTGGAACATACAAGTGAAAGGGTGCAAAAATGGGGTGGGCAAGTTGGCAAGACAGTGGCTTCATGAGAGATCGCACATATCTCCCACCTCTATTCTAGTCAAATTCGGAGTAACATTTGATTTGCTAACGTGTTCTTAGTAAAATTAGGGCTAGTGGTCTCAAAAGTTCCTTTTGTCCATTTTGCATTGTATTGTAGAAGTTGCTATCTTTCCATTAGGTATAGGACATAATGCTATTGTACAAGACATAATCATTTATTTTACTAATTTAGATTTCCAAGTAAGAGATATTGCTTTTAACAAGTTGTTTTAATTCATAGCTTCATTTATAAGTATAGATATTCGGATTATTTGATTATAGGTTGAGAGTATTTGATTATAGTTAGGTTGAGAGTATTTGATTATTTAATATATATAGATATCACTATTAAACAGTATTTTGGATATATGGTTTAATTTTTTTTTTTGTTTTTTTTTATTAACATTTGCGACGGATTTGCCACGGAACTTTGCGACGGATTTGCCACAAAACTTTGCGACGGATTTGCCACGGAACTTTGCCACGGATTTGCCACGGAAAAATTTGCCACGGATTTGAGACGGAAAAATTTGCCACGGAAAATCCGTGGCAAAGCGTTTGCGACGAGCGCTTTTGCCACCAAAATTTGTCCGTCGCAAATCCGTGGCAAATGGTGTTTTGCCACGGATATTTGTACATTTGCCACGGAAATGTCCGTGGCAAATTAACGATTTTCTTGTAGTGCTTGCCTATCCACTTCTTAGGCTCGCCCATCCATTGCTAGGCCTTCCACATCATATCAGGCTAATCTTCATTCTGATGCTCACGAGCTCGAGCCATCAGCTGCTTCTGCTGCTGACAGATCATCGACTTTCCCTTATCCAGGAGGGCCAGATGATCGTAGTGTGCTATATGCTTATGGTTCCCACACTGCAAGAAACATATGGGACGGCCTGGTAAGTTTACAATTACTTAACAATTTATGTTTCTAATAAGTTGCATTTACAATTACTGAGTATGTTTTTTTTTATAATGAAAAATGTAGGAGCGTCCTCTTGATGGATTTAAGTAGAAACTTCATAATCATTATATGAAGGAATTTAATATTTATCCAAGCATTGCTCCTTACATTGCTCAGTCTGGTCTGTTGCCCCTCCATGATGTGGGGATTGCTACAATCAACCACTTCCTTGGTAATCGCTTTAGGGAGCGATGGCACGATGAGAGACAAACACCTTCCACCTTCTAGTTGGTGAGATGAGCATAACCACGGATGATGTGGCACAGCTCCCATATCCCCCCGTCACCGGATTTTTTATGACATGGTAGAGCCTAGCAAGATGGAGGCGCATCAGTGTTTGGTTGAGTAATTGGGGGTTTCATACGATGAGGCATTTGCTGAGGTACATAACAAAGGATGTAGTGTGAAGTTGTCATGGTTGAAGAAAGTCTACAATGAAGCCATTGAAGATGAGAGGTGGCAGAATGCAGCCCGTTGCTACCTGTTTATCTTGCTGGGCAAGTCCTTATTCTGTGACAAGTCTGGCAACAAGGTGAAGGTTGCATTGCTTTACATGATCAGAGATCTAGAGTAGACTGGTAACTATTGTTGGGGAGCTATGGCACTTGCTCACCTATACCAGCAGTTGACGGATGCCTCTTCCACTAAGGCTTCACAGATTGCCGGATTTTCCACTCTCCCCTAACCCGCTTTTTATTTATCACATGCCTGAATTTTTGAACATTTCCAGGGGCATATATTTGGTACGAATGGTTGAGAGAGGGGTACACTGAAAACCAGCCACGGGCTAAGAGGTGGGATTGCAAGAGGGCTAATAGGTCACTAGCTCAATTCAGGGCAGCTCTGGATCATCACAGGTCGGAGGAGGTCACATGGATGCCATTTGCGAACCCACATCACAAAGATATTGTTGGGACGACCTATTTTAAGGGGCATCTGCGTCATGCTGGGGTCATGGTGGCATATAACCCTGATCGAGTGGTTAGAGATTTTGGGTGGATACAGGGCATCCCAAAGGACCCTAGGCCTAATGGACAGGCAGTAGTCACTAACGAACAAGCTGCGCCGCGTGGATGGATTTCAATCTGCACCTTATTCCTGCAGGTGAGGCAGTAGTGCTTGGGATGCCAGCCACAGTACAGGGGTACATTGCTTGGTTTAGGAGTGTATCCTACCCATACCTATCACCAGACAACTACTCCTTCGACGCTGCAGAGCTTAGAGAGGTATGATGATTTATTTTAGTGTTACATTAAATAATTTATTATTTAACTTTGTTTTGTTATTAAAGTATTTTTTTTACCGTCTTATAGACCATGCCTGAGAATCTTGCCCTATACGATGAGCTGGAGCACGTGTTGGAAGGTGTTGGGATTCCACGTGCGGCCCGTGGCTGGAAGATAGTTGAGAGGCTGAAGGCAATTGCAAAGCCATTCAAGAGGGGGCTCAGGAGCTTTAGCTGTGTCTTCCATGCGAGGATGTCTCCCAGCCGAGGGAGAGGCAGCCACAGTAGTTGTGTTTTGTAATTGCCTTGAATTGTACTCTACGGATTCTTTACTTTTTCTTTTGCACAGATTGTATTTCTACGGATTGCACTTTTCTCTATATATTTTGTTTTTGTTATACCTATCATTACTCGATAATTGAGTATTCAATTTATGGTTACATTCGTTAAAAGTTAATAATTTATTGTTGCAAAATTGTTAATTTATCGTACGTTCAGAGTAGTTTCAGTTAACAAAGATTAAAAAAAACCAACAACAGCTTGGTTTGGCCCTCACATGTTCGACCTAGTTCGACCCTCGCTTGGTCGAACCTGTTAAAAACTTAATTTGGGGTGTCTGAGTTAAATTAACAGGTCGGTGCAACCAGATTTGATCCACTTCGATCAAGCGTACGCAAAACCGCACTTAATGTTTAAAAAAAATATAAAATCAAATTTTCATTAAGGGCATTTAGTCTTTTCACCCCTTTATGGGGGTGACTAGTGAGTAGGGGGTTTGGAAGAAGCATGGGCCACCTTAAAAAGTGCCATTTTTGCACCAATAAGAGCAGCCACACCCTTGTTTCCTGAATGTTCTGGATTGGGCCAAGCCCACTCCGAGTCAAAAGGGAGGCCCAATCCAACGCAGGATCTGGGTCATTAATAAAGTTAGTTTCCTAAAATTATTTTCTCGTTGTTTCATTTACACTTTTTTAATACGTGTGAAATATAAAGTGTGACACTTAATTTGGGACAAAAGGAGGATGATTAACAGATAATCAAACCTTGCGTCAAAAAAAAACAGATAATCAAACCTTATGTAAAAAAAACAGATAATCAAACCAAATTAAAGAAAAAAAATATGAAATACACCAAATGATATTGTTGGGAAAAAAATAAAAATTATACCATTAGAAGTGAAAATTTACACATCGATGCAATTTCTAGATTTTAATAACCAGTATGAGCACCCGTGCCAGCACGGATATCTATTATCTTTTAACATAACATTTGAATTCGTTGTTTGCGACTTAAAAAATGAAGTTGTACGCTTTCGTGTATTATGTGATATGATGCACCGTCTTTCTTTGTACACAGTCTTTTATAAAATCATTATGTTATATAATATATTTCTCCCGTATACTTTGCATATATAGAATTAAATATAATTATTTTAGTCAATTATATACATTGATTTTTGATTAAAATATGTATATTCCGATAAATTCTATAAACGGGAGAAATTGAAGTAACGATTTAGGAGAAACTACTATTAAAAATGAGGACATTGAGTTTATTAACTAAAAGCCTAAAATAGTCATTGACTATCCAATGGGAGGGGTGTCTCTTGACTATCTAAAAGCCTAAAATGGTTTCCTACCACGACTTCAGTTTCATGGGGAAAACTCGTATTGGCCGGTGGGAGGATTTGGGGATGTCGAACCCTCCCTGCCTCTGTCTCGAACCCATTCAAATAAACATTAATTATTAGTTTTTATTTTATTTTATGCATATTTAATATTTCATTTTGATACATATTTTTTTAATTTTTATTGATCTCTTTTCAATTTTAAAATCAATTTAAATGCTTTTAATTTTATTTTACTATTGTATAATAATTTTTAGTCATTCATTTGAACACATCTACAAAATTCTACAAATAGAATTGCAAATCTTTGTTCTATGGATTTGGTAGTCATATAACCCATCTTGAGCACCATAGTCACTACACGTGACAAACAAAATTTGAGAAAGAACCCATGTCCCGAATGAAAATTCCCCTTTGTACACCGTCTTTTATACATTCATTATGTTATATATATATATATATATATATATATATATATATATATATATATATATATATATATATATATATATATATATATATATATATCTTTTAGTCTCCTTTTAAAAAAGACTCAATTGAATCTTTGGGTGATGTAACACCCTCATATTTCTATCTAGTAGAAATACTAAAGGGCACCGTTTAGCATACATCGAGAGATAAATTTCTGTTTAGATATACATCTTTACAAGAATAGCGGAAACGATTACATAACTTAAAACAAATTCAAGTCATAATCGGATACAAAGATAACAAGGGGAAACATAAACACGAATGGAAGAACTAAATCTCCAATCTTCTATCCGAGCATGCCACCTACTTGTGCCATACAATCTTCTTCTTTCCCTGTTTCTCAGAAAAACAACAACATATGATAGGGTGAGATAACATATCTCAAAGTGAGTCTTACCGTGACCCCTTACCTATCACTCGGTCCATTTATAAAACCATAATCAGTAATTCAAAAGAATTACAATATACAATCAATTACTTGTGACTTGTCACCAACAACCTAAAGAAGCTCGAGTGACAAAATCACAATATACACCTTTTAGAAGTTTTAGCACATCACCAACTCCATGGCTAGAGTGAACCCCATCTTGGCTAATAGGAGCGCAAATCCTATTAGCAACATAACATATGTTTACCGGGGCCTAGGTCAAGGGCTCATGACTTCCTCACCTAGCATGCTAACAAAAACAGTCGCCACCCCGACTTCGATATAATTTATATATCACACCCGCATTGGGCCGTCTCCTATATTCGATATAGTTTATATACCGAAATCTAATTCAATCCATGACATCTTATTATATCATATTCTCACAAATATGAACCTATATAATCAATTCAAACACAATTTTGTTCATAAAGCGTTAGTCCCCACACGTGTTCTACGTTTTACAGTTTTTCTAAAGTTTTATAAATTCAAACAAATCAAACCAAACAATATTGTAAAACCACATTTAAGCATAACAATATCAGTCCAATGTTGTCACAATTGATTGGAAAAGGGATTATAGGAAGTTTGGAGTCGAAAGGAGCGTCGAAACGAGAATTCGGACACCGGGAACAGAGGCAGTCGCACGGGTCGTGCTTGAGCACGCACGGGTCGTGCTTGACAGCAGAATCCCAATTTTGCTCGTTTTTGCCCCGTTTCGCTTTCCGTTTGAATCCAATCGTTCCCCGATCCAATTCCAATCACAAAACAGATCATATATTCATGTATTCAGACCCAAACATGCCAACACACAATCAATTAAAATAGTGGTTTCATTATAATTCTCAAAACACCAAATTTTCGGAAAAACCGTATTCAACTCAAAAATTTATGAAACGCGAAATTTCGAAAAACCTTTCAAACCAATCACACAAAGCAAAATTCAAAAGCCTTAAACGTGAGTAAAACTCAACTATTGTGATGAAAATCACGCAAACCCGAGACTTTGAATTCCACCCGACTCCGA
The DNA here is from genome assembly GCA_020916435.1 of Oxytropis ochrocephala. Classification (NCBI taxonomy): domain Eukaryota; kingdom Viridiplantae; phylum Streptophyta; class Magnoliopsida; order Fabales; family Fabaceae; genus Oxytropis; species Oxytropis ochrocephala. Next base: position 48,807,309 of record CM037090.1, on the reverse strand, counting down.
AACTTCACGAAATCACTCCGGAACCGTACCAAGCTTCCCAAAAGCTCCTAAACTGAAATCCTCAACACTCCAATCACGACCCCAGTAGCTGAATACTTCCAAAAGCTACTCCAATCAACAATAAAATCACAGCCACATCCCACTCTACCTCCAATTTTAGCATCCAAGTCAACATTTCTCACTTTGGTTAAGTTGGAGCTCTAAAACCCTAAAATAGTAAAATCATGAGGAAGAAGATTGAGCTTTCACAAGTGGTATCATTGTGAAGAGGAGAAGAAATGGAAGAGAATGGTACAAGCATTACTTACATGTGATGGAAGATGATGGAGATCTCCCTTCTTCTTCCTCTCCTTCTTTTCTCCTCTTCTTCTCGGTTCCTCCCTTCTCTCTCCTTCTCTCGGTTTCTCACTCTCTCTGTTTCTTTTCTTTCTTTCTTTTCTTTTCTTTCTTTCTTTTCTTTCTTTTCTTTCATTTTCCCTCTTTCTTTCTTTTCCTTCTTTCTTACTTTCCCTTTCTTTATTCACTCAAGTGTGGAATGAGAGAGTGTTTGGATATTTTTAGTGTCTTGGAGCTCATTTAGGTGAGTGGTATAAGGACTAAAATACCCTTAGTGTTCTAATTTCCACTCAATTATGTATTTAAATTATATACTCTAGCAATTATAAATTGCTTTCGCGACAACCTCATATCTGCGACTTGATTTATTACCTACTCGAGTAATAAATCACTCCTTAATTTCTTAATTCGAAATTAACGAAATTAGCTAGGGATTACAGGTGAGCTTTGGGGTCAGCCTCCTCTGTATACTCAATTGAATCTTTTAGTCTCCTTCTAAAAAGAGATAAAAGAAGTCAAAGATAAGGGTTAAATATGTTCATAACAACATATCAATTAGTTATAATTGGAACGAAATATGATAGAGAAAAATTCCTCAATCATTCTGGTTTGAAGCTCCAATGTTGTGTTCTCTATAAGAGACTCATATTGTATCCCAAAATAGGAAGTTTTCAATCTCATTTTTATGGTAGTATTTCAACTCCACTTTGTACCTACAGCGATAAAAAATATAGCTTTTTAAAGGCATAGATATATAAATATTAGATGCACAAAAAAACAAGTTATAGCTTTAGAGGAAAAATATATAACATGTATAGCTTGAAAGGCATGCAAAAATTGATTGGAATTGTGTTTATTTAGATCTAAAACTAAAAATGACAAATTGATAAGTCTGCCTTGAATATAGTTTTGTTGGTCCGAAATTAGGTGTTTTTTTATACCGAATTTAGGAAATTACATTGGTCTTGGACCACAAAATGCCACATTTGTCATAACCATGATTTTCAGGTGCAAATGGATGTTTTAGATATTTTAAAGCTTGGAAGAATGAGTTGTGTTGCTAAAAGTTATGTCGTCCGCCCAAGGATGCACTTGCCTAGCATTTGGAGCTCCTACTACTTCAAAATCTGCTATAAAGCGCCCAAGCGCTTACGCATGCGTTTGGGGCGCTTCTACATTTGATGTTTCTGTTTGCCATGCGCCCAAGCGCTTCTGCATGCGCTTTGGGGCGCTTCTGTACCTGCCTGTTGATTATGTTGCCTGTGCGCCCAAGCGCTTCTGCATGCGTTTGGGGCGCTTTTGGGGTTTGTTGATGCTGTCTGTCAAGGGAGGCAACTAGGGGCTCAAGACCCTTCATCTCCATTGAAGATTCAAGGCTTGGGAACAAGATTTTGGAGCTTCAATGTGGTCATTCTCTCCATTGAGTTTGATTTTCTATTTCCCTTCTTCTTTATCCATGTCTAGCTAAACCCATTTGGGTTAGGGATGAATTAACATTGATGAATCACTATTGTAATTGGTTTTGATTGTTCTAAATATCATATTCCTTATTGCTTTGTATGTTTAATCTCTATTTTTAATGCTTTTCATGATTTGATCACCCATGGAATGATTTATGGTGTATCTATGGAATGGAAGTTTTATATTTGAATGCTTGAGATTGAATGTCTTCAATTCTTAGTCTAGGGATAGCCTTGGAGTTGTTGTATCTTGCAAATCCTTGATTCTAATGCTTGTTATCAACTATATTCACCTAAGGAATTAGGGTTTTTAGTTGTTCACAAATGATTATTCACCTAAGGAATTAGGGATTAGTTAATGTTGTGGGTTTGATAACAAAGTAAAAGAGAGGGTTACTTTTCCTTATTAAATCAATTTGCAATAGTGTGGAATCAATTGAAGTTCATCCCTAACTTATTTTATCATCTCGTAAACTTTGCGTTATTCGGTTCTTTATCAAAAATACAAAAATATTTATTATCTTTACCTTAAAAGTTCCAGCTACTTTATCATATCACTCAAATTCGGTTCATTTGTGTTCGTCTAGTTGTTGATAATGTTTATTGGTATTTGCATCCGATCCTTGAGTTCGACACTCGGTCTTACCGTTTTATTAGTACTTGCGACGATTTGGTACACTTGCCAATTTCGCCATCACAAACCAAAAAGGTTCACAAATGTGATGTGCACCATGCTCTTCACTGTTATCGTGAAACATTCTCATGATAAAGAGCCTAACAAACCAAAAAGCTTTTCACATGGTTGTAGAGAATGGGTTATATGGGTAAGACAATAAAAACTCACTTAGTCAAGTATTAATCCTTCACTAACAATGCATTTTCCCTTCTTAAGCATTGACTCATTCTGAAAATTTAATAGTTATAAGAAAATAGTAGTAGTAGTAGTAGTAGTAGTCTAAAATTTCTGAAATAACAGTCTGTGACTGAATCATATATAGTTATCCATTGCCTTATAATTGGTTAGATAGACTGATCACTTAGCAAGTCGACATCAGCATTGGCATCTCAGGAGGTGCATTATAGTGATGTCTCTCATATCTGCATGTTGAGGTGGAAAAGAAAACAAACTGAATAATGAATCCAATATCCAGGTTAAAGCAAGAAGCATTCAATTACATGGCCAATGGACTTAGGTGGCATAGCAAAAAAGACTTATACATATTCAGGTGACCACAATTGATCAATAAAGTATATAATTTGGAGATTCAATAACTTACAGGCAGAAAAAATCTTTCAATTTCAAAAAGAATAGAGGGGAAAAAAAGCAAAAGTTCACCTTTTAAAAATCTCTGGTTTGACTATGCTAAGCTACTATTTGTCCCAGCTAAAGAGAAAAAAAAATGTAAATCATCCCTTACTCAATTAAAACAACTTACACTATTTGCACAAAAGAGAATTTTATGCAACCATTAAACACAATTATGATATCCAAACCAAATTAAGAATGTTACAAAGCAATATCAAAGAATAGAACTTTAGAGCACCAGCCACATCCTATCAACAGAAAGCTAAATAAGTACCAATAAAGCAATATAAAAAAATAGAACTCTAGAGCTACAGAAATTTATACCACCAAAGCAAATATTAACAGCTGAAAGGACCTACCAGATTGACGATGAAAGATTTGCGACCACATATAGAAGAAAATCTGATAAGTAGGCCCATCTTGCTCTATTCATTATTAGTGCCCATCTTGCTCTCTTCTGGGTCCATATGTTGTAGGTACTTAAAACAGAAGTTTCTAAAGAAAAATGTTACTGCAGAAAAAAAAAAGTAATTATAAATAACTTCAAAATTAATTAGTATTTCACATGAACAACAAAAAAGCAATAACAAACCAACTGACACATGAAAAAGAACCAAAAAGGAAAGGAAAAAGACTGTCAAAAACCATTATGTAAAGACTGTTGTTAAATACGGACCAACACATAGTATATATCACTTCCGCTAATTTGTGAAGCAATTAAAAACGAAGCAGAGGAAAGAACAAAGTCAAAACTACTTATAATGACACCGAACTCTTCACTATTGGAACTTCTATTGCATGATTGTGAAGTATTAAGATAGTCTCATGTTCAACCAGCTCTAACAATATATCAAGAAATCACCTCACTCAAATTATTCTTATAAATAAAAAAAATTACCCTCACACACTTTAAATCATATATCTATATATGAAAAAAAAAAGATATAAAAAATACCAAATTTCTCTCAATGTTCCCTTTTCAATTCTCACACATGAATAACAAAGAAAACACCACCAACAACAATAACATCAACAAAATCAAAACTAAGAAACACCAATCAAGAAATGTAACAAAATGAAGATTGTAATGAGAAACAATCAAATAAAATTCTTGAAAAATTATGATGAAAATACCTTGAATCAAATCTTGTCTTGCCAAATCTCGAAGCCAATATTGTTGAAGCTCCTGAAACATGAAATACGCCAAATTGAAAAGTTAAAACCAAATAAATCAATAATGGAAATCAATAATGGAAACCAAATAAACCAAATCGAAATGTTAAAACCAAATAAACAATGAAACAAATGATATACATTAATTTAAATACATCATTAGTACTGATGATGAAGGGAAAACAAAAATGTGCAGGCAAATCCATTCTGTGAAAAGCTTATCTAACCGGTAATGATTAGTACTGATGATGAGAGGAAAAATTGGTACAGTAGGCTGGGAGACTTCAAATCAGAAAGTATATATGCATCTAAATCTAAATTCATTGAAACACCAACAAATTTTTTGAGCACACTAAATTATATCAGTTGCCAACAACATTCGTTCGGTTTTCTATGTATTTGAAGTTGTCCAATTTTTGTATTCACTTGATTGTGATTGGTATCAGCCTAAAGACAAAGGAATAAATTGGAATAAAGATGGATCCACTTTCTTAGGCTATTGTTTAATACGTTTTAACCATTTTTTTTCTAAATTTAAATTGGTTTTAAATTGGAATAAAGATGGATCCACTTTCTTAGGCTATTGACATATAACAGAGACTTATGATGAATTCAAGCTGAACTGTCAGATACGAAATTTTAGCAGCAAGACTTTTTTTTAATGGTCGGATTACCTGGTACAATGAGGTGGATGCCACCTATTTTTCTCACCGATGCGTGGCATTTTGAAAAAGATGACATGTAAAGATTAGGTGGACAACTCTCAATTGAATATAATTAAGATTAAGATAGAGATTAAGATAAGATTAAGATGATAGCACCATTTGGACCACAACCTGAACCGATGAAATGAATATATTATAGCTCAATGCAAACATGAGTTGAACCAAAGCTTACATGTATCTGTTTCTATAGCTCATGTAAGAAGATATTGTTTGTAGTGTGCGATAGCACCATTTGGACAGAAGTTGAACTGATTGAATGAGCAGATTCTAGCTCAATGCAAAGATAAGTTGAATCAAAGCTTTTACGTATCTAGTTTTTATTTATATAACTCAACACAAAAAGCACGTAAGAAGATGTTGAAAATACTAAAATAAACTAATGGTGAACATATGTAGTATCATAGAGGAATAACAGCCGCATATTTTCATACTACACTTTTCACATAGAATCATTAAATTATGTTCCTTTACTGTCCATTTTTTTTTTTGCAGGAGATGCTTTTTTGCTAGTTTGATATCATTACCACTTAGAAAAGTTCATCTTGGTGCACACGTGATTAGAAAAGGTTGATAGCTAATGTTCAACAGCATATCAGTATTATCTACTCTCCATGTATAAATGACTTCAAAAGATTCTAGAAAGAAACCATCCAATTAATTCTCTGCATATGATTCATTATTACCATTTTCTTTTGTGCTCCACTGTTTCAACATGTGTGATGAAAACTTCAGGCATATCAGTGGCTGCTGGTCTTGAACCAAAATAAACTCCCAAAAGCAGATCCCTATGGAAGCAAGCGATCATGAAACACAATTCCAGAATACTGACTAATAATTCCATGATATAAGGGAAGGTTTAATTATAATTTATCGTCAATTGGTGTAGGAATATTTGCTTTAATTGCGTGACAGATGAGAGAGCATTGACCGATCTGATTTGTGCAATGTATATTTCTGATCTCTACCATCTGTTTGCCCGTTGTTGGTGTGAGATATCATTTGCGCCGTTGATCTGAGCTGGCGTGGCGGTTGAGCTACAAACGGACTTGCCACGTATTTTTCCAGAAATGTGCATGTCATTTTTTCATTGGTCCTATGTGGACGCTTATGTGGACAACTCCTGATTTAATATATTTATGATTTATGATTTATGATTTATGATTATGATTTCAATCTTTTTTCTTTCTTAGAAATAGGGTTGGATGTAGTCATTTAATTATATAAAAAATTAATTCAGTTTACTAAATTTTTTTAACTAGTGTGTATTTAGTTAATTTTACTAATGTTTGAGTCTGGAGGAAGTATTGTTTTGCATAGAGTATACTCTTCCTGTTTCATTCAAATTGTCTTCTAAGGTTATTTTGTACAAACTAATGAAATTATGAATAGATTTTGTTGTCTTTTATAAAATTATTAGTTTTCCCCTATTATGCCCTTAATTGGTTAATTCCCATCACACTTATTTTTCTCTCCACAATAAATAATTAGAAGTATAATTGAAAAACAGATAATTAATATAACCTAAATCTACCTGCTCCATCACCAACAAGTATTGGTCAAAACGGTAATTTGTAAGGTCTCGAGTTTGAATATTGGGTGTGACAAAAATTATAATACCGAATCATTATTGTTTCTTTTCGTATCATACCCTTCATTATTTATTAAGATTTATTTTCTCAATTCTATTAATTTTTATATCATATTATTATTGAAGAATAATTTTACAAAGTAACTCATAATTCCTCTTTTCCATATATACAAAATTAGCGTTCGCGACTCCTCTCAAGTATTGTTGTGCCAAGTAGAAGAGAGATAGACTCATATGAAATAACAATAAATGCAATATATATATATATATATATATATATATATTCTTATTATTTTATATGTGACACTATCTCTCTGCTACTTGACACAATAAGTGTTTGACAGGATCCAAATTCACAAAATTAACTATATTTTTTAAATTTGTGTAAAAAATGACTAAAGTGACAAGTTATATGGGACAGTAGTACCAAACTAACAACTATAAAGAATTTTTTTTTAAAACTTCAACAAATAATATAAAACGGAGATAGTACTCCCTCCGTTCTTAAACTTTAGTACTTTTGGATTGTTACACCCAATTTAAGGTACCATTAATTTGGGGTAGTTAAGTACTAAAACCCCCAATTTGTAGTTGTCTTGGGATAACTGAAGTCTAAATAAAATAGTCTTGGGGGCAATTATTTAATCTTTAGAACTCTAAAAGACTCAATAAATATAAAATTGTTATGAATATTTGTGGATGTCCATCTCCTCATCTCCCTTAGTCCTTTCATATTCTATAAGATGCTTATGACACATAATGGTAGACCATCCATATGCTTGTAACTTACATATCTTATGTCCTATAAATAGGACTCATGTAGCATTGTAAAAGTTACCTTCAAGAGTAGAATGAAAAATCTCTCTTCTTCTCCCATTCTCTTCTTCTCTTTGTTTAGTTGTTATTCATCTATAGTCTATTATAGTGGTATTATCTTATTCTTGTTTTGGTTAATTTTATAACACGTTATCAGCACGAAGCTCTACCAAAACGATGGCTTAATCAACTTGGAGGCTAATTTGCTAAGATATATTTTCTTCTACTTTTTCCCTTTAATCTAACTTAGTTTCATGTTATGATGTTCTTCATCATAGCTTTTATTTTATCATGTTAATCTTTTATATTTCTAGTATAGAAACTTATGGAGAATTTTATTTAGCTACCACAGTTATCATGTTTTCTATTCTTGATGAATTTTCAAAGAATTCAACATTCAAGCATCTCCGTTGGATTGCATAAAAACAATTATCATGTTTGTCTATTCTTGATGAATTCCAGAAGAATTCATCATTCAAACAACCCAGAAGAATTATCATGTTTCCTTTAATCTAACTATAGGGTTCCCCAAAGAGTGAAAGTTTGTGATATAGTTCTTAAATATGTTCAAGCATCCATGAGAGATTGCTCAAAGCATAATATATTTTTTGTCATCGCTTAGATTTGAAAATTAGTTCCTGGAGAACAAATGAAATAAGATTTTCCTTGGTTATTGTTAATGATAGAGTTCTTGAAGAACCAGACTTTTAGGCCATGATTATAATCTAAAAGATCAATTTGATCTTAGTATACTTGAATCAAAGAAATATTAGTGATTATAATTGAATATGCTCCTGGAGTAGCATAAATGAGAAAATATTTTCAATAATATTTTTTGAATAAAGATTATATGATATTGTGATTGAAAGAATAATCACAAACCACTCAATTGATTGAACTTCATTCCTAGAAGAGAATGAATTAAATTAAAAGTTTGGGTTACAACAAAAGTTGTGATTATGATGTTTGGTAAAATAAAGGTTACCATCATTCTTTATAAAAGATTTCTTCGAATATTTTTGACCACCAAAATATGTTAGATTTATGGTCAAGTTCCTGAAGAACCACCATTAGAGTGTGATTAAAATTTGTAAGATTACTTGATCTAGTATTCTTTGAAACAAAGAAAATTGAGATAAACAAGTAATTTATTTCTACGTTCTCACAATTATACTTTTGAAGTAGCAAAATTGAGAAAATACTTTCAAGAATATTTTGAAAGTTTAAGCATAATTTGGTTGAACAAAAGATTGGTTGTTCATTAAAATATAAAATGTCACATAAAAATTGAACTTTATTCCCCGAATTGAATGGTTATGACCATTCATATTGTAGATTTTCATCATCATGATTTGTGTTTATAATGGTGCTGCAATTCTCTTTTCAAGTATATAATGATGAAGTAACATATTTTGACACAGTTAATTTCTTCAATTTTTTTCTAACAAAGGTGTTGCTGTTTTCTTTTCATATATATATAAGTGTTATTTGTGGTAATGACATTTGTTATTCCTAATAATGATTTCGTATTTTGGGATTATTGAAAAATTAACTTATTTTCTTTCTCAAACTTGGAATTCCATATAAACATGTAATAAGAAAATATGTGTACCGCCAATTTTTATTTATAACTAGTCACTTCATTATATACATCGCTTAGAAGTTTTATTTTTGCTACTTAAGTGATCAAAGTTTAATACAATTTTTTTCATTCTCATATTAAATATATGTGAGAGACATTAAAATTATGCTATGGCAAACTAAATGTTTGCTATGCACTTATAAAAGAAAAGAAAATGTTGTTTTAAACTCCAAGTTTGATAGTCTAAACTACGTGCACTATCTAGTTATGACATGAAGTCATAAGGTGGTGTAAGTTCCTATTATATACTTGCAATCAAAAGTTTGCAAATTGAAGGCTCTAGAAGAGCTAATTGTATTGTTACCTAGCTTGAAGAACAAAGTTTTTACACATTAATATTGTATTATATTCTCTTAAATATCATAGAAACTAATTGAGTCTCAATGATATTCATCTAAGTGGATATATCCTATCGAGAGAAATCTCCAATGTCTGTATATCATGAGACTTAACTTAAACCGGAAGTTTATGGATTGTTTGTTGTTGGCAAGACCGGTTGGGCCATCCCGGGTCTTTATGATGCAAAAAATAGTTAATAATTTTCTTTTGAGAACTTGTATTGAAGAGCCTGTAGATTCTTCAATCTATTAACTTTTGTGTATTACCAGTTCCCAAAGGAAGTGGAGAATTTGAGGGAATAAGTCTCTCAAATTTCTACAATGTTCTTAAGGTGATGTTTGTCTGCAGATACACCAATCAGATGAGCCATTTAGATATTTTATTATTTTAATTGATGCATCAACTAAATGGCTACATAAATATAATTGTCATCAACTCACAACCAGAAGTTTGTGAGACTCTTTACTCAACTAATTCGAGTAAGAGCTCATTATGTGAATTATCTTGAAAGCATCTGATAAGTATTTTATGACTATTAGAGTTTATATTGAACATCACAAAGCATATGTTCACTCATATAATGGTCTTGAAGAACCATTCATTAGACACCTATAAAGTTAATTATATGACTAATACCTATGAAATCGAACTTCCAAAATTTCTACTTGGGAACATGAAATCTTATAGACAGAGACATTGATAGGCATCAAGCCAACATGTTATCATATGTAATTTCTCCCCTTTACAATTGATTTTGGTCAATGACCTAATGTTTTCCATCTGAGATATTGTTGATGTGTTGTGCATGCTATAGTCAATCCATCACAACGTAATAAGATGGATCCTTAAAGAATGTTGGGAATACATGAGTATATGAATCTCCATCCATGATAAAATATGTTGAGCCAATAATCGGAGATGTATTTATAGCTCAGTATTATCATTTTGGTGAATTAGTTTTCCCAACATTAGGGGGAGAGATAAGCAGCTGGAAATGAGTATTATGTGAAATAAATTATTATTTTATCATCTTGATCCTCCTAGAAATCAATGTGAACCAGAAGTTCAAAGAATAATTCATTTGCAAAATTTAGCAAATTATTCACCAGCTGCAATACTCAAATATAAATTGATGTCCCTGTTGAACACTCAAACATTGCAAATGACTCTGAACCATGTAGATTGGTGGGTTCCAAAGAATAAAAATCTTCTCACAAGAAAATGAGCTTAAAAGAAAGATGGCCCAAAAGAGGATATGAAAACTCAAAACGAGTAATTTTGACATAATTAATTTTCAAGTTCCAGAAGAACCTGGTCAGCACAGAAATTTTTGGAAATGAGATCTCAATAAATTATGTCAACGACAATGAAATATGAAGGAACCGAAACAACGTCAACGTTGACAATTTTGATGTGTATAATATAGCACTAAATGTGATAAGTGATGAAGAGGATCACAAACTAATGTCTAACAAGAATTTAGACAAAACAATGATTGGCCAAAATAGAAAAGATCAATTGAAGTGCACTAAGCTCGCTTTGCAAAGCAAAAAGTTTTTCAACTTGTAGTCTGTACACCTGAAGATGTAAAGCTAGTTAGACTTGTTGTTCAATAGTACTCGCACAAACCTAACATTGATTTTGAAGAAAAATTCACCTGTAGTGAATGTAAGTAATATTTAATACTTAGTCTATTAGCACATGAATGACTCAATTTACATATGATGGATGTGTTACAACTTATTTGTATGGCTCATTTGATAGTAATAATTATATGAAGACATGATTTGTCCATTTAGTTTTATGGAAAGATCTAGAAATGAATTTACTATTATTGGAACTCTTGAAGAGATTTCAAAAACTATAGTTTGCTCAAAGAAAGAATTCTAGAAAATGACTTCAAATTATATTTGATGAATTTGGAGTTTGAACCTTAAATAGATCTCCACCTAGAAAATCCTAGAAGGATAAAAGATATAGAGAAATATCTTAAAATAAATATTTTTGGGAGACAAAGTTTTTTCTCGACCTGCAGATCGATCGATTACCTAAGTGAATGATGATAAATTATATCTATTGAGTACATGATGTGTGTGTCAAGAAGATAGCAAATATTACAGTCTCGAAGACTTTAAATTAGTGCGCACACGTCACTAAATGTCATATGAATTGATGTGATAGTATTATTTTATACTTAGTGAGATAGAATTTATCAACAATCAAAATGTACTAGAACAGAGTGTAATATATTTGTTTTTATATTTTCATGAGACAGATGAGGCAATTATTTTATGCATATCTGTTCATAAAACTAATCATGCAGATACAAGGTATTTGTTTTGACCCAGATCAAGTCAAATTCCAAACCTACTATTTTCAACATATGGTGACATTGAAACATCATTATAATCTACAAGAAATTTATGGTTATTGGTTCTTCATATCAGACTCAAGCACCAACAATTCAAGGAAGGGGAATTGAAGATAAAGCTCAACTAAATGGATGATATATATCACTTTGTATATTGGTTCAAATGTGTCAAGGGAGAAAATATTGGTATCAATATTCTTAATTGATGCTTCAAACAGGGGGAGAAAACTGTACTCTTTTTTTCCTTTTCCACGGTTTTGTCCCATTGGGTTTTCCTGGAAAGGTTTTTAACGAGCGAGGCAGTTCCCACATAAAGGATATTGTAATCTTTTCCTTCACTAAGATTTTTTCCCACTGGGTTTTTTTAGTAAGGTTTTAATGAGGCATATCCTCAATGGACATCCAAGGGGGAGTGTTATGAATATTTGTGGATGTCCATCTCCTCATCTCCCTTAGTCCTTTCATATTCTATAAGATGCTTATGACACATAATGGTAGACCATCCATATGCTTGTAACTTACATATCTTATGTCCTATAAATAAGACTCATGTAACATTGTAAAAGTTACCTTCAAGAGTAGAATGAAAAATCTCTCTTCTTCTCCCATTCTCTTCTTCTCTTTGTTTAGTTGTTATTCATCTATAGTCTATTATAGTGGTACTATCTTATTCTTGTTTTGGTTAATTTTATAACAAAAATGTATATTTAGAAAATTTTGGTGAATTGTACATTGGATTTTAAAAGTACCGTTGTTTTGTAACCAAAATAAAAGGCAAAAAATACCAAAAATTAGGAATGAGGGAGTAATTGAGAACCATTTATATTTAATGTTGTTGTAAATAATTTCATTTAATAGATTAATGATATTTATGATGTGTTTACCATATTAAATCGTTTGACTAAAATACAGTCAATAACCTATAGAATTAAATAATGGGTAATAAAAATTAAATGCATTTATAAGACCAATTTCGAATATTTTTTTGGTAAAATTAAGGTATTCACCGCGCGCAACTGCAGAGACTAGTCTTTTAATGTATTGAGATCTATATTATATAAGGGGTTGGCCACTTGCACCAGATATTTTTCTATACGCATCAGCCATGTATCGAACTCCCGACTGTGATGCTTAAGATGTTTAAAAGCGACCACTACTTGTGTTATACCACGTTTATTATCCTTAAGCCAATACAAGATCATTGTTGTTAACAAATTACTTTTTCTGTTATCAGGAATATATATTGGAATTGGAAAAATTAGAAAGGGCGGAATATGTTGAGCAGACATTAGCTATGGTAGTATATGTGGATAATAACGTAAGTTCACTTAATTCTACAAATTATTTTTGTTTTTGTTATTTTTTTTATTTCTTTGTTGGGTGAAAAATCTCACAGGGTTGCCAGAAAAGAGGGCGAAAGGCAACAAGTAAGATTGTTGGACCAATTTTGGCTACTTTTGAACTTCCTGAAGCTTTCTTCCGGTATATTGTTGATATTGAAGTGGTATGTGGCTTGCTTTGGTTAGGTTTCATGATTGTGATATAACTTAATAAAATGGTTTCTAACTTTTAGATTATGCCAAATTTGTAACAGGCACTTGCGATCAAACATCCGGGACGTCCTCATAAATATTCAATCTTTGATAGGGTACAAAATTGGAATATAGAATATAGAAGGCGATCTAACGGAATCGCGAAAGATACTGTAAGATAAAATCATATACAAATGATTTTATTAAAATAATGAGACAAAATTAGTGTTTAATTTAATTTTTCTTCATTTGTGACAAAAATGTCCTACAGTAGTTGATCATCTCTTATAATTGTTTATGCAGTATTATGTTCACTTGCCATCTGGTCAAAGGTTTCGTGGCCAGAAGAATGTGATAAGTTATATTTTGTATGAAGTTCAATCAAAAGAAGGTGAGGAAGAGAAAAGCAAGAAAACGAAGTTGGATAACAATGTAAGTTATGTTTAATATTCAAAGAGCAAATAACTATATATATATATATATATATATATATATATATATATATATATATATATATATATATATGAAGCTGATAACAATGTACTCATGTTTGTTTGTTTGTTTTTTGCAGTAGGATCTGGGTTCAATAGTGCATCAAGAAATTAGATGATCACTACCGATCCAATGGTTAAGGGATATAACAATAAAGAAGGTCATGTTTTTTTTTTTAGATAAGCAATTTCATTGATAGAAAGCACAAGAAGTGCCCAACTATTACAATGGGAAGGGAGAGGGTCTCCTCAAAACCTCCCAGAGCCAAAACCCTTTGGGAAAAAGACTCCAGGAGGAAAAAGAGTGTACCAGCACAAAGAATTGCACAACAGTGGGAAAAACCGTCCTAGCCCACTGCTTCTCCCCCTTCTAAATACATAAATGGCTTGAATACAATACAGCCAATAACTAATTACAATAGAAGATAACAACCCAAAGGATTGTTGTACCAATCTGACCAAGTCGCCAAGCATTTCCTCCCCTTCCTAGCCTTAAACCAACTCCACGCTGAGTCCTTTATACCCGAGACCAAGTTAGGAACCGAAGCCACCTCCCCGTTGAAAACAATTTTATTCCTCATAATCCAAATGTTCCATACAACCGATAACCATATAAGATGCCTAACCCTTTTGAGTTTCCTTCCCTTCGTTAATTTTCCAAATTCCAAAAAGTGATTCACCACATCCACAGAGTCCGTAATGCTTTCCCCAATCCACAAACACACTTGATGCCAAACTGCTTTAATTACTCTACATCCCATAAACAAATGTCCCGTAGACTCATCCTCCTCGAAACAAAAAACGCAGCACTTATCCAAATTGGAATGAAGAATACCTCTATCAAACAATTTCTCCCGAGTGGCCAATCTATTCAACATTAATCTCCACCCGAAAATTAATACTTTTGAAGGCACATCGTTTTCCCATAATCGTTTCCAATGTGTCCCAACCCCTACCTCTCCTTCAACACCAACTTCCGGAAGAACCGAACCTTCCGACCCATCAATGACACTCCTACCCTCTACGCCAGCCACGCCACCTGAGCCAAACACCGCACTCGCAGCAAAGATAATAGCCGCTGTCTCTGCTGCATCGATTCCAAAGAACAATGTTGTCGGACCATCCACACCGTAGCGCGAGAATTTCTGCTGTCCGTTGCACCAAAACCTGCTGCAAACTGTCCCGCACCCTCCTCCCCTCGCTTGCACCGCGTTCGTTCTGATGCAGCAGCCAGCTGCTCTTCTTGGCGATTCTTTCGCAAGATCACCGTGCCTCTTGTCCCTGCACTCCGCTCGTCCTTCGCCTCCTCCCCTAACCGAACTCACTGCTCGTCCTTCGCCTCCTCCCCCCCACCCTCTAATATTAAAGGTTGCTATCTTCATTGAGACTTGTTCTTCTTCTCCTTCTTTCCTTTGGCAATCTTATCCCTAATTTCCAAAGATTTTATTCTACCCGAATACACCTCATCATTATTTCTTCCGAATACCCCAAGATTATTTTTTGCAAAACTCCACATTTTATTTGCCAAAGATATTTCATGCTCAGCCAAAAATCTTTCATTACAAAACCGAATACCCGAATCTCCCACAGACACGTCCCCCAGTATTGCAGGACTTCCTTCACAACTTATTGAAATAGACAAGTCAGGATTGGGTGGATTGCGTTTAACAAAAAAAGTCTGAGGCTCAGAGAAGTTACCTTTTGAACTTCCTTCAGATAGAATCAAGTTCCTAGCTTCCTCATTCACCACACCGACCAAAATGTTGTTATTTCTATCCCCACCTTCCTTTGATATGCTTTTTCCTTTTGCTGCCACTTTTGAGGTGAAGTTAACCCCACTCTCAGCACTACTAGCCGAGGATGTCCCACCAGCTTCCACCGGAGTTATCACCTCGGTTTGGACCCCATAATCTTTAACCGGTTCACATAAAATAACATTCACCATTTCGCCTGCACCCCCAATATTATTAGAGCCTCCAACACCCGAGTTCACCTCCACATTGGTTTCCTTACACACCTCCTCACCTTCCACATTTGGAATATCCCCACCTATTTTTTACCTTCCTCTCCCTCCATACATCCTTCCTTCAACCCTACATCATCTTCCCCGACCATTTCATCATCCGAATTGTCATTATTCTCTACATCATTTTCAAACAGTGGTGGATCATTATTTTCCTCACTCTCATCATCACTGGTTGTCAAGGTCACTGCATCCCAATCATCTTTTGGGGGAGAAAGACCCTCCCAATGCATCGGGTCACACCATTCCTCCAACACTTTAACACTAAACATCTCATCATTAATTTTTGCATCCACCTCCATATTGAACACGTTGTAACTCCTTGTTCTTATCAATATCCTTGCCACATCCAAGGACTTCATCCTTCTAGTGTTCTCGTCCACCCCCAAAAAAGTTCCAAATTTCCTTGCTAATGCCGAAAAGAAATCATTGTTCCAAGCATGGAGCGGAATGCCATGACACCTAACCCAAACCACCCTTTCATTATCCACTTCAGATTCACTCCATCTTCTAATGACGCTAAAATGTTCATGCATCCAATCCTTAGCCTCCCTTATAAGATCATCTATTAAGCCATCCTCCAATTCCTCCAATAGTACCAAGTTTGCACCCATTGGTGTTGCCTTCAATGCGAATACACCTTGCATATTGAACCATTCCTGCACCATATGCGTAGAACCAGCATTCCACACTTTTGCAACGTACCATCACTAGTAAAAAAAGAGGATTTAAAGTCGGATATTTTGGACATTCAAAGTCGGATGTGCATCCGACTTCTATTTAGAAAGTTTGAAAATTTTAAAGTCGGATGGGCATCCGACTTTAAAAGACAGTTTTAAAGTCGGATAAATTCAATAATCCGACTTTAAAAGACGATTTTAAAGTCGGATAAATTCAATAATCCGACTTGAAAAGTTTTATTGTAACATGTTATGATCTCTGGAACACATTTAAAGTCGGATTAAGAAGAATATCCGACTTTAAAAGTCTTATTTTAAGTCGGATATAAAGACCGTATAAAAAGAATATCCGACTTTAAAAGTACTTTTTTTTCGTTTTAATTATTTTTTTGATCCCTAAATCCCAAATTAAATTTGATTCTGAATCATATGGGTTACATTCACATGATCTATAAATAACTTCAAAAAATAAGAAGAAATTAAAATTTTGCTCTAATGAGCAAGCAAATAAAATAATTTTGCAGGTGAAACTATTCTGCTCTGCTGATGCTTACCAATTGAGATTCAGAATATGCATATCAAATGGTTGAACACACAAACAATCTATACTCAAGTTCAATGTCAGCCGTTAACACAAAATTGATAAAACGAAATTAATTTCTCTTGAAAGTCATAAGTAATATCAAGGTATTATTGTAATTTAAGAACCCAACTCTAAACAGGAACACAATAAATAACCAATTTCTAGCTTCAATATCAAAGCATCTGATCTGAAAAATAACACATCAAATCATCCTTCAGGAATAAACCTAGCCTCTCCAATGAGTTCTCAAAATGAAGTTTATCCAATCTCTCCTTTGCATATTTGTATTCATTTCTTCCACCCAAGGCCTTATAAGATAGTGTGCACCCACTCAACCTCTCTAGTTCTTTCACAGCCACCGAATTATCTTCAACAATGTGAATAGTTCTTTCACCTAAAAAAGGAATTAGAGTGAAAATTCAATGTGATAATCATATAACATTTAAGTTACAAAATACATATAACACGTTAACAAAACCTTTTCTATTGCATTTCAAGTGCTTTCTTCTCTTTCCTTTCCTATTCGTTTCCTCAAGGCTTCATCACCTCTCCTTGCAATGATTCAAAGATTTTTCATTTGGGCTTCAATCCTTGCTCTCTCTTTAACACATCATATTGGGAACAAGGATGGTAAACATAAACGGGACACATCAATTGCAAGAAGCAAGAACTTGCTTAGAAGGGTTAACGAAATTGGTAAAATAGAACAGAGGCAAATAATCCTAATATTGAGCAATCGAAGATTAACATGAGTATGGAGATGTTCTCATTTTTAACCAAATTAAATTGTTTGACAAGTAAAAGAGATAACATTCACCTTCACGCCGCATCCTTGCCAATCTCTCTTTTCAAGTTTGCAAATTTAGAGGATCGCCTTTATCACCCTAAACAGAGCAATGAAAATATATTAGTAAACGCACACCGCATTTCAAAACGTAAGAGGAGGAGAAAGCCTTACATGATAAAGAAGTGTCTTATGTTGTGCTTTCAAGATGGTATCTGCAAAGCGGGTTTTGAGCATAGCAAAGACGAAGAGCCTTTTTAGGTGACAAACAGACAGAAGAACAGGTGCTCCACACTAAAGCATAAAAACGATTATTACTAATTATCAAACAAGTTCCCATTGCATAAAGCAACGTAATAAATGAAGCCTAAAATAGATAGAAGTGACCTTCCCTGGATGAGGCATCGGTAGTAAAATTTGCATGCGAGAGTGGGACATGCATGCAACCACAAGATTGTCTAGCTAGGCGATAGCACTAAAAGTTAAACTGTTAGAAATTACACAATAGCATGCCATGTCACCATGAATACTACACTTGCACACAACAAGACTCAATGAAGGAGATGCCTATAGAATACATTTTGCTGCCTATAGAATACATAACTATTAGTTCTTCTACAGGGCCACAAAAATGCATCATACCTTTGATGTAGTCCTTCACAACTGGTTTGCAAGGAATGTGAGATAGTTTAGCTACCTCCACCTATGAGCAAAACATTGTGTTCTGATAGATGGGATGTTTTTGTCGAGGACTTTTTATGCTGGGATTGTGTCCCATTACAACTTTTATGCACAGTTTCCTTAACTATTCCAGTCACTCTTTTCCCATGCTCTTCCTCACAATTCAATCTGACATCAGCTGCAAACTCCTCCTTGCTTGAATAAATATTTTTCTCCAGCCTGGATTTAATCGTGCCTAAATCCATGGGATTTGATATGATTGTAAAATAATCTGGAATTTTCAAAGCTACAGGATCCACTGGCTTACTAAACACCCAGCCATAGTCATGAGACATTAAACCCTTAAGGATTGTCGAACAACTGCATGCGACCTCTTTCCGATCAATCCTCTACCTTTCCCTTCTTCCTCTAGTGGCGCTGACCAATTCCTCTCACCCACCTACCATTTTGATATGTCAACTAAAATAGAACAACACAACCTCAAATTAGAGAGAGGGAATTGTTTTTATAGCAACAAGAAACAAAAAGAAGAGTGGTACTTTACCTTTCAGAACCAAAAGAAAGAGATTGAACAAATACAGGAAGATGGAAACAAAGAGGAGATGACGACGGCGAGAGAGGAGAACGCTCAAGCTTGGCGGAGAGAGCAAGGAGCGAGAGAGATGGAGGCGTGCGCGAGAGAGAGCGGAGGAAGATGGCTGGCTTAGGGTTTCAAAAGTGAAAGAGTGAGACGAGAGAAGAGCGTCTGCGAGAGAGAGCGGAGGAAGATGGAAACCTCTCGTCATTTTTTTATAAAGCGTTGATCAAGATTTTTTTATTCAAAAAAACAATGACCCATATAAAGACGGATGTAATTTTTCATCCGACTTTAAAGTTGAGAGAGGCTGAAATTTTTTCCCACGCTTATTACAAAATTGCCATCAGCGTCCGTATTTTAAGTCGGATATGTAGGCATCCGACTTAAATATACCCATTCTTTTCCTATTTTTTCACTAGTGCATTTTTTGAATTTATTTAATTCCTCTTCCGAAGCATTATACCACACCTCGCATAAATTCTTTTTCCTGTGGTACACAATATTATTCGCTGCTTTTTCTTTGCCTCAGACTCCACCTGTTATAAGCCATTTGGTTTCCACCATACCTCCTTCTTCCACCGCCAGTATCCACCATGAACAATGCTAGCATTCTCCTCTTCGTTGAAACCAGCTCCTGCCCTGACCGAACGCATTCCTGCCTCCATTTTCAAACTGCCCATTCGGCTTCCCCTCGTCAGCCCTCTTCCCATTTCCTTCACAAGAATTTTCTTCCACCATAACTTCTGCTTGAATTTTCATATTCCCTGCATCGTTTCTGTTTGTCCTTCCCAGACCCTTCGCTACCTCTACCTGCTCTCCAACCGTAGCCAAATCTTTCCTTTCCTCTCCCTTTTTTCCGGCCTCCACACCTTGCTTCCTTCTAACGGACTGATCCCAGGCTTCACCCTTGGAACTGGCATGCTTACGGCGTTTGCAGTTCTAGCAAAATGGGGAATGTTGACGTGAATATTCTTATTCGCTCCAAATATTATGTTGTCTAGTTTCACCGCGAATCTGTGAGGTTCTTGCACTTCAACGAACCGAGCAAAACCAAAACGTTTCCCCCACTTGTTCCTCTTTGGCGGAATAATAACCTCCACCACCTTCCCATACAGCTTGAATGCCCTGAACATCTCACTTGCACCGTGTGTATCTGGAAAATCTGAAAAATAAAACGAGATTGTGCCTTCCACCTTTCCATTCCAGCTGCTTACAACGTCAGTTCTGTTTGTGATGCTGTTTGCTTCTTCTTTTCTACCCTCCACCAGTTGCCGCCCACCTCGTCGTCTTCATTTTTCCTGTCGTGATGCTTCGCATTCCCAGCCGTCGCACATTTTTCTCTCTCTTCTTTCTTTTCTCTCTCCTGCCACCCTTCCACTTCCTCATGCCCTAGCACACCCTCTCTCTCTAATTTCTCTCTCATGTTTTTTTATTTGAGGAATGTAATAGAGGTCAATATGACTTATGACTTTTTGTCAATTTAGATGGCCACTTGTGAGAAACAATATTGAAGGTCTCTTGCGTACTAATGTCTATTTTTATTTAGGCAAATTAGTTTTCGGGGTCTTTTAACTTGTTTTCAATATTATTTTGTGAGATGTTTTCACCAAGTAAATCACTTCTAAGAGTTTTAGTGGAGTATGCGGTGTGGAGTCTGTTTGGATGCAATGCAAATAGTATGTGTCTTTTCACTCACTTTCTTCGAGCTTCATTACAAACTTCTTACGCCTGTATACGCTTAAATAGGTTGCTCACTCCTATCTCTTCGGACTCATTGATCTTGGCAGACTCCACTGCCAGAGCCCACCCTTAAAAAATGCATGTTCATGTTGTTGCTATTGGTATCCATGGAGTGAACCCAACCATCACTTCCAGTTGTCACGTCACCAGCAGCGTCCTTGTCATTACTATCCCCGCCTCATGCATTTACGATCAAGTTGTAGTGCCACCTCAACCTCCATATTCACATCAGTTGTAATCATTGGCCTGATAACTTCAAGAGCCGTTTTTTAGTAAAGAGAATGGAAGGATTCTTGAAAATTACCACCAAGTTGTCAATGCCATTAATAGCCGAATTAATGCCAGTCGTTTTCAAGGATGATTCGCCCTCACCTTATTTGCGCATTGATGACTCATTATTGCCATGCATAGATTGCGCCTGCTGTCCCCATGATTGGTGTGGTCATGGACCACGGCTTGGGTTTATATCACTAAACTAAAGTTTTAGTTACAGTCACTAAATTGATGGTAGCCGTAAGATTATTAATATTTTACTTAAACTCCATTCAAAGGTTGTTATTGAAGAGGGGTATTTTTGTACTACTTAATATTCATTACAATAATTAATTAAATAAATAAAACCTATTAAACCATGATTTCTATATTTAAGGCATTCAATTAGTGTTCCTATATTTAAACCAATTAAACCAACGGTTATGGGACAATTAGTGTCCCTTTTTTTTCAATTTCTTCTAATTTCTCTTGGCTTTTTTTTTTCCGGCAACAACAATCAATCAATCCCATCTTTCTTTCTTCTTCTTTTTAAGCATAATTCTTATATTACTCTCTTTCTTTTCAACGTTTTCATCTTTTTTCCCTTCATCCATTAAAACAAACAACAAGGTAGAAGTAAATCAGGGATTCACGTTTTTCGGTTACGCCGATGATGGCTCAAGAAAATCCTAAATTCATCCAAAAAATCAAACAGATTCCTAAATTGGTAACACTCTAACCACAGATCAGACAAGCATGGGCTACTAAAGGGATTAACCACATGAATATGGAACAATGGTTACTGATTATCTAGCCACGATATTGAAGAGATTGGGTTAGTGTAACCGATTATAAATACTCTAACCAATACAAATCGTTTTAAAATACTCTAGCCACAAAATAAGCAAAATAGATTATTAAGCGTGTGGGTTTCGATGGGTTTTGGGTATCGATGGGTTGCTTCGTTTTCTAATCGTCCTTGCTTGATGATCTTCTTCGTTTGCGTATCTTTGGGTTTGCCATTGATAATGAAGCGTGTGATTCTGGGTGATGATCTTCTTCGTGTGTTTCTGCGTTTTGCGTATCTTCTTCGTTTGTTTCTGGGTTTGGAGGATAAAGACGTGTGGGTTTGGTTAGGAAGAGCGTGAAGCTTGTGTTTTGATGAACCATTTGATTTTGCTTAATTTTAGAGATTGGAAGAGCTGTTTTGATTTTGCTTAATTTTAGGGATTGGGTGAGCAGTTTTTTTTTTAAAATTAATAGATTTTCCTTTTTTATAATTTATCAATTAACATTTTACCATGTTAGCCTTTAGTGATTGTCACTAAACATAGAGTTTAGTGACATAAACTATAGACTCACGTAATTCGAAGTTGTCCACTGTTGTCCCTCCTCCCTAAACCACCTTGTGTTGTCACTGCCTCCACCCCTACGCACTTCAACCTTAATCTCCAGACCCCGATTACGGACACCATCGTCATGAACCATATCAATCCGCTTATCGCACAAACCTTCCATGTGCCCTAACATTCCACACAAATAACAAAAAATCTAGGCCTTCATATTTCAACAACACTTCCTTCGCCTCACCACCAGGTTTACAGAGCTTCAACTTCTTGAGTAATGGTTTCCGAACGCCCATGTAAGAAGACCTCAACCTCATGAAGAGACGCCAAAAATCAGAAGTATTCTTTGCATCATACTCAACAAAACAGCCTACCTTGTTCCCCACGTGTCTTCCAAATGCCTCAAACATAAATCCAACCAGAACGTTTTGAATTTGGACCGGAACGGAATTTCAAAAAGAGGAATTCATTTGGCGCCATACCTCTAGGATGGTACTCGGAATCAACAAGTGCTTATCAAAAGACCAAGGACCTTGCTTGAGGACCTTTTCAAGATCAAGAGGATGGAAAAAGCGGAACAAGAACGTGCCTACACCGGGCTCCCGAATGTTCACGCGCCTACGCCTGCTGCGGACGCCAAACTCTCCGCCATACACTCCTTAATAATATGATGTCCGATTGACGCGATCAAAGAGAAAGCGCCCAACCGGTGTTAGCGTCTGTACTAGCCCTAACGGTTTCCTCTTCTGCGCTGCGATCTCCATCGTAACCTCGCCTCCCGACATCACGATCGATGAAAGCGATTGTAACAAAACAACCTTACTCGAGTGCAACGAAAACAAAAAAGTTGTAGCCGTCTCACTAGGAGAGAAACTTCTCAGAAGGGTTGTAGGAGAAAAACTCTTGGACAAAAAATATTTTACACTTTTTTTAAAGATTCTTTTAAACTTCCAATGGTTATTGTTTTACGAATAGTTAGTTATTCTATTTCACATTTAAAGTTTTTACCTGTCTCGAACCCGAACCCGTATTTTAACAAAACAATGAGTGACAAAGCCATCTAGGGTTTACGTACTTGAGATTTTGAGTGTTTCTAATTTATCAAGAGGGCTAATATGATCATTGTAATTATAATTTCATACATTTGGGGCGGGTTCGGGGACGGGTTCAGAGTGGGAACCTATATCCCCATTACCCACCTCGTTCCCGTATTATGATTTTGGGGAAAACTAAACCCAATCAATGTGGAAAACCCATCAAATCTGGTGGGTTTGGGTGGGTCCCGCGGGTACGAGTTTTATTACCATGCCTAATAGTGTTCTTCATTTTTCTATATTTTTGTTTAAAATGACCAAATAGAAATAAATATGAATGATAAATGATAAATGACCAGAGTGAGGAAAAAAAAAGATAAATGACCAAAATGAAACCTAAATAGAAGATGAGGGGCCAAAATGGGAGAAAAAATAATAAAAGACCAAAATGAAACTTAGAGCAGAGAAAAAGGACCAGAAGTGTGATATAACCTTTTTTTTTATCAAAGCAATATAGCCTAATTAATATAACATCAAACCATCGAAACAATAACTAAAATGAAAAAAAAAAATCTTTTAAAAATCCAACAAATAATATGCAATGGAGCGAGGAAGTAAAAAAATCTTTTAATATGTTTTTACCATATTAAAAAATTATTAGTTTGAACAAAATAAAATTAATAACTTCTACATTTAAATAAACGGTAACAAAAATTAAATGTTTTAGTAATAAAAATTTATTGATTTTTAAGTCAATACTATAATCTATTTAAAGAATTTTTTTGTAATATAAAAAAAATCATTATTATTTTGACTGAAATATAATTAAATTTATTCTATCCAATGATTAAATGCTTGTATTGGATTTTTCTATATAATTACTTGCCAAAAAAATTCAATATATTCAAATCAATGAGTAGAATAAATTTAATTATATTCCAGTCAAAAATAGTAATAAATTTACTTATATTACTAGGTATTTCATCCAAAAATTTATAGTATTGCCTTAAAAATAAATATTGAGTCATTCTATATTCAAAATACAAAATGAAAATTTACCCAATATGACCCCGCAATTCTTAGTCATAATATATCTTATTTTATATTTTCCTACCAAAAAAATATCTTATTTTATTTTGTTGAATTTGGTTTAATAATATGCTAATAATGTATTATTCTATTTTATATTTTATTCTTCTTTTCTTGCTACTTTTTCCCACAAAACATTTTTTTTGACAAATTCCCAAAACTCAAAAAAAAACTATATATTAAAGGAGAAT
The DNA here is from genome assembly GCA_020916435.1 of Oxytropis ochrocephala. Lineage (NCBI taxonomy): Eukaryota > Viridiplantae > Streptophyta > Magnoliopsida > Fabales > Fabaceae > Oxytropis > Oxytropis ochrocephala. The sequence goes on along the minus strand of CM037090.1, from coordinate 48,782,550 downwards.
ATGATGTAGGAGAATGAATCTAAAAACAATAAGTACTTAGTAAATAAACTAGAATACTAAGATGTATTATTAAGATTAAGATACTAAAAATTAATTTATATGGTAATTATACATATAGACATTTGAGTGTTTTATTTCATTAAATAATTCAATCCATAAATTTAATTCATTAAAAATGTTTTGATTATTTTTTACCTTTTGAAATTTGTAATAAATAGAGTCAACATATAGATATTTTAGTCAAAATTATGTGCATCACATGAAAACACCCGGCTTATTCACCCTATATATTTGCACAATGTCATACTTGGTATGCACTGTACAAGTACTCCATATATCCTACAGAGATCTCCTACTACCTCGAAAATTCTTGAACCCAATTCATTTCTTCACGAGATAATCTCCATGGATCGTAGAGAGTCGAGTTTGTTGGTGTACACAGGTTTGCCAGACGAGGAGCCAAACAATGCCGGTATGGTGGAGGCAACAAACTTATTTGAGCAAGACTTGAAAAACTATAATGTGGAGGATATGCAAGATTTCACAATGGTACCCATACAAGCTGAACCTCTGAATACTTTTGGGAATGAGAGTCTGATTAAACAAATTAAAGATTCCCTGAAAGTCCAGATAAAAGTAAGTGACTCTAATTATTCATTATCCTTGTTCCTAAGCCAATACAAGATGTTCTTGGTAAATAGATTAATTTTTATATTACTAGGTATATCTCAAGGATTTAGAAAAATTAGAAAAGGCAGAAGACCCTGAGCAAGATATGCTAGTAATGTACAAAGTAAGTTCTCTTACAAATTTTCTTTGTTTTTTTATTTAATTTCTTTCTTGTGTGAATAACATATTGAATTTTCTCTTATAGGGTGGGAAGAAACGTGGAAGAAAGCCAACAAATGAGAATGAGACTGTTGGACCCATTTCTGCTACCTTTGAACTTTGCTTCCAAAATAATATTGACATAGAAATGGTACGTGATATTATTGGCTAGGTTTCACTACCCTATCAATTCTGATTTTTTCTTTTCCCACATGCTCATTTTCAAATTCCATGATTATGGTAACTTAGTAAAATGGTTTCTAATTAACTAATGATTATGCGAAATTTGCAACAGGTACTTGCAACCAGAGATCAAGAACGCCCTCGCAAATTTTCAGTTCTTGATAGAGCAAAAAATTGGACAATAGAATATAAAAGGCGATCTACCCAAAAAAATATGCGAGATACAGTAAGATGATAAAACCATATACAAATGATTTTATTAAAAAAAATGTGACAATATTAATGTTTAATTTAATTTATATTTTCAATTGTGACAAACATGTGTTGCAAAAATTAATCACCTCTTCAAGAATTTTGACAACTAACATTTTTATATAATTGTTTATACAGTATTATGATCACTTGCCATCAAGGATAAGGTTTCGTAGCAAAAAGGAAGCGATAAATTATATTTTGTATGAAGTTCGACCTAAAAAACCTGAAGAAGAGAAAAGCAACAAGAAGCTGACTTTAGTTGCTATAGATAACAATGTAAGTTTTTATGAATATACAAAGAGTTGAAATATATATATATATGTCATACTTTACAATAGCATTTAAATTATTAATTTTTTTGCAGCAGAATTTGGGTTCAACAACCAGTGAATCAAGAAATCAAATGACTAGTGATCCAATGTTGAGGGAAAATGAAAAAGATGACTTTTTTGCTAATCTGGAAGAGGAGTTTAGTAAGATAACGAGTGGTCAAATGGTAGAGAATAGTGAAAATATTTGGGATATCAAGACCATACAAGAATATTTTGATGGTCCTATAGATATGGGAAAAGAAGTCAATATGAGTACTGATCATGTGGTAGAGAATAAGATGATGACTGATCCAACGATGGAGGAGGAGTGCAAAATTTTTGAAGATTTTCGTAGATGTTGATTTTACAAAGCCATAGTTCAACGTGGTTTGAGTTTTCTGTTTTTATTTGTGTCCATGTGTCATGGGCTCAATCCTATGCACCGGATCGGATCATTATTCGCTGCCCCATTTTGTTTGCTTCGGGCTTTTTCTCCGTTTTGGTTGAGCCCACAATCGTTTGTGTGGTGCCTTGCTGGCTGTTGTTTCTTATTGAGTTGTCTTGGTTTGGGCCTTGCCCACTTTAATGAAATTAAATAATTATTGACAAAAAAAAACAACTATTGATGTCTTTTTATAAAGTAGGAAATGTAACACCCTCGCTGGGTGTCACCGACTCTACACTCAATATCGAAGTTTATAGTTAATTTTTTTCATTTTGAAAACAAAACTCCACAAAGTATTTCACACAATATAATACCAATTAAAATTCCTCTTTCACCTACAAAAACACACACAATCATTTCTCATATCACAAAACTATCTTTGCCATAAGGCATACAACTTTAATCTTTAAAAATAATACACTTAGCCACGATTTGAGAATCAGACTAAGGACACCATCTAGCGAGTTGGTATTAAGATCAAACTCTAAGTCTCCTGATCTTAGATTATTTGATAGAGACACCGGAAAGGGGATGACAACCCTTTTTGCATACAAACCCAAACATGGACGTTTACCAAACACTATTTGATAAGTCCAAAAAAGCTCACCATTTCTTAGAGACGTTCTTCATGCTACATTGAGACTCACGCATTCGATCGCGTCGCCAAGCAACTCTCGACTCAACTTCTACATCGTCCATGGAATTCACTCCCATACACCTAAAATATTGTACTCGAGTACCCCGAAACATTGGTAGACAAACAAACCGGCAAGGTTAATCTCTTATACACGAGTTCATCGCAAGCTATTCCATGGAGACATAATATGTAATACAAGGACAAGCATTTTACTAATATGTAAAATATACATGCGCAATATCATGTAATTGTAAAAAGAATCACTCGCATAAGTAACTAACACGTCAATTCATTTTTTTACCAACACACACACATCAATTCATAGAAAGTCATACAACTCAACAAGATATGGTTTGTCAACCATGGACATCACGATTCATGTTAGTAGTCATTCCTCACTTCGATTATCAATATCATCAAACTTTTTCCATACAAATGGAATAGCACTAGATCGTCACCTAGGCCAATATTGTGATCTAGATTCCCCTTTAGATCAACACCGGCGGTACATAACATTTTCACCATGAATATGTCTCTGTGTCCCTGGGAACCTAGATCTGGATTCCCCTTCAGACCTACAACAATTCCTCATGCAATCTTCAATACACAACTACAACACGTCCAGGTTGGAACAACTTCTTAATATCGTTCTACAATCTCAAGGCTCTAGGTTCACGATGGTACCTAAATAATTAACAGAATCTTACACTAGATACTAAAGCATCTAGGTCAAGACACGATACCATAATCCTCATCTCTAATCAATGCTTAACTTTGAAATCCTTGTTACATAATGACCATCACTGAGTAATCTAATTTTTACAAAATTTATTTTTTAATATGATACACTTTAAGTTTAGAGCACTACGCTAAGCATCCCATAGCATAGCTTTCTGGGTATTCTTATATATCCTTTAACGGATGAGAAACTACCTTGAGTTATTCCTTTTGAAACACTTCTCTTTCATAATTTCAATAACTCAAGGGTTGTCTTTATTAAACTTACTTTCATCATTAATTAATCACACTTAGCAACTTTTTTCTTTTCATTATTTCTCTTCTCTTATCAAATTTTCTTCGCTATTCCAACTATACTCGACACTTAACTTTGAGTAATCTAATTTTCATCATATCTTCCTTATAGATGTTACACTCAAAGTTTACGCTAAATGTCTCATTCCACTTAGAATAGCTTTCCGGGTAGTCTCATCCTTTAACGGATTAAGAGCACTGCTTCGAGTATTTTTTTTCAAAAATACTTCCCTTCATAAAGTAAGATTACTCAATTGCTACCATTACTAAATTTACTTTCATCGCTAATCAACTGTACTAGAATCCACTTTCTGCATTTTGTTATTTTAACGTCTAAGGGTTTCTTTCAAACCAAGAGCGTGTTTTTTGAAATAGGAATAACTCTTAATATCCAATAGAGAAGTATGGGTTTCACAAAATTATACGCTTTCTCATATAGTATTTTTCTTTACAATCATGTCTAGGTTATTCATTTCCTTTTAATGCTATTTTATCCTATTAACTCTCAAAATACGCTTTTCATTTCAAAAACCTCACACGATCTATTACAAACATTATCGTTGTCACTTCCTTACCACCTCTACAATTTTACTTTGATTTCAATCAACTTGGTTTACATTTTATAGGTCATAACAACACTTATGCTTCCAACACTTCAACAAATCAAGACAACAATATCCAAACATATTAATTGCACTCTCGTAAATCAATGCATGCACATTAGTAACTCAACCAATCGAGATAACATTACTACCACCTATTGCGCAATTCAATTCAAACCAAACGATTAAGGCAATTAAGCTGACAACATGGAAATCTAAAACTCAGAGATCTCCTTACCTTATATGTTTTCCTTCTCGCCATCTATTTCAATCACGTGCATACATTTCTCCAATAATTTAACAATCTTCACACGTAAGATCATATATGTAAAATTTGTGTCTTTGATCCTAATCATCTAGGTAGGATTTGGACAACACTTGGAACTCGGTGTTCCATTTGTTTTTAGTCTTCCTCCTCTTGATCAATTGTTCAAGAGGTGAAAACTATGGACTTTAAAGAACTAGTTCTTTATTAATTCTTTTAAGCAGCTTTTGTAAAACTTAGGTTTTTTGGTTGTCATATTATTTTTCATGAGGATCAAACCAACTTTTTGACTAATTAATTGGATTCGTGGACATTTAGGCCTCATCGAAGAGCGAAACAAACTTAAAACTTGTGATTCAAAATTTCCCTTAGCTACATTCTAGCCTCGGCTACCTCTTTTCCCTCGACCAATAACTTAGCATATTTTGGGAGTCAACAGCTTCTTTTGTTAATACTTTTTTCCAAAAACACTTTTATTGACTAATTCACAAAAACACAAAAAACTACATATTAAAGGATAATATGATGTGGAGAATGCATCTAAAAACAAGCAACACTTAGTAAATAAACTAGAACACTAAGATTTATGAATAACATACCAAAAATTAATTTATATCATAATTATATTTATATAGACATTTAAGTGTTTTATTGCATTAAATATTTGAATCCATAAATTTAATTCATTAAATAATGTATTTATATTTTCTTTTACCAAAATGCATTTATATATTATCTACTCCCTTTTGAAATTTGTATTAAACAGAGTTAGTATATGGATATGTTAATCATAATTAAATGTATCGGATGAAAAGACCCCCCCGCTTATTCACCCTATATATTTGCACAATGTCATGCTTAGTATGCACTATACCCTAGTGAGATCTTCTACTACCTTGAAAATGCTTTAACCCAATTCATTTTTTCGCGAGATAGTTTCCATGGATCCTAGAGACCCGAGTTTGTTGGTGTACATAGGTTTACCAGACCAGAGCCAAACAATGCTGATATGGTGGAGGCAAAAAACTCATTTGAGCAAGAGAATAAAAAAAATGTGGAGGAGATGCAAGATTTCACAGTGATGCTCATACTCTTACCCAACACATATTCGATAAGTTTAAAAAAATTTATTGTTTCTACATAGAGACGCTCTTCATATCCTCGGGACTCACGCCTTCAAGCATGTCGCCAAGAAACTCTCGACTCAACATCAACATCATCCATGGAATTCATTCTCATACACCTGAAACATTGTACTCGAGTACCCCCAAACACGGGTAGACAAACAAACAGCCTAGGTGAATCTCTTATACACGAGTTATCATGCAAGTTATTCCATGGATACATAATACGTAATACAAGGACAAACATTTTACTAATACGTATAATATACATTTGAATCATCATGTAATTGTAACAAGAATCAATCACATAAGTATTAAACACATCAATTCATAGCAAGTCATACAGCTCATCAAGATATGGTTAGTCAAGTACGGACATCACGATCCATGTTAGTAGTCATTCTTCACTTCGATTATCAAATGGAATCGAACTAGATTGTCACCTAGACCAATACTGTGATCTAGATTCCCCTTTAGATCAACATTGGCATGTTGTACATAACACTTACGCAATGAATATGTCTATGTGTCCCTAGCAACCTAGATCCGATTCCCTTCGACTACTACAACAATTGCTCAGGCAATCTTCAACACATTACTACAACACGCTCAAGTTGGAACAACTTTACACTGTCAACGCTCTAGGTCCACGATGGTACCTAGATAATTAACACGAATATTAAACCATATACTAACACATATAGGTCAAGACACGATGCCATAATTCTCATCTCTAATCAACGCTTAACTTTGAAAGCCTTGTAGCATAACACAATCATTGAGTAATCTAATTTACACAAATTTCCTTTTTCTAATATGATACGCTCAAAGTTTATAGCACTACGCTAAGCGTCTCATTCCACATAGCATAACTTTCTGGGTATTCTTATCCTTTAATAGATGAGAGCATCGCCTTGATTTATTTTTTGAAACACTTCTCTTTCATAAAGTCAATTACTAAAGGGTTTCCTTTATTAAACTAACTTTCATCACTAATTAATCACACTTAGCAACTCTTTTCTTTTTATTTTTATCTTCTCTTATCAAATTTTATTCACTAATATTCCAACTATAATCAACACTTAGCTTTCAAAGTTTCTTTACATAATGGCAATCACAAAGTAATCTAATTTTATCAATTCTTCCTTACAGATCAGCGACACTGTAATCCTTACACTCAAATTTTAGAGAACTACTCTAAGTGTCCCAATAGTTTTCTGGGTAGTTTCATTCTTTAATGGATGAAGAGCACCGTTTTGAGTTTTTTTAAAGCACTTTGCTTCATAAAGCGGGATTACTCAAGTGCTGTCATTACTAAATATACTTTCATCACTAATCAGCGACACAGTAATCCACTTTCCACTTTTTGTCATTTTAACGCCTAATGTTTTCTTTTCGAAACAAGAGCATGTTTTTTGAAATAGGGTTAACTTCGAATATCCGTTGGAGAAGTCCATGTTTTCACAAAATTATACACTTTCTCATAAAGTCTTTTTCTTTTTAATCATGTCTAAGTTATTCATTTCCTTTTAATGCTATTTTATCCTATTAACTTTCAAAATACTGTGTTCATTTCAAAATCTCCACGTGATCTATTACTAAAATTATCATTGTCACTTCCTTGACAACCCTACAATTTTACTTTAATTTCAATAACTCATTTTATAGTTCCTAGATCATAACAATAGTTATGCCTCCAACACTTCAACACAACAAAATCCAGGGCATATGGCAGAGTAGACTGGAAATACTTGAAGGCTGTGATGACACACATGAGCTTTCACAGCAAATGGGTCTCTTGTATTTATCTTTGTCTTAAGTCTGTCAAATACTCAATAAACTTAAACAGAGATTTGTTGGGCCAAGTGTACCCATAAAGAGGCCTTCACCAAGGCGGTCCTTTATCACCTTATTTGTTCCTGATATGTGTTGAGGGTCTTACTACATTACTTAAAAAATCACCACGGAATTAAAGTGTGTTGGGGAGCCCCATCCCTTACACACATTATGTTTGCGGGTGAATGTTTGTTGATTTGCAGGGTTGTTTCAAATGAAGTAGAAAAAATCAAAAGTATTCTTACCATCTATGAACGTGCACTAGAGCAAGCTATAAATATGCAGAAGTCACAAATCTACTTCAATCGGAATTCACTGCAAGAAGTTCAAAATCAAATAGAGCACACTTTTGAAGTTACTCAGTGTTTGGGTTCAGGAAAATACTTGGGGAGTGGCGGTTCTTGGTGTGGGCTTGGCAGGACCATGGCCCGCCCAAGTGAAAGAAAAAAAATTATATACAGAAAATTACAGAAATACCCTTAAGTGTTCAAACATAAACAATGAAAACTTTCTCAGTACGTTTGCTTCCCGTTTCTCATGCACGAAACACACAAACCGCCACTGCTGAGAACGCAACACCCTTGGCCCTTCCTCTCGTCGTCGCTCATCACGGTGACTGTCGCTGCCGTCGTTCATTGTTGTGTCGTCGCCTCTGTTCATTGTGGTCACGCTCAGTGGCGGATCTTAAAAAAATAACTAGGGTGGGCCGCTAAAATAAATTATAACAACATATAAATTAAATACGCAAATCATATTTTGCACAAAGTTGATCATCAAAAAATTAAACTGTGTACCTTAAAGTAATCCTCTACGCGTTCCAAGTGACTTGAAATCTTCAATAATAGACTCAGAGCTAATGTTTTCACTAATTTGCCTTTCAATGTAAACTGTCATGCTATCAGCTAGAAACCCACCTTCCATCTTGTTTCTCAACCTAGTTTTGATAATTTTCATTCTTTGAAAAAGACCTCTCGTGTGGCGGTAGAAACCTAAGAGTCATGATAAGGCGAAGCAGTCTATCAAGTAAGAAGTAATTTTCCTTCTCATTAGTTTCAACCAAACACGAGCATAATTCTTGAATAGTTGACAAATTCTTCAAACTTGATTCTTGGCGGGCATGAACGACAAATTGCCGGTTGAAACGGCAAATTATTCTTATCTTGCTCATTGAAATCCATAGGATAATATTTTTCAACCAGAGTGCAAATAGTATCAACATTAAAAGCTTTATAATTATCCTTAGGAGCCAAAGCACAACTTAGAGTCAACAAATCCATTACTTGCTCACTAAATCATTATTCAACTCTTGCAATTGCTCACTAAATCTGTTTTTCAAGATCCGCCACTGTTGGGGATGCCTTCTATCATTGGGAGAAACCAAAAAGCCATTTTTAACTATCTTTGAGATAGATTATGGAAGCAGACCCAAGGTTGGAATGGTAAACACTTGTCCAAAGGAGGGAAAGAAGTTCTTATTAAGTCGTTGACACAAGTTATCCCATCATAATGTATGAGCACCTTTTTGCTTCCTTCTTCATTAGAAGAAGAGATGAAGAAAATGATTAACTCATTTTGGAGGGGTATAGGTTGTTCACAAGGGCAAGGAATTAATTGGCATAATTGGGAGAAGATTACAATGAAAAAGGAATTTGGAGGAATGAGTTTCCGTCATTTTCATAGCTTCAATATTTCAATGCTAGGAAAGCAACGTTGGAAATTCCTAACCAACCAAGATGCTATATTTTAACAAAGATCCCCAATGCTAAATATTTCTCGAATGAGAATTTTTTGGAGGTTCGGTTGAGTCATAATCCGAGTTTTGTGTGGCGTCATCCATAGTTCTCAGGTGTTGGTAAAAATAGGCATGAGATGGAATGTTGAGGATGGTAGTGACATAAATATTTGGAATGAGCCAATGTTAAGAAGAGATGGTGATTCCTATATCACGTGCACAGCTAATGCAACAAATCAGTTCTACAATTTTTCCTGACCTGTTGGATATTATTCCCCCAAATAAGCTCTCAATTTTTGCTATGATTTATGTTAGTATATGGTGTTGAAGAACATGGTATCCATGGAATATAAGAGAGAAAAGATTAAGAGACTCTAATATTCATCAAAGTAAAATGTGATACAAAAGGTAATTGATTATAATGAGAGTTTGACTTTATATATAGATCCAATCTCACCAAACTAATATGTAACTAGATAACTAACTCTAACCGAATTACCTAACAAACTAACTATATTTATAATATATGGCACAAAAGAAAAAAAAATGGTGTGGAATGATGAAGACAACCATGAAATTCAAAAACAGATCCAAAACCAAGATCCTTAATATTATATTATAATTTATAAAAGAAAAAAGATTCTACATCATTGGGCTAAAACCAGTTTTATAAGGCAACTGGAATTTTCCATGTGTTAATAATACAACAACATGATCATAGTTACAACTTACAACATAATACAATACAATATCTGCAAAAATGTATACATCTTTCTAGTTTCTGTGATTTCCTATAACTCACTTATTGGTATAATATTTATATATTTTGGACCCCACTTATTCAATTTCCTCAAACCAAGAAGGAAAATTAAAGGGTCCTACAAAAATATACACAAACTAAATATACATTAATTGTACTAGTAAAATAAACTATTGATTTAATTAAATCAAGGATTGGATGGAATAGTTGCACTTGAAGGAATTAAGTCCACTGATATGAGCAAAGATATCTGCGGAATCAACCATATCATCATTTTCTTTCACAGCAATCTGTAGGTACAAAAAATGAAAAGGAATTTATACCATCAAATTATTGAAAAGGTAAAAGAATGAAAGAGAAGATTGAATAGTATCTATCTACAGAATCTTACTTCATCATCTTCTTCATGGTTACTACCAGTTGGTCTATTAGTCTCTCCAAAATCATCATTTTTGCGAACCTTCCTCTAACTTTCGCGGTCGGCTATCTGCTAATGTTTTCCTGCAAGCATACTGCATTTTTTCCCCATCATTAGATCAATTTTGAAAAATAATGAAGGAAACTTTGCTGGTAAATATATATATATATATATATATATATATATATATATATATATATATATATATATATGAATTAGATTTTTACACTGTCGGTGTAAAAATCTAGTGTCGTGTCAAGCTTTTTACACTGTCAGCCAATCATAAATTATGATATGTTTTAAGATAGTTAAGAGTAAATTTTTTAATGGTGTGTCTTACACTGATTGGTTGATGATGTAAAATATATCGTACACCGATCGGTGTAGAGCTTTTTACACTGTCAACCAGTCATATGCTATGTTATGTTATGTTGTGGCTATGTAATAGTACGTACCTTGATTTTCTTGCTGAAATTTCTTTCATTTCTCTTCTTCATGTATCTATGAATCTTCTCTTTCCTTTGTTCAACAGAAAGTTTTCCAACCTTCATGGTAGAGTCTTCCAAGTGTGACATTTCTGGTGCCAAAGTTGCAGAATTCCCAGCACCAGCTACCATGTTCTGACTCTCACTACCAAGTCCCTAGAATAAAAATTAAAATTAAAGATCAATTTCTTATTCAACACAAAGAAGAAAAAAAACATGGCTGGCTCACTAATTATTGAAAACTCTATATTAACACTTTTATTAGAGACTGTAGCAAATGTTATAAACAGAGCCATCAATGAAGTTGGTTTTCTAATGATGATCCTGTCTACTAACCTATGAGCCACCAACATAGATACAGACACAGACACTGGACACGACATCGGCACAAACGCGTAGACAGCAATTTTAATTTGAAAAATAAAAGTATTTGAACTGTCGGTGTCTAACACGACACATGTTGGACACCAGACACGTCTTTAACCAGAGGTGTCAGTGCTACAGAGCTTTTAACTAAAATTTGAGAAAGTAGTTTGAATTTAGAACAAATACCTGAAAGTCAGAGGGATTAAAAACCCCTGGAAGAGAATCTGTACAATAAAATCCACCATTTTCACCTTGATAATCCAACTCTTGTTGAGTCTGCAATTCAGAACCAAGTAGAACACTTGCACCACCACCAAATAAGCCAGAATTATTATCAGTAGATAAACCAGAATTACCAAACTGTCCTTGAGGCATGTACAGTCCTAAACCAGGACTAAGATAAGAACAAGAAGGAGATGAAGGGTTATTATTAAGAGGCATATAAGAATTAGGAATTGAAGATATACAATCATCTTCAAAAAGACAAGGTAATAATGGTAATGGAGCTCCAATAAGAGAAGGTGCAACAATAGGATCATCACTAGTAGGATATTGATTCAAAACTGATGAAGAGAAATCAAATTGTTGTTGTTCTTGCTGAAGAAGTGGTGGAACAATAAAAGATTGAGATGATGAGAAATCTATAGAAGCTGATATATCATTATTGTCAATTTCTTCATGTGAATTATCAAAAATAGTTGAGAGATTATTATTGTTGTTGTTGATAGTAGTAGTTGTGCTAGTAGTACTAGAAGGTGTTGTAACTATATTGTTGCTATTGTTGCTATTACTATTGCTAGTGATTTTGTTGTTATTGTTGTCTAAATCTAAAGCTGAAGATAAGTTTATAGCATATGAAGAAATATCTTGATCATGGCAATAATTTGAACTTGAAGTAACCTCAGAATTTTGATGAAGAGTTTCTTGGAATAGTTCATTGTCACATAGTTCAAATAATCTTGCACTAATTGGACTTGAAATTTCACCCTGCAATGTGTGACATATAAGAAATGTAAACAACATGTCTACAAAAAAAAATTATACCATATAATAATATTTCAACAAAGAAATACTACTCTTGTATATATATATAAATATAACAAGGTAGAAACTAGAAACGTGATTCTCTATAAGTTATTTTCTTTCTGAATCCAATTCCTTGATCTGATCACTTAGAACAGCAAAGTTCAAAATAAATTCAAAAGGGTAATATTCTGTATTTAATTTGGAAACTTTGGTTTGTAAATGTCTTCATCAAATTAGTGGGTATTCTAAAGTTAAATAACAAGACAAATAATATAATAGTACTACTTCCTTGTTAAGAAGAAAATAAAATAAACCAATTTGCAAAAAAAAAAAAAAAACCTTTGGGACATTCTACTTGTAACTAACTCTAGTTAGTTGCATTGTCTAGTCATTCTTTGTTCATAATTGGTTATAAGCAAATAAGAAAAATTCTTAAAAAGTGGTTCTTTTTTTGGTTATTTATTATTATTGTGTAGAAAATGATGTGCAAGGAACCTAATGTTAACATGAAAATACAACAAGGTAAAAACAAAGAAGAAACACTCATGTTATGTTATTTTTGTTCAGTAAGTGGAAAAAAAATTAAAAGCCACTTAAAGGAACTATCATATATTGCTACTATTGTTATTACATTAAGCTCAATTATTTTTTTTTATGAGTGTATAAAGAATATTAAAAAATTAGTAAAGCTTACACTTGAAGCTCTAAAGAGATATATATATATTCCACTGGAACATAAAAAGCTAGCTATATGTTTATATGACTATCACGGAAATGTTACAACACTTTACCATTTTGTCCTTGGAAAATGACATTATAGTGGCAAGGACATTGTCTTCAATAGGATAATTTATATCAAAAAGAACAAAACCTTAGTCTCACGGAGTCTCTGATTCCTTCTTATTTCTACTCAAAATAATTATTTATATATATATGCTCTTGCCAACCATATAAAGAGAGGAAAGAAAACGTTTTGTCTTATAAATTGTAGGGTATGGCTTCTGGTTTTGTTATAATAACTAATAATTAATACTAACTTCCAATAAATATTATATATATTAAGATGAAACATGTAAATATTCATGATTCATGCATGTAAATTAATATAATAAATTAATATATTGCACGTGACCACAAACACTAGTTGGTTTTGGCCATCATAAAAAACAACCTGCTTTCCAAACAAGCTGGTAAAGTTCCATATCTCATAACTTAGAAGGTGCATCATGCATGCATGACACATAGATATATCATATCATAGCTTCAAAACATGTGTTAAAATTGAAGAAGAAAAAAAAAAGATTTAAATAACATAATAAGAAAGGTTGAGAAGATTATTACAATGGGTAGTTGCTCTTCTTCTGGTGGTGGTTGAATAACATCTTGCAACATGATGATTTCTCTTGTATATAGAATATTGAAATGAAAGGTATATATACAAATAAATAAATATATATACTTAAAAGTGAAAAATGTTATGATTTGGTGATGTCCTACACAAGTGTTCTTCAGCTTGAATCTGGCTAGCTATACTAGTTAAAACAATGCATGATTACAAAGGTAAAAGAAAGAGAGAAAGTGAGAAATATTTAAGGGTAGAGGGAGAGAATTATAGTAAATGGTTTTAGCTTTTTAGGAGGAAGAGAGAGAGAGAGAGAGAGAGAGAGAGAGAGAGAAGCTAATATATATGAAGAGTAGTTAGCTAAGATGATGGAGAGTATGAGGGTGTCAAAAACAGAGAAAATTAGTTATGTGGATATATAGGGAGAGGTCAAGCCTGGCACTCGCGGGTGTCAACGCGATAAAAACGTTAAACCATTAATTCACTCTTCTTTGGTTAAGTGGAAAGAAGGATCTTAACTTCAATTTTTAGTTAGGGATAATATTAGTTGTTATATTTTTATATATATGCCTAATGAAATGGCTAATTAAGAGTAGAAATTGAATTGACCAAGCTTATGTTTTCTTAATTTTAACAATTATAAATCTTATCCTATGCCCTCTATGTAATATTTTACCACCCATGTAATATTTAGATAGATTGTTTTCTAGATGGTTTAATATAGATTTAGGATTAATTATTATGTGTAAGAATATTCTTTTTTGAATAAAATTTAAAAAAAAAAAACACCTTGTTTGTATAGTTTTTGGAGAATTGTTGAATTAGTATATTTTTAACATTTTAGCCACTAATTATTAAAAAAAATTGTAATAGTTTTTTAAACATTGATCATTCTGTTAGTTAGGAATTCAATCATCTTAGACTGTGTTAGGAAAAATAGACTATTCCATTAGTCCAGGCATTAGTAGTGAGTTATTTTGCAGAGGTTACTCAGAAAATTATAGGAGTTTCAAAATTAGTTTTATTTGTTTCAAGAATGTATGTCAGGTACATTTTTGTGAGTATATATATATATATATATATATATGTGTGTGTGTGTGTGTGTGTGTGTGTGTGTGTGTGTGTGTGTGTGTGTGTGTGTGTGTGTGTGTGTGTGTGTGTGTGTGTGTGTGTGTGTGTGTGTGTGTGTGTGTGTGTGTGTGTGTGTGTGTGTGTGTGTGTGTGTGTGTGTGTGTGTGTGTGTGTGTGTGTGTGTGTGTGTGTGTGTGTGTGTGTGTGTGTGTGTGTGTGTGTGTGTGTGTGTGTGTGTGTGTGTGTGTGTGTGTGTGTGTGTGTGTGTGTGTGTGTGTGTGTGTGTGTGTGTGTGTGTGTGTGTGTGTGTGTGTGTGTGTGTGTGTGTGTGTGTGTGTGTGTGTGTGTGTGTGTGTGTGTGTGTGTGTGTGTGTGTGTGTGTGTGTGTGTGTGTGTGTGTGTGTGTGTGTGTGCAGTTGTTCACCATACAACCTCTTTTAATATGTTTAATTTTGTTTCTTCAAAATTAATGTCAGTTCTTTGTGAAAACGCCTAACAAAACACTCGAGCTTTATATCTCACAACTCTTCATTCTCATTTTTTTTTTTGCATAAGTGCTCAACTTAGTTCATTCTATCAAGTGTGGTAATATTTTTAGAGACAGAAGTGTTGTTATTTTTGGTTGTTTTCTTCCTCTATTAGAAACAGTTATGCGATTCATGCTGAAATTAATTATGGGGGCGATATTGACTATAGAGATTGCTTTTGATAAAGGTTGGAAGTTTTTGTGGTTAGAGTGTGATTCTCAGTTATTGATTTCTGCTTTCAAGAATTCCATTCCTTAGAAGCTAATAAATAGATTGAGTAGTTGTTTATACTTAACTAGACATGTGAACTTCATTTGTTTTCACATTTATAGAGAGGAAAATGTTTGCGCTGATAAGTTTGTTGGTTATGGAAAGTATAAGTGGTTTTGTTTGGTGGGATCTAATTCATAGCTTCATTGTTGGGGATTTTTCTATGAGTAGGTTAAGTTTGACGTCTAGCTATAGATTTTGATGTTTTCTTTATTGGGATAGTGTTTTTCCATGTTTGATGGATTGAGTTTTCCTTTGGTATTCAACTTTTGGCGTGCTGCAAATGATTGTTCATGGCTTCAATGTCAACATAGTTGAGACGGAAGTCATTATAGTGATGCTTTTGGATGCCAATGTAGATATTGTTCGAACTAGTTTCCTTTTAATTAATAGGATATATTGATTTTATTTCCTTTTAGTTTTAATATTGTCTTTGTCCATGGGCACCAAAATAGTTTTTATATGGTATATATACATATATTATTATGTATATATATATATATATATATATACATATATATATATATATATATATATATATATATATATATATATATATATATTAAACTAGTATACTTGGCCCGTGCGATGCATGCACGAAACATTTCGAGCACATTGGTTCAACCTGAGTGAACCCATTGTTTAATTGATTTATGTTTGTCAAATAGATTAAAAACATTTTTTACAAAGAATGTGTGAGGAGTCATGATTATAGTGCTTTAATGTATCAATATTGTAAACATGTTTCTGTTTTTATCTTTTGACATTAGTACGATACATCGTTTTGTATTTTATGGTTATTAGTATTTTCATTTGTGTCTTATTGGTTAATAATAGTAATTATGTATTTGTAGTATGTAATATATATTTGTTTGAATATATATTAAATAATGACTATTCAAGATATTATGAATTAGTCACGAAAAAATATCTTAAATTTTTTAATGTCGTGCATAAATAAAGAGCGTCTAAATAAGTCACTGGCAATAGAAAAATATGTCAACGGAGTATGAATAATAACTGATTCGTTGCTAACGAAATTAAATTAGATTATTGACACTGTGATTCGAAACCAGTAAGATTGGGATGTGTATAGTCTTTTTGTTGTCAAAAAATGTGTATCGCTAATTTTTTGGCAAACGAATGTGTATGGCTTGATTCCTATATTTTTTGACAAAAAGAATATGTATATTAACCAAAAGAATATATAGAATAATTGTAGACTAAGTAATCAAACGGCGTTGATTTGTTTCATATTTTATTTCCATAGTAGCAGGTGTCTTTATTAGGTTATATTTTTGAAAAAACTCTATGGTGGAAATTGACTAATGTTAAAGTTTTTTGAGCATATCCAACGGCGAACTCATTACGGGTTATTAAGGTAAACTCCACAATATCACCTATGTTTTAAGCAATCAGACAAATTTTTATTTCAATTGTGTACCGACAAAAATATAAATTGGGTCAAATAATTTATCTCACATAATTATTTTTTATTCATTTTTATTTTTCAATAAACTTAATTGATTGATTAATTTGTTTTAAAAATATATTTATTATAATTTCATTTGTTTTTACCAAAACACAATATTTATATTAAAACCATAAAGCAGGATGAATTTGACTATTTTGTACTAAAACTTTAATGATGTGAGTGGAGATAATAATAATAATAATAATAATAATAATAATAATAATAATAATAATATTATTATTTGATATGTAAGAAAAATCATTTAATATGTAGGCTCGTGCCGATGCTGCACACGCTATATAGTAAAAAAACTATAAATTTTATGTTTTGAAAATGTCAATTTATATATTATTAAGTTATTTTAATAATTTTGATAGTTATTTAATAGAAAATACTATAATAAAAATTACAATAATAATAATCACAAACATATAAAGAAAATTGAACAAACTCGATGAAATGAAAAAGAGTAGATCACAACCAAGACCCATGTAATGGAAGAAAAAAATGATAAAATGATAGAACTATTTTTTGGGGATTTTATTTAGAGCTTAGGGAAATAGTAAAATTAATTATCAGATTTAAATAAATGTAAATTATATTTTTATAATCAAATAGTTCTAATAGTAACCTTAGTAATTAATCAAAAAAAGAAAGAATTTGCCTAAAATTATTAAAAGTTAAATTAATATTTTTGAATTTGCATCAAAATACAAAAACTAACAGAAAATAATTTAATATTGACCACAATTTAAATAATTAAGTAAATACAATTTTAATGTTTTTCAGTGTAACGATTCTTCACTTTACAACGTGACATTTCAAAATAATTCACATGAACCAAAGCTGAATTTTCGTTAATTATTTTTATAGGATGGGCAATGGGGCGGAGCGACGGTGGGGATAGTTACAATATTAAAATGAAACCTGGATTTTGTTCCCCGTGCGATGCAATGGGGCGGAGCGGCGGTGGGGATTTTCATTACATATTTGTAAAAATAACTTAAAATTAAACCTATCATAAGTTTAAATTTGTAACTTCTTTTTACATTTAAATATGTAACGTATTTTTAAAAAATTGTAACGTATTTTTTATTAATTCGGTTACTATATGATTATACATTAAAAATATTATTATAGTTACAATATGATTATATTGTTTTTTTTAAATAAGTTAATTATTTAAAACATAGTAGTTTTAAAAATATGAAATTATATTGATTTTTAAATAAGTTAATTATTTAAAATATTTTTATAAAATAAGTTTTGCAAATGGTAAGGTAAATAAGAACATATAGTATATGTTCTATTTTGTTTGGGTCTTGACCGGTTATAAGATTTACACATTTGATGGATAAAAAATAGTAGATGGGTAGATTACTAAATAGAAACATTTTTTGGGCCCGTTCATAGTTTATTTAAAATTGGGTGATAGATAATTTATTTAACAATGAAAACAAATAAAATGTTTTTGGGAAAATAGATGTTTATTTAACGTCCAATTCATTGTTTTTGGGCCACTATTTCCCCATTATCCTCACAGTGCAATATCACATTTTTTGGTAAATGGACTCAATTCTTCCGCGATATCATCATACTGGAGGTACACGTACACCGAACTTGGGATATTTATACCCGTAGTTGTGTAGAGAGTTACAATATTAAATAACCGTTTTTTTAATTCTCACATATTGGACCGTTACACATTAAATTAACCGTTTTATTTTTTCATTTTATTTTTGAACAAATAACAAAATAATTAATTAATATAAATATAGGTGACATGGATTTATATTTATTGCCAAAACCCTCATGGTGTGACATGTGTCAAGAAACTAAATGAGGAAATTTCCAATTGTTATGTATATAGATAAACCCACATATATATATATATATATATATATATATATATATATATATAAATACATAGATAACTATTTTTGCTATAGCTAATTCTATTGAAATTTTGGTTTGAACATTTTCATATCAGCATTGCTATTTAATGCAAGAGTTTCTTTCGTGGAAAATATCGAATACAAATGTGTCAATTTATTAGAAAACATGGCAAAGTGCTGCATTGACCTTTCACTACGCCAGAATTGTAAAAAGAGATCGCCACCTTTAGTAGCGTTTATAAAAAAACGCTAGCCATTTTAATAACACGCTACACCATTAGTAGCGTTTTAAAGTAAAACGCTACCTATTAGGTAACACGCTAGACAGATCCCTAGCGCTTTTACTCAAAACGCTAGCAAATTAGAAAACACGCTAGACAGATCCCTAGCGCTTTTATTCAAAACGCTAGCCAATTAGAAAACACGCTAGATAGATCCCTAGCGTTTTTTAGAAAGCGCTAGCTATTTAGAAAACACGCTAGACCGATCCCTAGCGCTTTTATTCAAAACGCTAGCCAATTAGAAAACACGCTAGATAGATCCCTAGCGTTTTTTATAAAACGCTAGGTATTTAGTAAACACTCTAGACATATCCCTAGCGCTTTTACTCAAAACGCTAGGTATTTAGAAAACACGCTAGATAGATCCCTAGCGTTTTTTAGAAAACGCTAGGTATGGTTAAATAATTTTTTTTTGTTTCCCATTGAGCTACTTCCCTCTTTCAGCTAACACTCTTACCGAAACACAAAATCACTCACCCGAAACGCATAAAACCCTAACACCCCTAACTCAAATTAACATCATCTCTCTCAACGAAAATCATCTCTCTCGTTGAACATCATCTCTCTCACTCGGACAACATTGGTGAGTTTTCTTTCCTTTCTCTGCTTCTTGTTAGATATTAATTGTGGGTTCTAGTTTAGAAATATATTAGTTTTGTCACTTGTGCACACTAGACTCTTCTTCTTTTTTTCACCACTAGCCTCTTCTTGTTACACATAAATTAATTGTTTGGAAGACTAGACTATATGGTTCCTTTGTCTTGACCAAAGGACTGAGAATAGAAATAGAATATGATATAGATATAGCTTGGGAAAATAAGGAGTGGAATTGAAAAAAATTAAAAGAGGAAATTTTGTTTGTTTTTTTATATGAATTGATTCTTCATTATATTCGAATTGCTTGATGGGTCATATGTTAAAGTTCTCTTCTCGGGATTTTATTATAAATATTTGGCAATTATGGATAGAAATTGGATGTCCGCCAATCGTCTGTCCCGAGGAGTATGCGCCGAGTGGATTATTTTGTGAGTTGTCTTTGTTGAGCGTTTAGGGACTTCTAGTGGTATGAAATGTCCTTGTTTAAGGTGTTGTTATGTAAAATCGATTCTTTCGCGAGGAGTTGACACGACATTTAAAGGCGAATGGAATTGATCAAAGTTACACTTGTTGGATAATGCACGGTGAGAAAAAGGTGAATCTTCAAATATGAATGATATTAGTAAGAGATATCTCGCGCCACCGGTTGACACCGGAACACATTCATTTGATGCGAACGAATTTGAAGAGATGGCAAAGGTGGTTGAAGAGGATCTTAATGATTGTCCAAATGTTTGAGAAGTTGATAAGCGATGCGAGAGAGACACCATTGTATGCGGGTTGTAATGAATTCACAAAATTATTGGTTGTGATCAAGTTGTATAACTTGAAAACTCGCCACGGATGGACGGATAAGAGCTTTACCGATTTACTCTCACTACGAAAGAAATGTTGCGAATGATAATGTGCTTCCTTCTCGGACGTATGATGCAAAGCAAATGTTGGGAGTCTATTGGCTTGAACTATGAGAAGATACACGCTTGTCCGAATGATTGCATTTTATTTCGAATGAACATGCGTTGTTAAAGTCGTGTCCTAAAATGTAATGCACCATGCGGTATAAGAAGAAAGAGTCTGCTCCACAAAAGGTGTTGTGGTATTTTCCTATAATTCCTCGATTTAGGCGCATGTATCGTAGTTCGGAAGATGCAAAACACTTGACATGGCATGAGGATGAAAGGATTAAAGATGGTATGCTCGACACCCTGATTCTCCGCAATGGAAAAAATCAATATTGAGTATCCTAATTTCGGGGATGACCCGAAAACCTACGCCTTGCATTGTCTGTGCTGATGGATTTAACCCGCACGGTATCGGAGTAGCTCCCACAATACATGGCCCGTGATTTTGGCGATTTATAACTTACTGCCGTGGCTTTGCATGAAACGCAAATATATGATCTTTGTGTTTGTTAATTTACAGGCCCAAACAACCGAGAAATGATATTGATGTATACTTGGCTCCTTTAATTGAAGACTTGAAGCAAATGTGGGAGATTGGGGTAGAGGTGTATGATGGGTTCGAGAGAAGAAAGTTTCACCACGAGGGCTATGATCTTTGGCACAATTAACGACTTTCCGCATACGGCAATCTATCCAGATGCAGATAACAAAGGCGATGTGCATGCCCTATATGTGAAGATAACACAGTTGGATGTGGTTGGAACATGGTAAGAAGAATATCTATCTTGGTCATCGTAGATTTTGCCATCAACTCATCACTATCGATTGTGGAGAAAGGCATTTGATGGGAATACTGAAACACGTAGAGCTCCCCGCCTTTGACGGCGAGCAATGGTATTTGAAAAGGTGGAAGATTTGAACATTAAATTTGGGAAGCCTTTTGCGGGAGAGATTGCCAAACGGGGTGGAAGAAAAGTCGATTTTCTTTGAGTTGCCATCTTTGGAAGTCATTATATGTAAGGCATTTCATTGATGTGATGCATGTTGAAAAGAATGTCTTGAAAGTGTCATTGGTACCTTACTCAATATGCCGGGTAAGACTAAAGATACCATCAACTCAAGGTTGGATTTGGTTAGTATGGGTTTGAGACCTGAATTGGGTCCCAGAAAGAAGGGTACACGTACATATCTACCTCCTCGTGACTCATACTCTATCTAGAAAGGAGAAGATCATCTTTTGTGAGTTTCTTCATGGAGTTTAAGTTCCAGAGGATACTCTTCAAATGTGGCGACTCTTGTATCGATTAAAGACCTCAAGTTAAAGTCTCTAAAGTCCCACAATTGTCATGTTCTCATGGAGAATTTGCTACCCATTGGTATACGATCCATTTTGCCTAAGAAAGTGCGTCGGACCTTAACCAAACTTTGTTTATTCTTTAAGGCGATTTGTAGTAGAGTGATTGACCACGGAAAGTTGCCAACATTGCAAAGAGAAATTACTTGTCACTTTGTGTGAGCTTGAGATGTATTTCCCACCTTCCTTTTTCGACATAATGATTCATCTAATAGTTCATCCGGTTAGAGAGACACAATTGTGTGGCCCATGTTACATGAGATGGATGTATCCGTTTGAGCGTTACATGAAGATATTAAAAGGATATGTGAAAAATCGATCACGACACGAGGGTTGTATTCTTTGGCGCTACATAGTTGAAGAGGCTATTGAGTTTTGCACTGCCATCTATCTATCTAGTCTTGAATATTCGTGGGACTCGCCAAGGTCTCGTCATGAAGGAAGGATTAGTAAAGGGATGACGGGAACTAAATTAGTGATGGTATCAAGGAAAGAACTAGAGCAAGCACACTTGTGCGTTCTTCACAATGATAGTGAGGTTGATTCATATGTTTCCAAGCACAAGGAGATTCTTAAGAGTCAATTCCCTAGAAAGAAGCAAGTTTGGTTAGCAAAAGAACACAATAGGAGTTTCATAGTGTGGCTAAAACATCACATTGATGGTGAGTGTGTTTGAATCCTACTTCGATTTCAAAAAGATTGAGATGGTTAGCAAAAGGTCCAAATATACATGTCTTCTCTTACAACAAATATCTAATGAACGAGTGCACTTTCTATACAAAAGAACAAGATGATCGAGTAAAATGCAAAATAGTGGGGTGACTCTTGTAGCTCATTCTATGCATGCATCCATTGCAAAGATAGAAATCCCATATATGCGAATATGTCTTACTTTGGCTTCATTGAACACATATGGGAGTTGGATTACAATATGTTTGAGGAGCTGTTTCAAATGTGAATGGGTTGACAATATCTTGGTTTATAGATTGATGAATTAGGGTTCATGCGGGTGAATTTCAACAAGTTAGGATATAAAGATGAACCTTTTATTTTAGCATCGCAAGCTCAACAAGTGTTTTATGTCAGCGATCCGATTAATATCAATTGGTCTATTGTTCTATTGGTCGACAAAAATTTGTGTATAACAACGATGATGATGAAGCACCCGATGATGTTGGTGTTGAGGACGACCCTTTCTTGAACATCGGAACCAATAATAGGGGAAAATACTTCTATAGAGGATGTTGTATATTTTAGAAAAGATCATAATGATGGAATTATTATTAAATCGGAAAAAAATACCAAGGCGCGAATTGCAAACAAAATTTTATCTAGGAAAAGGAAAAGGTAATATAGACTTAATGATTTCTCGTTATTTTTATTAATAGATAATATTTATATTGTTTTTGTAAATTTAACAATAACATGGATTATATATGTTATATTGCAGTCGATGGCATCACTTAGTGATCATGAGATCTAGTGGTCAAGGCAGTAGTCATTGAGGGTTGTCTTTATTATATATGTTTCTAGCTTTAATTTGTAGCTACTTTTGAGTTTCATAATCTAAGTTACTTATTATGTTGTATGATTTGGATATATATTAATTATGTTGTAAGTAATTGTTAGTTTAATATGGTCTTTTGGTGATATGTACATATGTGTGTATCTATATATTGGTTTGTAATGATATATTGGCTGAATTTTGTTGGAATGTATTTTCTGAATTTTGTTGGAAGGGAATGAATTTATAGGTTGTAATTAAAATGGAGAACAAACCAAAATAAAAAAAATATTTAAAAAAAAATTCAGTCAATAGGTAGCGTTTTAGAGTGAAAACGCTAGAAATGAAGTTAAAAAATTCATTCAATACCTAGCGTTTTAAAATTAAAACGCTAGGAATTGTAAAGAGGAGCTAGAGGATCCCTAGCGTTTTACAGAAAACGCTAGGAATGGTAGTAAAAAGGTGCTATAGCATCCCTAGCGTTTTTACATAAAACGCTAGGAATGTTAGTAAAAAGGTGCTATAGCATCCCTAGCGTTTTTACATAAAACGCTAGGAATGTTAGTAAAAAGGTGCTATAGCATCCCTAGCGTTTTTACATAAAACGCTAGGAATGTTAGTAAAAAGGTGCTATAGCATCCCTAGCGTTTCTGAAACGCTAGGAATTGTAAAAAGCGCTTATAGCATCCTGGCGTTTTTACATAAAACGCTAGGAATGGTAGTAAAAATTTTAATAGCATCCCTAGCGTTTCTGAAAACGCTAGGAATTGTAGTAAAAATTTTAATAGCATCCTAGCGTTTTAACAAAACGCTAGGAATGGTAAACACGCGCTAGATGATCCCTAGCGTTTTATGTAAAAACGCTAGGGATGCTATTAAAATTTTTACAAGGCGCGCTCTCTCATCTCCCTCACACACTCACGTAGACGTCTCTTCATCTACCTAACTTCTCTCCACGACCCAGGAAACCCTCCACGAACAACCCAGAACCCAGAACAACCCACACCAGAACCCAGAAAAACCCAGAACACACTCACGTAGACGTCTCGTTCATCTACCCTCTTCGTTCATCGTACCGTTGCGAACCTCCACGACCCAGGAAACCCTCTTCGTTCATCTTCGTTCATCTCCACGCCGTACCAGCTCTCCCTCTCTCTCCTTGGTGCTACGACCCATTTCTCTCCCTTTCAAAAGGTATTTCTGCACTCACGTACTCTCCACCTCTCTCACTGCAATGACTATTTGTTATGGTTTTTTTATGGTTTGTTATGTATCTTTTGTATGGCTTTCTCTGTTATTTAGCTCAATGTTGTATCTAATTAGTTGTTAGATTAGTCTAGCTTAGATAGCATTATTAACTTGACTAGTGCATGGCTTTCCTAGTGCATGGCTTTCTCTGTTTACTCTAGGTTCTTAGTGCATGGCTTTCCTATATATGTTTACTCTAGGTTATATACTTAGTGCATGGCTTTCCTATGTATGTTTACTCTAGGTTACTTAGTGCATGGCTTTCTCTGTTTAGTGCATGGCTTTCATATATATGTTTACTCTAGGTTATATACTTAGTGCATGTCTTTCCTATGTATGTTTACTCTAGGTTACTTAGTGCATGGCTTTCACTGTTACTTAGTGCATGGCTTCTTCTATATTTTGTTAAGTGTTTGTTGGTTCTAAACAATTAGAAAGCTAAAACTCACCGAGTCTATTTCATTTGGGTCATTGCAAGTCGGATGGCATCACATAGTGATCGGGAGAGTAGTCGTGGTGGTGATGGGGGTGATAGAAACACAAAGAAGTTCACTCCCGAGGAATTACATCGAAAAGAATATCGTTCATCGGATAAGTAAAGGACACGAGAAATATAAGGTAAGTTAATTACTAATTATTAATGTTGTTCTCTACCTTTCCAAGTTATCTAATTATTTAATGATTTAATTATTTAAGGTCCGATGGAGTGTTAAAGGTTTGCCAATTGGAGACAACGGCACAAATTTAATTAGATTTATTGGTACTAAGGTGAAACAAATCTTTCCAATTTCAATAAAAAGTTGGAATGAGAAAGATAATACGATTTTGCCTAAATCGAAAGATGATTTTTGGTCCTTAATACGGTATATAATTTTAGACCTCTTTAATAATCTTATTTAGTGAATTTTTAGTTGTATTTATTTAATCCATTTTTATGTATAAGTAGAAACACTTTGATGTCGATGATGCCCAAAGAGATTGGATACTCAAGGAAGCGGGAAGGTTGCATCGGGCATATAGAACTCGATGTGGGAAAAAGTATACAAACGGCTGATGGGACCATCGGAGAGGAGCCTCAAACCTTGTATGCCGGAATTATAACTAAGGAGGATTGGACCAAATTTGTAGATATACGCACTCTGATCCGGATTTCTGGTTAGTATATTAATTATTTAAGTTATATATATATATATATATATATATATATATATATATATATATATATATATTTTCACAACAAGATATCATTCATTAATGTATACTTATGTTTTTAAATAGAAAAAAGCAAAGCCAATAAAGTGAGAGCTTCTAATCCAAAGTACCCTTATAGAGGAGGTTCAAGTGGATATCAAATTCTTGAAGAAAGATTGGTAAGACACAATTAGTTTAATTTATTATGATTTAATGAATCTCTTAATTTACAGTTGATTAACAATTATTAAACTTAAATAGTTCTTGCAAGAGGGGAAAGATCCAACTCAAGAATCCTTGATCGTTGTCTTTATGCAGTTAGAGGCCCACAAAACAAGGATGGGAGATTGTGGATCCGAAAACTAAGGAGGTCAAGGACAAAATTGTAAGTATTCCAAAATTCATGTATTGTAATTTTAATTTTATGATTCTTAGCAAGTTGGAATTTGTGTCCGACTATATTTTTTTAATCAGTTACTCGATTTTTTTTTGACACGTGAACATATTTTTATTGTCGATTAAATTTCTTTGACACTTGTTTATTAATTTTATCCGTTACTCGATTTTTTTGACACGTGGACATATTTTTTATTGTCGATTAAATTTCTTTGACACTTGTTTATTATTTTTATCCGTTACTCGATTTTTTTGACACGTGAACATATTTTTTTATTGTCGATTAAATTTCTTTGACACTTGTTTATTATTTTTATCCGTTACTCGATTTTTTTTTGACACGTGGACATATTTTTATTGTCGATTAAATTTCTCTTGACACTTGTTTATTAATTTTATCCGTTATTTATGTTTGTGCATCAAGAAAGCATATCACAATCAGTATCACAAGGAGATTTAACAGATTGTGATGGTCAACAAGATGTCCTTGCTCGTGCCTTGGGAAGGGAAGAGAGATGTGGTCGGATTAGAGGTTATGGATATGGGATTCCTCCTACAAGCGTGTTTGGGCCAAAGAGCCAAAGCAAGGGGTGCGGGGATTGTAAAGTCATGGCGGCAAAGTATGACGAGCTATCCAAGAATGTTCTTTGTGTTAATGGAAGAGAGCAGGATGTTTAAGCGACTCTTGGCACAAAGGATTGGTGCACCATCCTGTTTGCACCACCCCTGCTTGAACCTATTGAGCCTCTTTGCACCCCATAGCGCCCGAGATATAGCTGCACCATCCCTTCAACACAATGTATTTAACAAAACTCGACTGCTTTTTGTACATATGTATTTGATAAAATTATCATGTATATTTATTTTTCTTTATAATTGATTTAGGATAACTGTGAATGTGAGCTATATATTGCAAACCCACATCGAAAGGTTGCAGTGGGTTTGATATGTAACCAATTGAGTGCCACATCGCACAATCGAGGCCATGCACGAAAACCATTTGAGAGTTAGGGTAGACTATTCAATAGAGGGTGCACCATTGCCTGCTCCAATTGCTAATGCGGATATATTTCTCGTGGATCAAGCACTTAGTACTTTTGTGGCATGGCTTTGAACAACTTGTCGTTGTAAGTGACAATATTTTTGTTAATAAGTTAATGACTATAATGTGTGTTAACTAACTAATTAATCATTTTTTTAATATATACTAGGTACCCCAAGTGTCCCGACCTTCCCCTTCAATAAAAGTGTCCCGACCTTCCCTTCCACTACCAAACTCTCCCGACCATCTACTTACATACAGCCAGTCCAACATGTTGGTCAATTTCCCATTGATGAATTCAGTACATCGATTCTCTAAAGGTCCACATTCAAAAAATGAACCAGGGCGACCAAATTTTTTTACCGCCCGATAACATTGTGGGCTGGAATAGATTGGTAATGATCAACATCGAGGATATGAAAGCTATAGTTGAGATGGATTGGGCCACTTTACATCGATATTAGAGTATACGGGTATGTATTAAATTATTTGTACACAATAGTTGTTTATATTAGAGTATATATTAGAGTATATATATGAGGATCCAAAGTTGTATATATATTATTTATAGGTTTTTGTACAATCGTCTTACGGTCCCTTCTCAACGGACACGTAAGTATTTCTTCTTGTGTCCGGCGTATCGTTGTGTTTAAGCAAGGTAATCTGAGGAACGTATTATGGCTATTAAGAGTGAAATACAAAGTTATATCCATTCACGCTTCATGGATGCCAAGCATTTGAAGAGCGACTCTTTATTTTTGGCACCACTCAATAATGGGTGAGAAATTTAGTCTTCAATCACTTGTTTAATTATTTTGAGGATTGTATTATAGTGTAAATTAATGTGTACTCATTCGTGATTCATTTACTTGCAGGCAACATTGGGTACTCTTTGCAATAAACCCTAAGCAAAATGTTGTCTACTATCCGGATTCACTTCAAGGCCATTACAACGTCTCACGTGAGACTTCGTAGAATCAGTTGAGAGGTGTGTATGTGTAACCCTCTCATTTTAATTTGTATAATTTAATATATGTATTTTGTTCAACTTAACATTATATATATATATATGTATGACGTTACAGTGCTTTGAAAGAATACTTGGGATTATCTACTGAGTAAAACAAGATGGCTACCCATAATCTGTAAGCTTTTTAAGAATCATTCTTATAATTTTAATTGAATTTTTGGTCATAAAAATGTGACAATTAAGTTATAATGATCTTTTGCTTTGTAGTGTCCTAAACAACCAAACAACAATGATTGTGGGTACTACGTTATGAGGTTTATGAAAGAGATTATCACTCATGACAAAGTAACAATCCCAACCAAGGTAACTACTTAGATTTCTTTTTTATATTGATATTATAATACTTACTCACATTTAATAAACATTTTAATTCTAATTTTATTTCATTTTATTTTTCAAGATTTTCCCGACTTTAAAAATATCCAGAATTACTCTGCTGGAACAACTTACAGCAGTAAGGGGGAGTGGTGCAGTTTTGTTTCTAGCTTTTTGTAGCAAGTTTTGAGATAATTTCATAATAGTTAGTTGTTGTATATATTGTATTTATATTATGTTGTAAGAACTTCTTAGAATGATATTGGATTGGAAATATTTGATGAATTTTGTTGAATGAATTTTGTTGAATGAATTTTGTTTGAATGATATTGGATTGGAATGTATTTTCTGAATTTTGTTGAAAGGGAATGAATTTATAGGTTGTAATTAAAATGGAGAACAAACCAAAATAAAAAAAATATTTAAAAAAAAATTCAGTCAATACCTAGCGTTTTATAGATAAAACGCTAGGAATTGTAAAGAGGAGCTAGAGGATCCCTAGCGTTTTACAGAAAAAACGCTAGGAATGCTAATAAAAGGTGCTATAGCATCCCTAGCGTTTTATGTAAAAACGCTAGGAATGGTAGTAAAAAGGTGCTATAGCATCCCTAGCGTTTTACAGAAAACACTAGGAATGCTAATAAAAGGTGCTATAGCATCCCTAGCGTTTTACATAAAACGCTAGGTATGGTAGTAAAAGGGCTATAGTATCCCTAGCGTTTTAATTTAAAACGCTAGGAATGGTAGTAAAAAGAGCTATGGGATCCCTAGCGTTTTTATATAAAACGCTAGGAATGGTAGTAAAAAGAGCTATGGGATCCCTAGCGTTTTACAGAAAACGCTAGGAATTGTAAAAAGGCGCTGGGTCAATGGCTAGCGTTTTATATAAAACGCTACGTATGTCTAAAACACGCTGGGTCAATGGCTAGCGTTTTATATAAAACGCTACGTATGTCTAAAACACGCTGGGTCAATGGCTAGCGTTTTTTAAAACGCTACTAATGGGGTGTACGCATTAGTAGCGCCAGCTTCTCTAGCGTTTTAAAACGCTACCAATGCCCAAAAAAAACGCTAGCCTTCCTAATACGCTGGCGTAGTGTTTGATGTAAATCACGACACTTCAGCCAATGTCATATTTGCGTGATGGTCCACGAAGACAATGCTTCGTGAGATCAAGCATTTCCCTTTCAATAATGATATAAATTTGGACATTTATTCCATAATATTTTATTTTACTTGAAGTTCTATTAAAACAATTATTTTCAATATATATATGACTTATAACAAATAGGGCACCACATTCAAATTTCTCACTTGGCACCCAAAATCTCAGGCACGGCCCTGGCTGATCATATTAGTGTGTAGTAGTGGAACAATTGGAAAATACACAACACATAAAAAAGAAATTAGAAGATAATGCAGTATTGGTGTTGAACTTTGTTTCTATAAGCAACAATACATTAGTTCTTCTAGACACTTCTAACATTTGCAATTTCTCATTGCAAGTTGATAGTAAACTAGCCTCACCCCCGTCTGATGGACAGGTTGTCTCACTATTGATTAAATGAATTACTTTTAAAGAAAAACAGCAGTAAATAACAACATCAAACAAATTCTAAGTATTAGAAAGGCATCACAGTTGAAGACAAAAGTCACACATATTAGATCAAGTCATAACACAAACAGCTTAAAGTTATAACATAAACAACCACCTATAATAACGTTATCTATATTTATCAAATGTAACAATAAAAACTTAACCCATAATACGGTCCTACCCGGTTTGAGGGATTAGTCTCTAGAGTTGCGCGTAGATGATACCCAATTTATACAACAAAAAAATGTAAAAATAATACAGAGTTTGATTTAGAACTAAACACCAATTTAAGTATGCTTCTAATACTTGTTGATTAGAAATTATCTAAATAAAGAAGAAAATACCAATTTGGACATGTAATTTTTTTTCTAGATTCTAAAGTACCCCAAATCACACAGTCTAGAATCACACTTTATGTATTTTGTTATGGAATATCTAATTTTTTCATCAAACAGATTATTGAGGAACAAACTTCGCATATTTGAATATCTAATTTTTTTCTGGACCCTTAAGTTCCCCAAAATACATTGTCAACATCGCACTTTACGTATTTTGTCACAAACTTATTATTTTTTACCAAACCGGTTATTTACGAAACTTCTAGTATTTGAAGAGTTAAAAAAAACTCAAAATCTTAAAGTACCCCAAAACACAAAGTCTAACATTTCACGTTATGCGTTTTACTACAAAATAATTTTGTCCCCATCAAATACATCAAAACACTCTGTTTAGCATCTCATTCTCATTTTACTTATTAAAATATGCACTGAGGTATACTATATATATATATATATATATATATAGCAATACGTCGCCTAGAACTATGAATCTTCATTGGTTGGGAATAATAGAGAAGTATGGAAATAATGTGGGTGATGTAAATAATATGATGGTGCATAAAAGAAGCAAAAGAAAAATAAGAGAGAGACGCGTCGTTACTCATACAGCAGTCAGCAGATGAGTGGGTAGGTGGCTGAAGGTGAAGAGTATGACAAACCATTGGCCCTGGATTTACCACCAAAGAGGGATAAAATAAAAAGTGAAAAACCAAGAAACAATAGAACGTCACATGGAAAAAAAAAATTGGCAAAGCTAACAAAAACTTATTGCCGCCTTCAATTGTAAATCTATGGCAAGCCGCATAGATGATAGAGATAAACATGTGACCATATGTCTTCTATCTAGTTATAACTGCATATAAATAGTATCCATGATTTACCATGAAATCTAAAATGTCAATATATAAATAAATTCAAAAAATTAAGAGTATTATAGCGAGTTCAAATCTATATTTTGCTAGATAGTAAATAGATTTATAATTAATTTGCATTAAGAACGGATTCCAAATAAATATTCATTATATTAAAGAACCATTTGGTCCATCCAGATATAAATATGGAATATCATTATTGAATTAAAATAACCTAATATCATACACTACATAATAAAATTGTTCACATTGGCAACCTTCATGTTTATATAATTCTTCATCCATGATAAAAGTATGTTGAGCCAACCACTCGAGATGTATCTATAACTCAATTAGTTGATTATCATTTTCAGGGGGGGAGATAAGCAGCTGAAAATGAATATGCTTC
The DNA here is from genome assembly GCA_020916435.1 of Oxytropis ochrocephala. Taxonomy (NCBI): domain Eukaryota; kingdom Viridiplantae; phylum Streptophyta; class Magnoliopsida; order Fabales; family Fabaceae; genus Oxytropis; species Oxytropis ochrocephala. The sequence goes on along the minus strand of CM037090.1, from coordinate 48,750,611 downwards.
AAAATAAAATATTATTATCTCATCTTGATCCTCTTACAAACCAATATGAACAATACGTTCAAAGGATATTATTCATTTGAAAACTTTGGCGAGTTAATCAGCAGTTGCAGCTCCAATAAAAATTGATGTCACTGTTCGACACTCAAACATTGCAAGTAGCTACTCCTAACCACGTATAAAGCGTGTAGAGTGGTCGATTCGAAAGTATAAAAATACTTGAACAATAAAATATCTTAAAAGCAAGATGGCCCAAAAGAAATATGGAGTCTCTAAAATAGTAATTTGACATAATTGATTTTTCAAGTTCCAAAAGAACTAATCATGTACGTGAAAAATTCTAAAATTAAAGAGATTATGTCAATAATGAAATACGATGGAACTAAAACGAAGTCAACATGAAGATTACATATAATATAGTGTTAAATGTGATCAATGATGCTGAGGATTATGAATCAAAGTCTATTAAGATTAGATAAAGCAATGATTGGCCAAAATAGAAAATATAATTGAAATGGAATTAAACTCACTTTGCAAAGCAAAAACTGTTTTGACTTATAGTCTATGTGAACCTAGTTAGACTCGCTGTTCAAAAGCATTTGCACAAACCTAACTTTGATTTAAAAAATAAATTTACTTGTAGTGAATGCAAATAATACTTAATAATTAGACTATAACACATGAATGGCTCAATTACGACGAGCACTACAACAGATTTGGGGATGGGCAGCGCTTCTTTTTAGCTATGGTTAGCGCTTTTGAGTGCTGCTAAACTTGGCGCTACTGATTTCCCATCATGCGCAGCGCTACTCATTGATAGCCATGGGTAGCGCTACTGATTCCACTCCCACAATGGGCAGCGCTATTCATTTTTAAAAGCACTACTCATAATGTTAGCGCATTTAGGGCATGGGTAGCGCTTTTTAGTATAAGCGCTGCTTATTCCCAAAAGGCGCTAGCTAACACAATGGGTAGCGCTTTGTCCTAAAAGCACTGCCCATTGTATAACATTTTTTTAATTTTTTTTTCTGTTTTTTGTTTATTTTCTTTTTTACATTTGCAATTTTCCTAGTCATATACAGCCAATACAATACAATCCAATCCAATCCAATCCAGTATATATACTTAACAATGTATATATAAACTAGCTAACAACAAATTACAATACACCAATATGAACCAAAACAAACTAGTTATATATCCAAATGCAACAATATATATATATATATATATATATATATATATATATATATATATATATATATATATATACCCAACAAGATGAACCAAAACAAACTAGCTAACAAGTTACATTATCCAATTCATATGTATCCAAAACTAGCTAGCAACTTACAATATGAACCAAAACTAGCTAACAATTTATATGTATCCAAATCAAACTCTAACAACTTACAATATTACATTCTATCCAAAATCAAAGTAGGTTAGAAAAAAAACGGGAGACATAACAGCACCACTCTCCCCTAAGCTTAGTAAGCTGCCCATCAGAGTATGTCATGAACCATATGTGAACTCGAATGAACCAGAATGAACTCTCCAACCAGATGTGCTATAACGAACTCTCGAACCAACACGAACCCGAACAGCAAACGCGAAGCTCCGACTAAACAAACTAGCAAAACCTAACAAACAACTCACATATTCAACAATATTCCTCAATTTCTCATGTTTAGAAATACATCACAAGTATCCCTTAACCTAGAACAACATTCAATTAACAGACATTTCACTAGGTAATTTCAACAAACACTAGTTTCATGGAGTAAAATCAACAACAAATCAGCCCCCAATTCAACATCATTCCTAAATTTCTCAAATTTATAAATACAACACAATAACCCCTTAACCTAGAACAACATTAAATTAACAAACATTTCATTTGGACATTTCAACAAACAGTACTACACCTACATTTCACCTCAAGTTTAGAAACATTTCACCCTTTGAAAGAACCAATCAACAAGCATCAACTTCACATTGAATCAACTAACCTAAGGTTCCAATGCCATTAAAATAACTAGAACAACATGCAATGATACTAACCTTTGTGAAAGAGGAACGAAAATGGCACTACGCCAGCGTATTAGGATTTTCAGCGTTTTTTTGGGCATTGGTAGCGTTTTAAAACGCTAGAGAAGCTGGCGCTACTAATGCGTACACCCCATTAGTAGCGTTTTAAAAACGCTAGCCATTGACCCAGCGTGTTTAGACATACGTGGCGTTTTATATAAAACGCTAGCCATTGACCAGCGCTTTTTACAATTCCTAGTGTTTTACGTAGAAACGCTAGGGATCCTATAGCTCTTTTTACTACCATTCCTAGCGTTTTAAATAAAAACGCTGGGGATCCCATAGCTCCTTTTACTACCATTCCTAGCGTTTTACATTAAAACGCTAGGGATACTATAGCCCTTTTTACTACCATACCTAGCGTTTTATGTAAAACGCTAGGGGATGCTATAGCACCTTTTATTAGCATTCCTAGCGTTTTAGTAAACGCTAGGGATCCTCTAGCTCCTCTTTACAATTCCTAGCGTTTTATTTTTAAAACGCTAGGTATTGAATGAATTTTAACTTCATTTCTAGCGTTTTCACTCTAAAACGCTACCTATTGACTGAATTTTTTTAAATATTTTTTTATTTTGGTTTGTTCTCCATTTTAATTACAACCTATAAATTCATTCCTTCCAAACAAATTCAGAAAATACATTCCAATCCAATATCATTCAAACAAAATTCATCAACAAAATTCATCAAATAATATTTCCAATATCCAATATATATCATTCTAAGAAGTACTTACAACATAATATAAATCCAATATATACAACATATATAATAACTAAACTATTATGAATCTCAAAACTTGCTACAAAAAGCTAGAAACAAAACGCACCACTCCCCCTTACTGTATTGTAAGTTGTTCAAATAGAGTAATTCTGGATATTTTTAAAGTCTGGGAAAATCTTGAAAAATAAAATGAAATAAAATTAGAATTAAAATGTTTATTAAATGTGAGTAAGTATTATAATATCAATATAAAAAGAAATCTAAGTAGTTACCTTGGTTGGGATTGTTACTTTGTCATGAGTGATAATCTCTTTCATATACCTCATAACGTAGTACCCACAATCATTGTTATTTGGTTGTTTAGGACACTACAAAGCAAAAGATTATAACTTAATTGTCACATTTTTATGACCAAAAATTCAATTAAAATTATAAGAATGATTCTTAAAAAGCTTACGAGTTATGGGTAGCCATCTTGTTTTACTCGTAGATAATCCCAAGTATTCTTTCAAAGCAATCATAACGTCATACATATATATATAACGTTAAGTTGAACAAAATACATATATTAAATTATACAAATTAAAATGAGAGGGTTACACATACACACCTCTCAACCATCTCTACTGAAGTCTACGTAGACGTTGTAATGGCCTTGAAGTGAATCCAGATAGTAGACAACATTTTGCTTAGGGTTTATTGCAAAGAGTACCCAATGTTGCACTGCAAGTAAATGAATCACGAATGAGTACACATTAATTTACACTATAATACTATCCTCAAAATAATTAAACAAGTGATTGAAGACTAAATTTCTCACCCATTATTGAGTGGTGCCAAAAATAAAGATTCGCCCTTCAAATGCTTGGCATCCATGAAGCGTGAATGGATATAACTTTGTATTTCACTCTTAATAGCCATAATACGTTCCTCTGTATTACCTTGCTTAAACACAACGATACACTGGACACAAGAAGAAATACTTCGTGTCCGCTATGTAAGGGACCGTAAGACGATTGTACAAAAACCTATAAATAATATATATACAACTTTCAGATCCTCATATATATACTCTAATATAAACAACTATTGTGTACAAATAATTTAATACATACCTCTGGTATACTCTAATATCAGTGGCAGTGGCCCAATCCATTTCAACTATAGCTTTCAGATCCTCCATGTTGATCATTACCAACTGTTCCAGTCCCACAATGTTATCGGCCAGGTAAAAAATTTGGTCGTCCGGGTTCATTTTTTGAGTGATGTGGACCTTTAGAGAATCGATGTACTTCTCGGAATTCATCAATGGGAAATTGACCAACATGTTGGACCGGGCCGTATAGAAGTAGATGGTCGGGAGAGTTTGGTAGTGGAAGGGAAGGTCGGGACACTTTTATGGAAGGGGAAGGTCGGGACACTTGGGGTACCTAGTATATATTAAAAAATGATTAATTAGTTAGTTAACACACATTATAGTCATCAACTTATTAACAAAAATATTGTCACTTACAACGACAAGTTGTTCAAAGCCCTGCCACAAAAGTACTAAGTGCTTGATCCACGGTAAATATATCCGCATTAGCAATTGGAACAGCAATGGTGCAGACCCTCTATTGAATAGTATACCCTAACTCTCAAATGGTTTTCGGCATGGGTAAATTGTGCGGTGGCACTCAATTGGTTACATATCAAACCCACTTTGCAACCTTTCGATGTGGGTTTGCAATATATAGCTCACATTCACGATTATCCTAAATCAATTATAAAAAAATATACATGATAATTTTATCAAATACATATGTACAAAAAAGCAGTCGAGTTTTGTTAAATACCGTGTTGAAGGATGGTGCAACTATCTCTCGGCGCTATGGGGTGCAAAGGGTGATATAGGTTCAAAGGGGGTGGTGCAACAGGATGGTGCACCAATCCTTTGTGCCAAGAGTCTGCTTAAACATCTGCTCTCTTCCATTAATACAAAGAACATTCTTGGATAGCTCGTCATACTTTGCCGCCATGACTTTACAATCCCGCACCCTTGCTTTGGCTCTTTGGCCCAAACACACGGTTGTAGGAGGAATCCCATATCCATAACCTCTAATCCGACCTGTCTCTCTTCCCTTCCCAAGGCACGAGCAAGGACATCTTGTTGACCATCACAATCTAAATCTCCTTGTGATACAGATTGTGATATGCTTTGCTGATGCACAAACATAAATAACGGATAAAATTAATAAACAAGTGTCAAGAGAAATTTAATCGACAATAAAAAATATGTCCACGTGTCAAAAAAAATCGAGTAACGGATAAAAATAATAAACAAGTGTCAAAGAAATTTAATCGACAATCAAAAATATGTTCACGTGTCAAAAAAATCGAGTAACGGATAAAATTAATAAACAAGTGTCAAAGAAATTTAATCGACAATAAAAAATATGTCCACGTGTCAAAAAATTCGAGTAACGGATAAAAATAATAAACAAGTGTCAAAGAAATTTAATCGACAATAAAAAATATGTTCACGTGTAAAAAAAAATCGAGTAACGGATTAAAAAAATATAGTCAGACACAAATTCCAACTTGCTAGGAATCATAAAATTAAAATTACAATACATGAATTTTGGAATACTTACAATTTTGTCCTTGACCTCCTTAGTTTTCGGATCCACAATCTCCCCATCCTTGTTTTGTCGGGCCTCTAACCAGACAGTACAACGATCAAGGGATTCTTGAGTTGGATCTTTCCCCTCTTCCAGTAACTATTTAAGTTTAATAATTGTTAATCAACTGTAAATTAAAAGATTCATTAAATCATAATAAATTAAACTAATTGTGTCTTACCAATCTTTCTTCAAGAATTTGATATCCACTTGAACCTCCTCTATAAGGGTACTAAGGATTAGAAGCTCTCACTTTATTGGCTTTGTTGTAATATATATATATATATATATATATATATATATATATATATATATATATATATATATATATATATATATATATATATATATATATATATATATATATATATAACTAAATAATTAATATACTAACCAGAAATCCGGATCTGTAGTGCGTATATCTACAAATTTGGTCCAATCCTCCTTAGTTATAATTCGCATATACGATCTTTGGAGGCTCTGTCCTCATGGTCCCATCAGCCGTTTTGAATACTTTTTCCCACATCGATTCTATATGCCCGATGCAACCTTCCCGCTTCCTTGAGTATCCAATCTCTTCGGGCATCATCGACATCAAAGTGTTTCTACTTATACATAAAAATGGATTAAATAAATACAACTAAAAATTCACTAAATAAGATTATTAAAGAGGTCTAAAATTATATACCTGTATTAAGGACCAAAAATCATCTTTCAGTTTAGGCAAAACTGTATTATCTTTCTCATTCCAACTTTTTATTGAAATTGGAAAGATTTGTTTCACCTTAGTACCAATAAAGCTAATTAAATTTGTGCCGTTGTCTCCAATTGGCAAACCTTTAACCTCCATCGGACCTTAAATAATTAAATCATTAAATAATTAGATAACTTGGAAAGGTAGAGAACAACATTAATAATTAGTAATTAACTTACCTTATATTTCTCGTGTCCTTTACTTATCCGATGGACGATATTCTTTTTCGATGTAATTCCTCGGGGAGTGAACTTCTTTGTGTTTCTATCACTCCCATCACCACCCTGACTACTCTCATGATCACTATGTGATGCCATCTCACTTGCAATGACCCAAATGAAATAGACTCAGTGAGTTTTAGCTTTCTAATTGTTTAGAACCAACAAACACTTAACAAAATATAGAAGAAGCCATGCACTAAGTAACAGTGAAAGCCATGCACTAAGTATATAACCTAGAGTAAACATACATAGGAAAGCCATGCACTAAGTATATAACCTAGAGTCAACATACATAGGAAAGCCATGCACTAAGTATATAACCTAGAGTAAACATATATAGGAAAGCCATGCACTAAGAACCTAGAGTAAACATATATATATGAAAGCCATGCACTAAATGCAGAGAAGCCATGCATGCACTAGGAAAGCCATGCACTAGGAAAGTTAATAATGCTATCTAAGCCGGACTAATCTAACAACTAATTAAATATAACATTGAGCTAAGTAACAGAGAAAGCCATACAAAAGATACATAACAAACAACAAAAACCGGTGAGAGTATGTTGCGAAAATACCTTTTGAAAGGGAGAGAGAGTGCGTAAAAGGAAACAAATGGGTGCTTGCTGCGTGGTAAGATAACACCAAGGAGAGAGAGGATGAACGAAGAGGATGGGTTTCTACGCGTTTTAGGTTTCCTGGGTCGCGCTTATGGGTTTCTCGGATGATGAACGAATACGTGGAGTGTGGGTTGTTCGCAAGGGATGAACGAAGAGGATGAACGAAGAGGATGGGTCGTTTGGTTTGCCCGGGTCTCACACGTAAGGATGAGCGAAGAGGTTTCGGGTTTTATTGGGGTTTCGCAAGAGAGGAGTTAGGTAGATGAAGAGACAGTGAGTGTGTGTGAGAGAGATGAGAGAGCGCGCTTGTAAAAATTTTAATAGCATCCCTAGCGTTTTTACATAAAACGCTAGGGATGCTATAGCGCTTTTTTACAATTCCTAGCGTTTTACGAAACGCTAGGGATGCTATTAAAATTTTTACTACCATTCCTAGCGTTTTTGTGTAAAAACGCTGAGGATGCTATAAGCGCTTTTTTTACAATTCCTAGCGTTTTTAACGCTAGGGATGCTATAGCACCTTTTTACTAACATTCCTAGCGTTTTATATAAAAACGCTAGGGATGCTATAGCACCTTTTACTAACATTCGTAGCGCTTTATATAAAAACGCTGGGATGCTATAGCACCTTTTACTAACATTCCTAGCGTTTTATGTAAAAACGCTGGGGATGCTATAGCACCTTTTTACTACCATTCCTAGCGTTTTACAGAAACGCTAGGGATCCTCTAGCTCTCTTTTACAATTCCTAGCGTTTTATCTATAAAACGCTATGTATTGAATGAATTTTTAACTTTATTTCTAGCGTTTTCACTCTAAAACGCTACCTATTGACTGAATTTTTTTAAAATTTTTTTTTATTTTGGTTTGTTCTCCATTTTAATTACAACCTATAAATTCATTCCTTCCAACAAAATTCAAAAATACATTCCAACAAAATTCAGCCAATATATCATTACAAACCAATATATAGATACACACACATATGTACATATCACCAAAAGACCATATTAAACTAACAATTACTTACAACATAATTAATATATATCCAAATCATACAACATAATAAGTAACTTACATTATGAAACTCAAAAGTAGCTACAAATTAAAGCTAGAAACATATATAACAAAGACAACCCTCAATGACTACTGTCTTGACCACTAGATCTCATGATCACTAAGTGATGCCATCCGACTGCAATATAACATATATAATCCATGTTATTGTTAAATTTACAAAAACAATATAAATATTATCTATTAATAAAAATAACGAGATATCATTAAGTCTATATTACCTTTTCCTTTTCCTAGATAAAATTTTGTTTGCAATTCGCGTCTTGGTATTTTTTTTCCGACGAATAATAATTCCATCATTATGATCTTTTCTAAAATATACAACATCCTCTATAGAAGTATTTTCCCTATTATTGGTTCCGATGTTCGAAGAAAGGGTCGTTCTCAACACCAACATCATCGGGTGCTTCATCATCATCGTTGTTATACACAAATTTTTTGTCGATCAATAGAACAATAGACCAATTGATATTAATCGGATCGGTGACATAAAACACTTGTTGAGCTTGCGATGCTAAAATAAAAGGTTCATCTTTATATCCTAACTTGTTGAAATTCACCCGCATGAACCCTAATTCATCAATCAGAAACCAAGATTATTGTCAACCCATTCACATTTGAACACGGGCTCACGAAACATATTGTAATCCAACTCCCATATGTGTTCAATGAAGCCAAAGTAAGACATATTCGCATATATGGGATTTCTATCTTTGTACTCGGATGCATGCATAGAATGAGCTACAAGAGTCACCCCACTATTTTGCATTTTACTCGATCATCTTGTTCTTTTGTATAGAAAGTGCACTCGTTCATTAGATAGTCACAAAGAGAAGACATGTATATTTGGACCTTTTGCTAACCATCTCAATCTTTTGAAATCAAGTAGGATTCAAACACACTCACCATCAATGTGATGTTTTAGCCACACTATGAAACTCCTATTGTGTTCTTTTGCTAACCAAACTTGCTTCTTTCCCTGAATTGACTCTTAAGAATCTCCTTGTGCTTGGCAACATATGAATCAACCTCACTATCATTGTGAAGAACGTTATAAGTGTGCTTGCTCTAGTTCTTTCCTTGATACCATCACTAATTTAGTTCTGTCATCCCTTTACTAATCCTTCCTTCATGACGAGACCTTGGCGGTCCACGAATATTCAAGACTAGATAGATAGCCAGTGTGCAAAACTCAATAGCCTCTTCAACTATATAGCGCTCAACAATACAACCTCTCAGTGTCGTGTCGATTTTTCACATATCCTTTTAATATCTTCATGTAACGCTCAAACGGATACATCCATCTCATGTAACATGGGCCACACAATTGTGTCTCTCTAACTGGATGAACTATTAGATGAATCATTATGTCAAAAAGGAAGGTGGGAAATACATCTCAAGCTCACACAAAGTGACAATAATTTCTCTTTGCAATGTTGGCAACTTTCGGTGGTCAATCACTCTACTACAAATCGCCTTAAAGAATAAACAAAGTTTGGTTAAGGTCCGACGCACTTTCTTAGGCAAAATGGATCGTATACCAATGGGTAGCAAATTCTCCATGAGAACATGACAATCGTGGGACTTTAGAGTCTTTAACTTGAGGTCTTTAATCGATACAAGAGTCGCCACATTTGAAGAGTATCCTCTGGAACTTTAACTCCATGAAGAAACTCACAAAAGACGATCTTCTCCTTTCTAGATAGAGTATGAGCTGCTTGAGGTAGATATGTACGTGTACCCTTCTTTACCTGGACCCAATTCGGGTCTCAAACCCATACTAACCAAATCCAACCTTGAGTTGATGGTATCTTTAGTCTTACCTTAGCATATTGAGTAAGGTACCAATGACACTTTCGAAGACATTCTTTTCAACATGCATCACATCAATGAAATGCCTTACATATAATGACTTCCAAAGTATGGCAACTCAAAGAAAATCGACTTTTTCTTCCACCCCGTTTGGCAATCTCTCCCGCAAAAGGCTTCCCAAATTTAATGTTCAAATCTTCCACCTTTTCAAATACACATTGCTCGTCAAAAGGCGGGGAGCTCTACGTGTTCTCGTATTCCCATCAAATGCCTTTCTCCACAATCGATAGTGATGAGTTGATGGCAAAAATCTACGATGACCAAGATAGATATTCTTCTTACCATGTTCCAACCACATCCAATCATGTTATCTTCACATATATAGGGCATGCACACGCCTTTGTTCTTTAATACCCTGGATAGATTGCCGTATGCAGGAAAGTCGTTAATTGTGCCAAAGATCATAGCCCTCAGGGTGAAACTTTCTTCTCTGAACCCATCATACACCTCTACCCCAATCTCCCACATTTGCTTCAAGTCTTCAATTAAAGGAGCCAAGTATACATCAATATCATTTCCTGGTTGTTTGGGCCCAGAAATTAACAAAGACAAAGATCATATATTTGCGTTTCATGCAAAGCCACGTGATAAGTTATAAATCGCCAAAATCACGGGCCATGTATCGGGAGCTACTCGATACCGTGCGGGTTAAATCCATCAGCAGACAATGCAAGGCGTAGGTTTCTCGGGTCATCCCCGAAATTAGGATACTCAATATTGATTTTTTCCATCATGGAGAATCTGCCGGGTGTCGTAGCATACCATCTTTAATCCTTTCATCCTCATGCCATGTCAAGTGTTTTGCATCTTCTGAACTACGATACATGCGCCTAAATCGAGGAATTATAGGAAAATACCACAACACCTTTTGTGGAGCAGACTCTTTCTTCTTATCTGCGGCATTACATTTAGGACACGACTTTAACAACGCATGTTCATTCCGAAATAAAATGCAATCATTCGGACAAGCGTGTATCTTCTCATAGTTCAAGCCAATAGACCCCAACATTTGCTTTGCATCATACGTCCGAGAAGGAAGCACATTATCATTCGCAACATTTCTTTCGTAGTGAGAGTAAATCGGTAAAGCTCTTATCCGTCCATCCGTGGCGAGTTTTCAAGTTATACAACTTGATCACAGCCAATAATTTTGTGAATTCATTACAACCCGCATACAATGGTGTCTCTGCATCAGTTATCAACTTCTCAAACATTTCAGGACAATCATTAAGATCCTCTTCAACCACCTTTGCCATCTCTTCAAATTCGTTCGCATCAAATGAATGTGTTCCGTGTCAACCGTGCGCGCATATCTCTTACTAATATCATTCATATTTGAAGATTCACCTTTTTCTCACCGTGCATTATCCAACAAGTGTAACTTTGATCAATTCCATTCGCCTTTAAATGTCGTGTCAACTCCTCTGCAGTAACTGATTTTACATAACAACACCTTAAACAAGGACATTTCATACCACTAGAAGTCCCTAAACGTTCAACAAAGACAAATTCAAAATAATCCACTCCAACGGCATACTCCTTGGACGCATTTATTGCGTACATCCAATTTCAATCCATAATTGCCAAATATTTATAATAAAATCCTGAGAAGAGAACTTTAACATATGACCCATCAAGCAATTCGAATATAATGAAGAATCAATTCATATAAAAAAACAAACAAAATTTCCTCTTTTAAATTTTTTTCAATTCCACTCCTTATTTTCCCAAGCTATATCTATATCATATTCTATTTCTATTCTCGGTCCTTTGGTCAAGACAAAGGAACCATATAGTCTAGTCTTCCAAACAATTAATTTATGTGTAACAAGAAGAGGCTAGTGGTGAAAAAAAGAAGAAGAGTCTAGTGTGCACAAGTGACAAAACTAATATATTTCTAAACTAGAACCCACAATTAATATCTAACAAGAAACAGAGAAAGGAAGAAGAAAACTCACCAATGTTGTCCGAGTGAGAGAGATGATGTTCACCGAGAGAGATGATTTTCGTTGAGAGAGATGATGTTAATTTGAGTTAGGGTGTTAGGGTTTTGCGCGTTTACGGGTGAGTGATTTTGCGTTTACGGGTAAGAGTGTTAGGTTGAAAGAGGGAAGTAGCTCAATGGGAAACAAAAAAATTATTTAACCATACCTAGCGTTTTCTAAAAAAACGCTAGGATCTATCTAGCGTGTTTTCTAAATACCTAGCGCTTTTGAGTAAAAGCGCTAGGGATATGTCTAGAGTGTTTACTAAATACCTAGCGTTTTATAAAAACGCTAGGATCTATCTAGCGTGTTTTCTAATTGGCTAGCGTTTTGAATAAAAGCGTTAGGGATCTGTCTAGCGTGTTTTCTAAATAGCTAGCGCTTTCTAAAAAACGCTAGGGATCTATCTAGCGTGTTTTCTAATTGGCTAGCGTTTTGAATAAAAGCGTTAGGGATCTGTCTAGCGTGTTTTCTAATTTGCTAGCGTTTTGAGTAAAAGCGCTAGGGATCTGTCTAGCGTGTTACCTAATAGGTAGCGTTTTACTTTAAAACGCTACTAATGGTGTAGCGTGTTATTAAAATGGGTAGCGTTTTTTTATAAACGCTACTTAAGGTGGCGATCTCTTTTTACAATTCTGGCGTAGTGTGGGGAGCTAGCACACGTCGTGAGGAAGTAAATGGGGAGCATGCACGTCATGGACCCAATGAAAATGAGCTTCACGCGAACCGAACCGAAACGAAAATGAGAGGGAACGCAGATGAAAGAGACGCAAATGAGAGAGGGAACGCAGATGAAAATGGAGTGTGAGAGTGAGAGGGATAGAAAATGTGAGCTTGGAGAAACGAAAATGGAGTGTGAGTGTGAGAGCTGCTGGAAATCAAAATGAGAGTGTGTGAGAGTTGCTGGAAATCAAAATGAGAGTGTGTGAGAGGGAACGCGAAGAGAAAAAAAAATTAACGCAATGGGCAGTGTTTTACCCCAGAAGCGCTGCTCATCAGTATGCGCCTTTCACCAATGGGCAGCGCTCACCCCAAAGTGCTGCTTATCACTCTAGCGCCTTTCACCAATGGGCAGCGCTCACCCCAAAGCACTGCTTATCACTCTAGCGTGTTTCACCAATGGGCAAGCTCTCTTCCAAGCGCTTTTTATCTAGCGTGTTTAGCCCATGGGTAGCGTTTAGGCATAAAGTGCTGCCCATCGTTTAGCATTTTTTCTCATTGAGTAGCGCTTCTTTGGTAAACGCTACTGATGATGTTACCTTAAGTAGCGTTTTGATAGAAGCGTTGCTTAAGGGTGCGGCTTTTTTTAACAATTTTGGCGTACTGGAGGGATATGTTGCAACTTATTTGTATGACTCATTTGATAATGATAATTATATAAAGATCCCTGAAAAATTTAAAGTTTTGAGACAGATTGTTCAAACTTTCAATAATATTTTATAAATGCACATTCATGATTCAACGGATTTCTTTTTGGTGAAATGTACATTCAACATATTAGCTGTGTAGTTAGAAGGAATTTTTCTAAGCCAGATCAAGTCAAATCTCAAACCTACTAATATTTACATGAAGTGGCATCGATTCATCATTATGATCTACAAAGCATATACAATTATCACTTCTTCATATCATGCTCAAATATCAACAATTTAAGGAATATCTGTTGAAGATAATATTGACTTCAAAGCTCAAATAAACGGATCGAGGATATATCACAACTGACAGAGCGAAGTATAATGATTCAAATGCATCGGGGGAGAAACTCCAAATGTTAGAATTCATATTCTTAGTAATCCTTCAATGAGGGAAGAAAAATGTACTCTTTTTTCCTTCGTCAAGGTTTTGTTCTATTGGGTTTTTGTGGTAATGTTTTTAACGAGACACTTCCCACAAAAAAGATAGTATACTATTTTTCCTTCACTCGAATTTTTTCCATGGGTTTTTTCCTAGTAAGGTTTTAATGAGGCATATCTTTAATGGATATCCAAGGGGAGTGTTATGAATAATAGTAAAATGGATGCCCATGAGTTCGAGAATTACATGGTAGAAGAATACTAGAGCATATCCACATTACTTATTTATAAAAATTTTAATAGCATTACTTACTAAGAACTCAATCTCTCCAATCCAGCACCTCAACAAAACCTACAAAATAGGTCACACTGATAACACTTAAAACAACTTAAATGTATATTTTATTATTTTTTTCACAAAAAGTATTGTTGCTGGACTCGCATGTCACAAGAAAGAGATAGTACCTAAGCAAGACTCTCTCCCCAATAGGTACCCAATTAATTATATTCTCCCCAATGGGGGTACCTAAGATCGAGCATCTCCAATGGAGATCCTTACCTTGTTAAGAGTTAATTTTAATAGGTACTCCCATTGGAGAGAATAAAAATGGGTATCTATTGGGATGAACTTTTAAATAGGAAACCCTCTCTCTCCCCTGAAGTGCGAACCTACAGCCTTTCTTGATTAAAAAGCTAATAAAAAATGTAGTTGTCTTTAAAGTGGGACCCATTTAGTAAATTTTGTTGGGATTTAAGGTTAAAGATATGAAGTTTTTATTAAATATTACTATTAAAATTATAAAAGAGCGATGTGTACACTTGGAACTCATTTAAGTATTCAAATAGGAGTTGCTCCATTCATTAGGAATGCTCTTAGAAGATAATCATTTATTTGGATTATTATTTGTTGTTACGATGATCGTATTTTACGAGACTTATTTTCTTTTTTTTAAAAGTACAAGACTTGTAGCCTCTTATAATCGTTATATTTTACTCGAGTTTTAGTTAATTTAATAATAATAATAATAATAATAATAATAATAAGGGTGAAATTTTTGTAGATTAGTAGTTTTAGGAAATTTTCTTGGGTAAATAGCCATTTTGGTCCCTGAAAGTGTAACTCACTGTCAATTTGGTTCCTAAATCGAGCAAAAATACAAAATGGTCCCTGAAAGTGTAATCCGTCCGTCACGTTAGTCCCTCCCGTTAATGTGCGTCGGTAACTTCGTTGATCCGTCTGTTACTGTCAGTTTAGTCCCTGAAAGATGTCACTTAGCGTCAGTTTGCTCCCCGAAACATGTACGTGAATTCATTTTAGTCCCTCGAATCTTAGGTTACTTCAACAAAATTTTAAAATGGCTGATTAAGGACGTCAATAGACTCATGGACTACACAGAGATCTATTGTAATTGGTGTAGTAACGTGACGTCAATCTTAAAATTTTGCTGAAGTAACTTAAGATTCGAGGGACTAAAACAAATTCACCTATATGTTTCAGGGACCAAACTGACAGTAGCATATAGATTAACGGAGTTAACGACACACATTACATTAATCTTAGGACTAACGTGACGGATAGATTACACTTTCAGGGACCATTTTGCATTTTCGCTTGATTCAAGGACCAAATTGAGAGCGAGTTACACTTTTAGGGACCAAAATGACTATTTACCCAATTTTCTTATATGTCATTCCCAGTTAATTCACAACATGTGCTACTGCCTCAGGTATCCCATATATGTTAGTGTCAGAAAAGATTCCTTGTAAATGGCTGGTTCCAACATGCCTATCATATTTTTATGTCATGTCTCCCTACTCTTTTAATAAAAAGCATTTTGCCTATTAAAAAGGTATTGTATGCCGCGTATCTTCTAAAAGCTTGAAACATAGTTTATAAGTAAAAGTTAAGATTTATTTAGGTTTTAGAACATGGATAATTTATATGTCTATGTACCTTTGAAATTTTACATTATAAAAAGAAAGAGTGAAAATTATTGAACTTTAGTCATAATTATAATTATAATTGATTTTATATTTAACTCATGACAAAGAGTAATGGTCAAACTGTTTCTTAAAAATACAGTGTTCATTATTTTTTTGACAACAAAATGAAATATAATGTTCATTATTAGTTTCTGTATAGTAAAATATAGGGGAAAAAACTCATGTATATTTTTATTAATTAAATTATCTTTAAAATAGTTAATATTTTGTTAGTTCATAAGGGTTAGTTTAACCAACAAAATACGCAATTAGGAATCTTATCTTGAACATATAATTTCAATTATTCATAGATTAATAAAGTCAATGTTATTTTTTAGAGATTAATTTGACTACATGTGCACAATCCACTGCAAATTAAATCAATTTCACTTCTAGAATTATCTATCCATATCTTCAAATTTATTCCAATTTGATCAACATAATATCATGGCAGCACATAACCAAAATCCCCCTTAACTTAAAGATCACATGTAGAATATGCTATATAAATGAGAGTATATTGAGGAAACATAAAATATAATGACTTGTTAATATGATACTTGTCGATTTTCTATATCTTAAAATATAAATTTTGATTATATATTTTGATTACAATATAAATTATAAATTCAATAAATCTTAGCAAGAACTTTTTTACAATAGAAGTAATAAGAGTTTTAAAAAAAATTATGTGTTTTTTATAAGTTTGAAGTGCTTTTCTTTTATAAATATTAAAATAAATAAATCAAATTCATATGATGTGGTATATATAAAATTCACGAATTAATCTCTTGTAAAACGGTTGTATAAAATAAGTGATATAATTTCCATACATTGATTATTTTATGAATTTAAGTGAAAGGGGTCCGTCTTTCTCATTTTTAATAAAATAAACAATTATCAATGGTAATTAGATTTAGTGGAAGGGGTCAGTCTCCCACAACATGGCTAATAAATGTTCGAATCCCTAGTTGGAGATCTGCTCACATTTAGTGTCTGACAACTTTGGAGTGTTGTTGGGATTTTTATTTTTAGAGTAAAGATCAATTTTAGTTCCTGAGAATTTCTTTAAAGGACAAATAGTCCCTGACAAATTTTTTGAGATAAATTAATCCCTAACATTTTCCAGACAATGACAAATTAGTCTATGTAATTAGATGGGTGGAGGACTAATTTGTCCTTATTTTGAAAATGACAGGGATTAATTTATTCCAAAAATTGGCAATGACCAATTTGCCCCATGATGAAATTGTTAAGGATTAAAATGGGTATTTACTCTTATTTTTATATATTTTGTTTGTGTTTTTATTGCGAGTCATAAGATTTTGTACCACATTTGTTCCTAAAACTTTAACATATGATCTCTTATGTACTCATCAATTTATTCATTATTAAACGATGCGAGACTTATCACACTTGAGATACCTAACAAGTGTATGACAGAGCCTTCAATCCTCGGATGGAGAGAATCTATAGGAAACAAAAAAAATAAGAATAAAATAATTTGATTGTATACTTATATTTTAATTTGTAATTGCTATTTAAGCAAAAAGGAACCATAAAAAAACGTGCAAAAGTCATACACGAATTATCCACAATTTTTGAATCACTTAAGAATTTGGTAATCTCAAAGTAATGCTCCGATTAAAGAAAAGGTAAAGTCAAGTGAAGCTTTTCTCTAGCTCCAACCAAGTTTACAGTGAACCTTATGTTTGATATTACAAGCCAACCAATGATGCACCACCATGCATGTGGAAAACAATATCCTATAATTCGATTTTCTAATTCACACACTATTCCCCTCTCTTTAGACACACGTAAACTATCTTTGAAAATTGCATTGTGCATTTGTCTAGCTAAAGAAGTCACATTAATTTGTGACATTCATGTCAAAGTATACTCTCCCACTTGTATATCGATCATGTCATTTCTGTGCTGCTTAATTTATCCACGTAAGACAGCTTTCAATTTTCCCCTTTTAGCAAAAAGTTTTAGAGCATGAAGTGGTTCCCTAGCTTAATGGAAATTCCTCAATAGTGCTTTGGATTCTCATAACTGTGTTCATACTTTCTTTGTGATATAGATTCCAAACTTTGAAAGGACCAAAGGTATCAAAGATTGTACTTTTGCACCAACAACCAATACTTATATATGGTCGCATATGTGCTAAGGTTCTTGACTATAAAATCAGCATCACAGTCACTCATGCTTGATAGCTTGCTGCTCAATTGAATAGACTAGGAGGGTATATAAGTATTTTGTAAGTAATTTGTATGAGTATCGAACGTGTACGCGAGCCCATAGCAGGATCTTCAACCTATGATAATATGTAAGTAATTTGTATGAGTATCGAACGTGTAATCATGATTAAAATTATACAAGCAAACCTCTGACCGTAATTTTTTTAATGAAAAATAAAATAAAATAAACTATTTTTATCCCTAGCCTTTTTCCGACAATTGAAGATAGTAATCTTAATAGTCATTACCTCAATAAACAAACAAGGGTTGATCCGAGTGGTAACTGGACTCGGATTCCACCCCAACGTATCGGGTTTGAATCTTGTGTGTAGCGAAAACTCTGTTAGGAGTGGAGAACCACACAGACCAAGAAAGGCGGGTATACATGTGGCCAGCCAGGTTTTCTAGTCTAAATTTGTTACCGGCAAAATCGGTGGATACTCCGCATTAATAACAAGGTAACAACAAAAAAAAGTCATTACCTCAACATCATTGATACACGTGTTACCCCAACTTCTATGCAGATTAATTAAATGATTTTTCGATGCATCTCTCAATATTCCTCAACCCTCACACGTTTGGTTCACACTAACTCCATCATTATTTAGAGATAAATGTCTTAAAAAGGTAGTTCAGTTGGCGAATTAAGAGACGTGAAGGAACCTCAAAAAAGAGGTTCAGAGTTCAAATTCTGGAAATTAACATTCCCCAAATTATAATAACATTTATTTGTCTATCCAAATATATATATATATATATATATATATATATATATATATATATATATATATATAACGTTTTTATCTTATGCTATCAAAAAAAAAGACTCGTTTGCCTTATAACAATTTTTTTAATAAGGCAGACGAATCTTTTTTTATTAATAAATTATTGTACCAAAAAAAATATATTAATAAATTATATTAGCTTTTTAGATTTGGAATCTGGATATAAGAATTCACAAAATATAATGAATTTATTTCTTTATTTTTTTAAATACATTTTAGTAAGTTGTTCTTTTTACTTTTCAATAAACAAACCTTTTAGTTAATTTTTAGATACTCTAGAAAATTGTCTGATAATTCTTACCTCACACAGTAGAACAAGATTTACCTTATTTCTGCCAAACAACATGTTGTTTATTCTTTCATGTGTTACAATACCTATATAAACAATTCAAGGAAGACAACTTTTACAAAGTGGGAATATTAAGCATTCCTTTCCACTACCTGAGACTTTTTTTGGCAAAGTGAACTGCGTGAGATTATTGCGTGAAGTTCAAGAAGAGTTTAATGAGTATACAATGACATAAATTAAACAAATTACACAAACATCTAACCATATTTTATCATAATATTATTTTGTTATATCACGTTCTAAATATATATCTACATAGCAAAACATGATTAAACATCTGTAAAATCCATTAATAAAAATCTCTAAAATTTTACAATATTGTTGGTCCATAGTCATTAAACTCTGTATAAGACGATTAATAATGTCAGGACTGGTCCAAGCTATTAAAGCAAGGGTGTTGGGCCTCAAATTTTTTAATGAAAAAAAGGGTCTCAAAATTTTAATTTAAAGTGATACTTAGAGTAAATTTCTTTATATTACAAGGAATTTGTGTAACTAAGCTAGATGGTGGTGAGTATAGCATTCTAATGTGTGTGGCACTTTTGTTTTATTTTGTTAACTAATTTATTTGAGAGTACATAATTTTCATGTAAATAAGAAAAACCCATTAAAAAATACTACTTAGAGTGTTGGTGGCTCAAATGTAGATTAATAAAGTATCTTAAGTTATTTATTTTTACCCAATTTAAATTATTCTTTAAGCTATCTAAATAGTATATTTGACTTTTGTCAGAAATAATATATTTATTGGAGCTTGGAATTTTGTTTTCATTATTTTGTTGCTATTACGATTTTCACCGATTGTTTTCATTAAAATCTATGAAAATAGAGTTAAAGTTATATTGAATCGGACATTAACCATATGTTTGGATGAAATATTTTTTCGGGGTAATGTAATTTTTAAGAGGATTTTAAATATTTTAAAAATATTTAAATTCCTCCCAAAAAATAATTCGTCCAAACACACCCAAAGAATTTACATTATTTTATTATATTGTCTCATGGGTCTCACCCTAGAGTTCGTTTTAGGCCTCCATAGGTGTTGACCCGGCCATGAGTAATAATTGTTTTTACGAAAAAATTTGTACGAAATTGAACGAACGCCAACAATAGTAGACCTCGTGGTGGGTGAGCCTCGATCCAACTGTATTATACTATTCCTCGTAAAACAAAAGGTTCATGCATTTCATTTCGTAATAATTAGCAGCGCTCTTATAAGAAATAACGCAATTTTCTACACCTTAGTGCTCATTCAATGAAATTTACTAATTGAAAAAAAAAAACAAAATTTTCTACATTTAGTTAATCTTTTATCTTTTCAAACAAAACTAGTTAAAGTTGCTAGCATGCATTTTACCTTAAAAGTTTAGTGTAGTATGTGATTAATCAACCAAGGGATGAGACAAACCTGGCCACTCTACATTTAATAGAGTCTAATTATTATAATACGCAGATTAATTAATACGTTTTCTTTAAGTAATTCACGTTTGGGTGTAGCATCTATCTTAATTTGATACAGATCTTTTCTTTGTGTGTGCATCTGATACAGCTATTAAATCAAGGTGTGATTTCTGTCCAAGATATTAGGCACGAAGAATAAGTATAAGCAAAGTGTTTGGACTTCTATTTTGATATTTCTCATATTTCAATTCCAACTGCTTTTAAAGAATTTTGATACGAGAACAAGATAGAGGATGTGTTTGAGCAAAATAGGATAAAGGGTATCTCTCTATCTTAGTTATATTCTTTCAAATTAATTTGTTTTTATTCCACTAATAATTCATTTCTTATGAACTGAAGTTGTTTTCTTATAGTTTTAAGAAAAAAAATTGTTTTTTGGTCAAAAAAAAAGAAAAAAACTGTTTTTTTAGAAGAAAAAAAGAATATTGGTGCCCTAGGTCTGCAGCTGAAAATTTTGTTTTATTTTTGTTGGAAAGAATGCCAGAGAGAAATAGATCTATGGAAAAAATAAATTTACATTTTTACTTGCCTGGGTTTTACTAATACAAGAATAAATCTCAACAAATATAAATTGTCGAAGGATATTAACTTTCCACATCAATATAATTCAATGCATTCCATGACCAAGAGTAACGAAAGTGAGGAAATGAAAAAGTAATATGAGAAGAAGAAAAGAAATTAGTTTTCTTTTCTCTATTAGATTGGTTGATAGTTAGCCTACGACTATAAATAAGGCATATCACATAAGATGTAAGAGATGACTTCTACTCTCTATTTCCACTTCAAATAAACTGTTCCACGCACTGATCAAAGAGTTGATAGCAAAAGGTTAGTCTCGGTGTAGATACACGTGGAGCCTTCACATCAATTGAAGGAAATTTTTATGATCCAAGAGCTGATTGTCAGGTACACATTTAGATTTTTATCTAATTCATTATAATTTTAAACACAAAGTAGATCCTTTTTATTCCGTTGTGACTGTTATGAACAGATTTTTCACTTCAATTTGTTACAAAGGGTGTTCGCGAGTTTATTTGGATTGATTTTACCAGCTTCATTACCCGAACAAAATCGCTAACAATACTAATTTTCTAAAACATGAAATTCTACATTTTTATATGACATTACAAACTGAAAATAATAGAAACTCGTCATAAGAAATAAAAAAACAAATCTTATACCTTATGCGGCTTGGCATAGGTATCTAAATTGGATTAGATTTTGGTGGGAATAATTTTTTGGTATGTGGCATGATTTTTTGTTGGTTCATTTTTTTTGGTTGTTTTTTTTTCTCTTCTTCCTTCTTTGTTTCGCTTTCTTTTTTGTTTCTTGCTTCTATTTTTTTTTGTTATTTCCTTATTTTTTTTACCATGTCATTGGTACGTAATTTTCATTGTCTTTGTCGATGACTAATCTACGCTGGGGGTTTGGCTAACCACGAGTCTCCCATCCCAACAGAGTTTTTACCACATCCAAAGTTCTTTTTTTATATTTGAAGGTTTTCTTTTTTTTTTTTATATTTTAAGGGGTACTTTACAGTCTTGAAAATTTTTAGATGTTTAAATATGCAAATTTTTGGTGGAAAACTATTTAAGTTCATGACAAAACACATAAAGTGCGATGCTAAACAATGTGATTTGGTGTAGTTGATGGAGAAAAAATCATTTTGTAACTAAATGTGTAAAGTGAAATGTTAAGCTGTGTGCTTAGGGGTTCTTTAGATGTGAAAATAAGTGAAGTTCGTTCCTCAATAATCTATTTGATGAAAAAAATTCATAACAAAATACATAAAGTGTGATTCTAGGCAGTGTGTTTTGGTGTACTTTAGAATAAAAAAAAATTACATGTCCAAATTGGTATTTCTTCTTTATTTAGATAATTTCGCATCAACAAGTATTAGAAGCATTCTTAAATTTGTTTTTAGTTTTAAATCAAACCGTGCATGATCGACAGAATCCTACAACCGGGTCAGGACGGATCTATCAACCTCAAGAGCAAACTAAGCCAGAATAGTCATTCTTGATGGATTGTTGTTTAGTTTACAACTTTTAACTTGATCTAATATGTGTGATTAGACTGTTGTTTTTGCTCCAACTTTAAGTTGTTTGTGTTATGACTTGATCTAATATGTTTGACTTTTATCTTTAATTATGATGTCTTTCTAATACTTAGAATTTGTTTGATATTATTATTTACTGTTGTTTTTGTTTAAAAGTAATTTATTTAATCAATAGTTAGACAACCCGTCCATCAGAGTCAATTGGTTTTTTTTCTTTCACTTTGGTTTTTTTTTTGTTTCCTTTCTTTTACTTTTTTTGTTACCATCTCATTAGTGTGCAGTTTTCATCGGCTTTAACGATGACTAATGTACACTGGAGAAGTTTGCTGACCACGAGTACTCGGTTTTGTCGGCGTGTGTGGTTATATCCTCTCAACAGAGTTTTACCGATGACTAATCTACATTTTTTATATATTTTTATTTTTTAAAGTGGGATGCTAAATAGTGTGTTTTAGTGTACTTGATGGGAGACAACATTATTTTGTAGCAAAATGTGTAACGCGAAATGTTAGATATTGTATTTTGGGTTACTTTAGTATTCAGAATTTTAACTATTGAAACACTTCGTTTGCCAATAATCTATTTGATGGAAAAATAATTTGGTGGCAAAATACATAAAGTGTGATTCTAGGCAGTGTGTTTTGGGGTTCTTTAGAATATTGAAAAAAAATTAGATGTCCTAATTGGTATTTTCTTTTTTATTTAGATAATTTCGCATCAAAAAGTATTAGAAGCATAATTGAATTGATATTTACTTTTAAATCAATCTCTGCATGAGACCTACGTATGTGTTTCACTTTTTAATTATGAGTTAAGTTTTCATGTGTACATTTTTTTGGTATAAACTGGGTATCCTCTACCCGCAACTCTAGAGACTAATCCCTCAAACCGGTAAGACGGTATTATGGGTTAAGTTTTTATGGTTACATTTGATGAATATGGATAATGTTATTATAGGTTGTTGTTTATTTTACAACTTTAAATTGATTTTGTTATGACTTCATCTAATCTGTGTAATTAGGCTCTTGTTTATGCTCCAATTTTAAACTGTTTGTGTTATGACTTGATCTAATATGTGTGACTTTTGTCTTTAAATGTGATGTCCTTCTAATATTTAGAATTTGTTTAGTCAAAAAAAATACTTAGATTTTGTTTGATGTCTGCACATTACGTTCCGCCAAACATTCAAGAGATGAAAAATACATAACAGGAGCCACATGGGTGTCATTTGTTAAGGGGAAAAAACTGCGAGTAGGAGATTTGCTGAAATTGGAAATTGGTGACTCCCCTTTGACTGTTTTTGTTGATATCATTAGGAAATCTGGTAAAAATAATTAACTGTAGTAGTCTTTCTACTGAAACAATAGACCTTGGCCTTTATATATCCAAACTGTCGGATATTCATTAACAAATGTCTATGCTTTTGAACTATTTTAAACATATTTCTTATTATTATTCATTTTTCCTATTTGTTTCATATCTAAGTTTAGGCTGAAAGAATTTTTACTTGGCCTAAGCTATTCTTTGATTCTGTTGTGTATCACATATGCATGTCTTCAACAAACATTAAACTTTAATCTTCACAAACTGTTATTTCTACCTGCTTTTATTTCAATGTGCTTTAATTAATCAACCGCTAGCTGTAACACCCTCATATTTCTATCTAGTAGAAATACTAAAGTGTACCTTTTTAGCATACATCAGAGATACATTTCCTGCTTAGATTTACATCTTTACAAGAATAGCGGAAACGATACATAACTTAGAACAAATTCAAGTTATAAATCGAATACAAAGATACAAGGGAAAACCATAACTAATAATAGAAGAACTACTCCTTCTCGAGCACGCCATCCACTTGTGCCATAAAGGATCTTTTTTCCCTGTTTCTCTGTAAAACAACAACATTTGTAGGGTGAGATAACAAATCTCAGTGAGTCTTACCGTGACCCCTTACCTATCACTCGGTCCATTTATAAAACCATAATTAGTAATTCAAAAAGAATTACAATATAATCAATTACTTGTGACTTGTCACCAACAACCTAAAGAAGCTCGAGTGCAAAATCACAATATACACATTTAAAAGTTTTAGCACATCACCAACTTCGCAAGCTCGAGTGAACCCCACATAGCCAATAGGAGCGCAAATCCTAAGAGCGGCATAAATATATGAAACGGGGCCTAGGTCAAGGGCTCATGACTTCCCTCACCTAGCATGCTAACGAGAACAGGGTCGTCACCCCGACTGGATATAATTTATATATCGTACCCGCATTGGGTCGTCTCCTATACTCGATATAATTCATATACCGAAACATAATCTAATCAGTGATATCTATTTATATCATGTGGTTACCCCTAGGAACCTCAATAATCAGTTCAGACACAATTTTGTTCAGAAAACATTGATTCCCACACGTGATCTAAGTTTACGGTTTTTCAAGTGTTTTATAAATTCAATCACATCAAACCAAACGACTTAAAACCACATTTAAGCATAACAATATCAGTTCAATGTTGTCACAATTGATTGGAAAAGGGATTAAAGGGAGTTTGGAGTCAAAAGGAGCGTCGAAACGGGAATTCGGACACCGGAGACGATGGCGCCGTGACGGGTCGCGTGCTTGATCACGCGACGGTCGTGGCTTGACATGAGAATCCCAATTTTTCTCGCTTTTGCCCCGCTTTCGCTTCCGCTTGAATCCAATCGTTCCCAATCCAATTTCAATCACAAAAGATGATGATATATCAACATATTCGCACCCAAACATTCCAACATACAATCAATTAGAATAGTGGTTTCGTTATAATTCTCAAAACACGAAGTTTTCGAAAAAAACCGTATTCGACTCAAAAATTTACGAAACGCGAAATTTTGAAAACTCTTCAAACCAATCACACAAGAAATTAATCAAAAACCCTAAACGTGAGTAAAACTCACCTATCGTGATGAAAATCACGAAACACTGAGACTTTTCCAAAGCTCACGATCCTGAATCGCTCCGAAACTTCACGAACTCATTCAACCGCTTCTAAATCGAAACCCAACGAACACCAAACTCACAACTAGCAGCTCAGCCACTCAAAACTCCTAGATTTCCATGTCCTCAAGCTAATTCCAAAGGTCCAGCTTTAAAGCCTTCACCATTAGATGACAATCATCCCCAAAAAAATGGTTTCTCACACTGTTTGTCATAAAAACTTCCAGCAGTGTTCCTCCTACTTCATGCCTTTCCATGACCACTAATTTGGCACCTAGGTGGTCGTTCCAACTTCATGCTTCTTCTCCAATAATTAATCTACCATAACGGCATAACCCTAAATTTTTACCTCTGATTTGGCTTCAAATATAGACATGCAATATCAACTTAGGATGTTGAAAGAATGGTCTTGAAGCTGTTTTTAATGCAGAACAATTTCAGCATGACCTTCCTTTCCTAAACCCTCCTATGAACTCAAATTTGAGTCCCCATTTAATAGCTATAGCTTCAATCTTCTCCTTCAAGTCTACTTCTAACATACCACCAAGGTTCATCTCTTCAAGCTTCCTCCAATCAAGGACATGCAAGCACATTTTGAATTTCAAAGAAATGGGTCTGTGAGTGTTTAAGAATGATTATGCTTTTGGTTTGGGAGTGTTTAAACAGATTTGGAATTGCTTAAATGGGTGAAAGATGATGGGGATGATGATGAGTGTGAGAAGGAGCAAAGAGTTTACAAGAATCTCACAATCTCTCCACTTCTCCATTCTCTAAAACTGTCGTCTCCTCTCCCTCTTTCTTTCTCAAAGTGTGTTTTTTTTTTCTGAGATGAGATGAGCTGAAGGTAAAGTCACCTAGCAAATGACCTTTCTACCCTTACTTCCAATTCCCTCTTATTTCAATTAATTTTATTTCTAATCAATCATCCACTATTAATGCACAATCTCATATCCGTGACTTGATTTATTACCTACTCGAGTAATAAATCACTCGTTAATTTCTTAATTCGAAATTAACGAAATTAGGGATGTTACACTAGTCAACCCGTCCATCGAGCGGGTCGTGGGGCTAGTAAAACTAATGAATGCAAAACATGTGCATTTGATCTAATTTGGTCTCGAAGCATGCACTTTTTTGTTTATATTTGGTTACGCAGGGAGAAAATAGAAAAAATATTAAACTTTTTTTATGATTGGATTTTAAAATATAGAAAAGTGATGATGTCTTTCAATATATGAATGCGCAAAATGTTAGCCAAGTACTCATGGTCAGTCAGATTCTCTATCGTAGAATACTCGTCTATAAAGCTGGTAGAAACTGTACATCCAAACAAAGTTTAATAACACTACCATCACAGTCCCGTCCACTAGCTTTTATGCATTATTATAAGTGTAACAAGGTAGTTTATGAAAAGACATGTTATGGAGATATAATTTTCATTAGAGAAAACTTAAGCTTTTTTATTAGCATAAACTATTTTTCATAAACTCACAAATAAGTCAATCCAAACAGACTTAAATATGTTTGGTGACTTGCTCTTTACTGCCTCCTGGCCAATATTACACCAAGCACATCCCAAGTAACTCTCAACCATCATTCAAAATGTGAACTCACATAAGCCATAATCTATAGCATCTTCCCTTCTACAAAAGGGGTAGTAGTGCATATGATTTTTCTTAATAACTTGTACACTAAAAGCTAACGAGTTTTTCACCAAAGACATAGTTACTCATGTCAAGCAGACCCACAGAACGAGTTGCAACGATATAAATTCCCGCCCGATAGCAATTGCTAATAAATTTCAGTTGTCTCACTAGCAAGTATTCACGTTACAAATTATCTGCTGACAGTACAAGCTACAGATTTTGATAACAAGACAAATACTACAAGCCTGTTCTTTAAGTCAGTAGACAAGGAATAGTAATGTTGCTGCATGAGCCTCGAGCATATTGCTCTATGGCTCCATCCCGACATACATAAACAATGGTATGTGGTTGTGAAGGACCAAGACTGAATAATAATCATAATAAATCAAAACTTTCATTCACTTTTCCATCCAATGAAATTAGACAAGCATCGATAGTAGGCAGCAACTGTTACTCCAGACCAAGGAGGCACATTATGATTCCGCGGGAGTATCTTCATCAGGCAGGCCAAATATTCGAAGATTCCGGTCCATTGATCCAACCGCCAAGTATTTTGAATCTGCCCCAAATTTTACACATGTGGCCTTCCCTGGAAAGATTAAATTCAAGGAGCAACTTAGAAACTGTATAAACATGAACCTTAAAATGTGACGGGAGAGAAATAATAAACAAATGTGTGAGAAAAAGGGACAAGATTTGAACCTGTTCCGGATAAATCCGAAATGTTTTGATAACGCTCCATTCAGATTTCACATTTGCAACTTGGTATATTCTGCATTAAAAAAAAAGCAATAGGCAATGTAAATCAGTTCAAGAAAAACTAATGAAATGGTTGAGAAATTGACAGAGCATCAGAAGAATTGTTCGTAACATCTTGAGACCATTTATCATGTAAGACTTGTGCCCATGTTATCTCAACAATCCAAGAGGAAAAGGTAAACCTTGCATATAGTCCGTATAAACTATTTCTGTAGCATAAGTTATTTTATGTTTTTGGGGGTATGTTAGTATGGAGGGTTTCAAATGGTGGGACTTTAGAGAGCTAAGTCTGTATGTTGATATATATTTGAGATTAAAAAATTAATAAAGGAACATGATAAATACTCATAATATTTGAATCGTGTTTTATTCATTTTTACAAACATTTTATTATTTATTTAATTCAGAAATGAAATATAGTTCATTTCCCTTCATAACCCTACATCCAAGCATACCCTTATATATTACTCCCCTCCGTTGCTTTTTAAATGTTGCTTTTGTAGAAGAACTTTGTTCCAAGTTGTTTGTCATTTTCAAAGTTCAATGCAACATTAATTATTGTTTTGCCATTAATATTTAAAACTATTTATTGCAGGGAAAAATAAGTAGTGTTAATTGCAAAGAGAGAGGAAAAGTAGAATAAAATAATAAATAGTTAAGAGTATTATAGGTAGAAGACAATTTCATCAAAAGTAACAAAATTTATTAATTTTTTTAGTATGTAAATCATTTTAAAACGACAATTTAAAGAGAACGGAGTAGTATGTTTCAAGATAAACTCGAAGTTTTCTAAACACCTAGAATTAGACAGTAATCCTCACCTTACATCAGAGGTATGTAAATAATCTTAAAACGACAATTTAAAGAGAACGGGGTAGTATGTTTCAAGATAAACTCCAAGTTTTCTAAACACTTAGAATTAGACAGTAATCCTCACCTCACATCAGAGCCGGCAATTGCAAGGTAGGAACCACTATGGTCAAACTCCACTGTAAAACACAGAATTAGATGGATATCTTTTGAAATACGTAAGAAAAAAATACCCTGTATATCATAGGTTCAGAGCCAAGAAGTGAAATGTATACCAGAGTTTGTTGGAGTTTCTGAGTCATATGGAGCAAAATGCCGGAAGTTTTTCAACTTACGAAGATCCCAAAGTTTTACACCATCAGGAGCTGCAGTCTATCAAATTTAAGAATACATTAAGAATACTTTACCAACGATCATCCTACTTTTACTGGTTACACAATCTCACGTACCGCAAGGTAGTAACCATTCTCAGAAAAGGAAATGGCAGTTACATGCCCCACATGTCCATCAAACTTCGCAACATTTGCCTGCAACCAATGTAAGATAAGAACACAAACTGGAAAGAGAAGTTAATTTTGAAAATAAATCATAAACAAAGAAATAATAAAATTGTATACCTGACTTTTTACATCCCAGATCTTAACAAGAGAATCTGTAGTACCAGTTCCAAGAATGAGACCATCAGGATGAAAAGCTGCGGATGTATAGCCTTCAGAGGAACCGGAAGAGTCCGAAACCTACGCAACTCAAGTCATTACTTGTGAATTCAAAACTTATGAAAGAAAAATTGTAGAACGAAGGGAAAAAATGATAATTTGGAAGAAAAAAAATCACATTCTTCAGACAGTGCCTGTAATGATACCAAGAAAAGACAAGATCAGACCTGAGTCAGACATGTCCCTGAAGACAGTTCATAAAAGCACCAAGTGCCATCAAGTGAAGCAGTCACAAAGTAGTTATTGGTGGCATGAACGGTGACAGCTTGCACCTGAAATATTGGAAAGGCAAATATTTCTTGCATCACAATACAACAGAGTAAGATAAGTATAATTGAAAGGAAGTCAGGTAGAACAAAGTCGTAGATTTGAAAGATGTCTGGCCCTCAGATAGTCAAGAATAGCAATCCTAAAGGCATTTATAACAAGTCTCAGCAATTTATAATATCTTGTTTCATGGGTTGAAGATATGTAGGGTCGTTTTATGCACATCAAACACTATGATTTAGTATGGCCCTCAGATAGTCAAGAATAGCAATCCTAAAGGAATTTATAACAAGTCTCAGCAATTTATAATATCTTGTTTCATGGGTTGAAAATATGTAGGGTTGTTTCATGCACATCAAACATTATGATTTAGTATGGGTGTTGTATATCGAACAAGAGGACATGCATCAGTTGTACAAGTATTTGATCGCCCATATTTAACATTTAAATTCCACAATAAGAAAAGCTGTAAAAGCAGTATAATCTAATGATGAAAAGAAAAATAGGTACCAAAACGTAGCAGTCAAAAGCTTCTGAGGTTCACATAGAGTTTATCTACATTCTTCCCAACCATTAAAATGGGTGGCTTAGAGAGCATGATATAGCTGCTATTTGCATGAATGATTCAAATTTTGATTTTAGGGTTGAGGAAGACTTCTTCCTTTACTGGTACAGAAATGGATAGATTTGTGTGAGATGAATATGAAGATAATTCAGCTTCCTACTCCATTTGCTGTTAACAGGGATTGTGTAACAGAATCTTTTGACCAGGGTAGTGAGGATGATGTTAATTTGAAAGGCACGAGAGATTCTAACCCCGGGTCAAATATTTGATCTACAAAATACTGGACAGACATGATTAAGTGCATGTTTGTTTTGCATAGGGATCTCCCAAGACAATGTTTGCCAAAACATTGTTTTGAGAGACCCCACTGAGAAACCAAACAGTCAAAAGCCGTTTGCAATAATGCTGGTTT
The DNA here is from genome assembly GCA_020916435.1 of Oxytropis ochrocephala. Lineage (NCBI taxonomy): Eukaryota > Viridiplantae > Streptophyta > Magnoliopsida > Fabales > Fabaceae > Oxytropis > Oxytropis ochrocephala. Next base: position 48,719,788 of record CM037090.1, on the reverse strand, counting down.
TACAGCCAGGGTTTTCCAGGCTCCGATATTATGCTTTTATTTGTCATGGTCAATAGGAGAACAAATGTTGGTAATGATGCCAATTCAAGCTGAAAATGAATGCCCCGCTGCGTTGGTAAATGATCTACCTGGGAATAGGCTATGGAAAGTAGCTTTCAGTTCACCACAGCTTAAGGGATATAATCAGGAGTCGCATCCCATGACTCAATCTATCGCTGTTAATGTGGTCAACAATGCGTCCACAATGCTAGCTAGCTGACTAGGTGGTAATCTACATATCTTCATTAAGTAGAAATAATTTGAAGAAAGAATTGCAGAGTTGTAATAAAAATGAAATATGGAGCAGCAAAGTATAGGCAACTGAATAAGCTGTTATCCTAATGTTAAGCAGGAAGTGAAAGGTTGAGGTTGGAGGTTCAGGGATCCTGGGGAAACGAAATGTTGAGTTTTTGAGGTCAATTGGGAAACATCATTATTGGAGAAACTTTACACTGCTTCTTGAGGTGGAGTTGTACTTTGAAGATTTTCTATTATCGTTTATTTTCCTTATGCTCTTCACCCTATTATCTTCAAAAAGATCTTTTATGCTACAAACAATTTCTTTCATCCCATACAATCAAAATAATAATAAATTAAAACCAAGCCTTATCCCATGAGGTAGTTGCCATTTGAAGAATTACTGTGTAATCATTTTTTTTCCTTATGTTCTTCACTCTATCATCTTAAAAAGATTTTTTATGCTACAAGAGAATAAAAAATAGAAATTCTTCAAATGGCAACTCTTTATATACGTTATCTTCACTCTAACTATTTGCTGGCTTTTTACCGCCCAACATTCAATTCCATACAACATTGCAGGCCTAGTAAATGCATGTTAAGATTTTCTTAAGCCAAATACCATCAAACAAAAAATATAGTTTCATGTGAAAAATTCCACATGCCATCAAGTATAATAAAACCACTCGCACACAAGGAAGAGCATGATACGAGCCCACAGATAAAACTTCATACTGAGCAGTAAAGTATAAACTTGAAGATGAATGGAGACTCAATAATTGGAATTTGAAATCACCGAACAATGCCAATCGAGGAGCTTTTATAATGACTGATTGAATATGAACGGAAGAATGTACAGTAATGGTAGTAAGCAGTATGCCTCGATATCAAAAATGGAAAATATTGAAATTTTGATCTTCAAATAAAAGTGAGAGAAAAATCTACCATCTCCTACCTCGAGGAAAACTTAAATGGTGATGGACAAACACAAAAAATTTGGGACTGTTGTAACTTCAAATTTATTTACCTCAGCCGTGTGATCCCTCAAAACATGCCTGCAGTTATAGGTACCATCATCTGACCCTTGCCACAAACGAACCGTCTGCAATTAAAATAAAAGAACAACTATTTAGTGCGGACAAAATTGTAGAATAGTGCACAAAGAAAAATTAAACCAATCAAAAACATCTGTTGGCAGAAATACAAGGAGGGTGGGTAGATGACAATGCGGTAAAAACATGCCATCTGTTTTCGTAAATAGCTAAAATGCATTTTAGAAGTTGCACACTTGTGAAAATTTTATGCTTAACCAATTCATTTCAGAAATTGCCTAACTTCGATAATTGTAAATGGAAAGGAGCGCATTAGTGACTAATAGCTCATAACTACAGGCAACAAAACAATATATCAATAAGGCTTTGAGAAGCTCAATAGAATCACTAGTAGTGCAAGACATTTAATCAAATTGGCTAGTTACCAACACAACTATCATTATTAGCACTTAAAAGCACCAAAGTACATCTTTCCAGTGTTCTGGGTTCTTCTGAATTCTAAATTCACTTATGTGAGTCAAATTCACCATTTTAAGTTGGCCAGGTGAGACTAACGATCAAGAGATACATACATTATGAGAACAAAATGCAAACGTAAATCACAATAGACCGGAAAATGTCAAGTGGGAATCGTGTTCACAGTTCAACATAAATTTACAAATTTGGATTTTCTACGTAGAGCAAAACGCAAATAGTCAGGGTACAGAGTCTGAGAAAGCCATGAATGTGGAATTTGGATGGACATTGTATCATGCTCTGCAATGCCTTCTCATTGGGTGAAAAAGGATGGGCAGATAAAATTATTCAAACTTCCAATCAGTGAAACCAAACAACCTTGGAATTAGACAAAGGATAGCACTTTACCTTATCTGCTGAACCAGTTAAGAAAGATTCGCCTTGACCAACAAACTTCACGCTGGTTACCTACCATAAGCATGCATGGTCAGCTAAAGATTTTGAAGAAAAGATAAATCCAGCATTTCCAACTAAAATAAGACCTTTTTTGAGTGACCACTAAGGGTCGCTAATATTTGTCCTGATGGTCTGTCAAATATAACAGCATTTGTATCAATACCGCCTGTTGCAATTAAGTCCTGTCAACCAAAGAAAGAGAAGATCTCTGATCAGCACCAATATAGTTTTCTAGTTAAAAAATGTTCCTTTTGAATATTTCGAAATCAATTTTATAGAGATTAAATGCAATACCTTAGAATGAAGGATATCAAGAGATATAATGCCTTGTTTGTTTGTTTTGTGAAATGGATGACTAGATATCTGGGTGTATGCTTCTAAAGCTTCAACAGGAGCCAAAGTTGCAGGAATCTGAAATAAACCATAGAACATACATAACAAGTGAAAACATTCAAATTTACAATCTGTGGCATCAAAAAAATATTCCAATTATGCCACGGAAGTAAAAATAGTTACTACAATTTCTCAACGAAAGTCAAACAAAGTAGAAATGCCATTTGTTTCTAATTTGTAAAAGGCTTTGAGCAAACTAAGATCACAAAGAAAACAATAGATAGTATTAGTAACAAACAACCAAGATAATACTGGCATTGCATCAATCAATGCATTTGCATATTCTAACAAAAATACCTGGCGCTTCTTCCTCTGCTGTGAAAGAGCGGCATTGCAACTGCTAGCTCGGTAATTATGCTAGAAGATATTCCAGGATGTATTTTCTTTGCATTAGGTGCCAGCTCCTCATCCTCTGCAGCTAAAATATAAAAAAATAATTCAAATGTGTTATTGAAACAACCAAAAGGTGTCAAATTAGCTTTTGAACACTTCAGTCCTAATATTAACGGGATAAGCAGCTTTTTGAAATTAACTCAAAACTCATTTTCAATAAAAGTTTTGAAAAATTAAAATTACATGAAGAACACATAGAAATTAACGATGTGAACAAATGTAAAACCTCTTTTGCCATTGCTCACGACAGGGGCATTTGCTGATACGGCATTTGGTGCAGAAATAGGGTACTGCCTTTCTGCCTGTGCAAGTAAAGACCTAGCTTCATCTCGTTCCTTTTTAAGTCTGGCAATCACCCGGCAAGCAGCATCATGCTACAGATTAAAACTAAAATTAATAGCTGCAAGTCTTGGCAGTGAAAATATAACAAAACCAGTCAATCAAAACGTTTTGAAATCGATATCACAAAGGATCTTATCAAGATAACGAATCATACAAAGGATTAAAAAGTTGAAGAAAACAAAATTGGTATGAATGCATAATGAGTCAAATCATCCTTAATGAGCAGTCCCAAACCAGTCCCAACCTCTTAACGGCTTAATTTCCTTTTATAATTCAATCATGTCACATCATGTTCCCCAAATCCCTTAAAAATACCCCCCTTCAACCTTAGTTAGATGTAAAGAAGTCTCACTTTCCAGCGTCCCTTCAATCAATTCTTCACCTTCACTGATTCTCGCTGATTCTCAGAGAGACCAGACTCCCTTCTCCCTACGATAACTCAATGAACAGCTGAGTTTTGTGTTCCAATATATTACCCTGACGAACTGAAACATTCAGATACCCTAAACTGAAACTCGTGTTCCAGTTCACACAGAGTTCATGGGGAGAGTAAATGAATTCCATAGTTATGTTTTAAAACACAGATTTATCAATATCCATTTGTAAAAGAAATTACAACAGTTGAAATTGATTTTGACAATAACTTCTCTGAGATGCTACAAGTTTACACCTTCATATATACAGGAGTTCTAGAAAACAAAACAGACTCCACATCCTATCTGAAAGAGTGGAAAAACAATTCTGCCAATTGGCAGGACCGTAGAAGACAACAAGTTTGTTATTCTTACCTGATATAGAGCATGACTTAGCTCTTGCCTTGCTGTGTGCAATTGTTGCTCCAATGCAAAATTTGATAGCATCAACCCATCCCATTCCTATAAATAAGGGAAACCAATTCATCAGAATGAGAAGATTACATATTGCTAAGCATCTGTTTAAATTGTTTCATTGGAAAACTTATTATCAGAAACCATCATTAAACTCCTGGACAATAAAGTAAAGTACATAAAAATATATATTAAAAATGTAGACAGTAAACAGTTTCAATTCAGTACATTTTGGAACATTCCAAGCATGCCAGGAATGCTAGCTGCCTGCACAGGTCTGGGCTTCACTATCTGCATGATAAATGATACTGCTTTAATTAGAAATTAGCAGATAAACTCTTGAAAAGCAAAGAAACACAGCAAACATAAGCATACAACAAATACGATTAGCACAATACCTTCCCAGTTTTGATTGGTACAATGTCATCTCGAGTAAGTGGTTCTCCTGTAATTGGACACTTCCCATAATCCTACACATTTTTTCAAAAAAATTGAATATGAAGTGTCAAAATCAGATTACTAATAACAGATGGCAAGCCTTGAAAACATCAACACGAAAAATAACTCCATTAAAATTGGCTGAAACATTTATTGCATAGAAATAGAAAAAACATATAGGGCAGAAGAAAAGAAGCCACTTCCAACATGCTACCTAGCTCCCTATGTAAAAATGCCCCACTTTCCTTCATTCTTCAATAGATAGAACATAGACAACAAAGAGAAAAAACAAAGTAAAAGCTGCAATGCTTCCAAATCTTCTAGAAAATAATGCATAAATTAGAATTACAACAAATTAAATTCACATTATTTGGTTATCCTTCTAACATCTACATCTCCTAACCAAATGACCCATAAAAAATCAGTATCCGAAACGAGGAAAAGGTCAAAAGTATTAGTTAAGCACATGTCTCAACTCAGATAACACGATAAATTTAAGCCACAGGGTCTATAACTATATTCCAGTCCAATTTCGAGTTGAGTATGCTACTGATTTCCACAACAAAACCCTTGAAGAACTCGGAAGAGCAAACTTTTTTCACCCAATAAAAACTAATACCGATACAAAAATAAAAAAGAAGGATCCTTTCATTCTCTACCTCCATTGCTCAATTACAACATTTTCCCTATTTACCCCTCTACCCTACACCTTTTCCTTCTTTGAAGTAAATTGAAATGCAAATCAAAAGAGGGAGAAAGTACCGCTATGTGTCTCTCTATTAAACGCTTCTCGAAGAGAAGACCTGAGCTCTTTGACACCACGGGCTCTTCCGGAACCTCGCCGGAGACTGCACAGGAAAACAAAAACCTAGATCAGCAAAAATTGAATTCAAAGATAAAACAGAGAACGAATGAAAGAAGATAATCATGTAGTGTAGAATCAGAAGAAGAAATAACTGGAGCAGTTCATGGTGTGAGAGAGAAAGCTAGGGTTTTGGGTTTTGTAGCGGTGCAGAAAGGGAGTGTAAGTGAAGTGCAGAGGGAAGGGGAGTCGAACCAGACCAGAAGAAGATTCAGATTTTATTTTGTTGATCTTTTATTACGAAACCGGCCCAGATACCCGGTCCAGCTATTCTTTCAATTCGTCTTTTGAATTTTTTTCCCAAATAATTTATTTAAATTTCATAATTAAATTTAAGCTAAATTACAAAGGGTGCGTTTAATTCCCTAATTTAAGGATAGGACTGGACAATTTCAGTTGTATCCAATTTGATTTGAAAACTGTTCACAATACTGGACAGAAATATTTATATAAATCACAATACAATTTTTTGTCTCACGGTACTGATCACTTAAAAAAAATATCAAAATATTATCTTTATTTCCTATTCAATAATTTTTTTATCACCTCTATTCTCTCTCTCCCCTATCTGGTTATTCTCTCTCTCTATCCTATCTCATTCTTCTCTAACATTTTTTCTACCTCTTTAATACATTATCATCTCATGACCTATCTCCTTCATCTCTCTTTCTCTCTCCCTTCTCTACCTCTCATCTCTCTTGTATCTTCTCATCTCATGACCTCTCTCTCTCATTTATGTCCTTCTCTCTCTTCCATATTCTCCGTTGTACGTTTTTCTTTATAATATTTTTTATATAAATTATTAGAAAGAGAATTATAGTAAAATTTACAATTTTTTGTCTCGGCTTTCCATTGTTCACAAAATAATGTATTGGACAAGAGCTTGTCCAGTCTTGTTCTATCTAGTCCAGTCCAGTACTCTCCTGTTTGCAAATCAAACGGACCCAAAGAGTTTAATTAGCATACACATTCTCTGTAAAGCTTATTGCACTATTCACCTATCACAATACATGGTAGGCATGACTATTAGGTGGTTACTAATTGAGTAACTTCTTTTTAATGATGTGTCAAGCTCTCATTGGTAGATAGTGTAAAACATTGGAGGTAGGGTGTTGCGCTTGTGTAATAGTGTGGTTTTTCGCAATTATAGTGCAAGTATACACATCGCATGCTAATAGAGTGGTTTTAAGTAAGAGATCGTTCCTACGAGGATCGTATACTTTTCAAAGTTCAAGTTCAAAACACAAGAGAATCAAGTAACAAATCGGCAATAAGAGTTGGTTTTAAAGCTAGAGATGTAATAAAAACAAGTAAGCAAATGTTGGTTGTGAATATGGATGAGAGGTGAGTTGAGTTGTTGCATGCGAATAAATCCTTTTCTAGTCGACGTTATAACGCTTACACGCTTTAACGCATAAATGCTATTTCAGATAGACGTGGCCACGCTTTGAACGCACAGCAAAAGAGCTATGCTTTTCAAAGACAAAACGCCGTAGTTTCAAGTATAAGAGGTCCTATGTCTAGGTTCTAAATAGGCCCACTCCTCGTATTTTAAGCACCCACAAAGAATGTTCCATGAACTATTTATCCTTTCTATGTCTGTGACTTAGATAAAAATGCCTAAATGTCTTTAGTACATCATTCGCTCATATAAACCTTTGATTTCTTTTCATAGACCATGTCCAGCATTCTATGAATCTACCTATTTTAAGAGGTCAACCTCAAAACAAGTTTGGAAATATTTTCACACAAAGATTTAAAACATGCAACGCCAATACTTTATAACATTAACTAGAAATTCATTATAAGCAAAACAACAACTCAACTACAAAGTGTTTAGCTCATGCCGAGCATCTTTACGAATGATAAGGATTTAGAATCCAAATACCATACATTACGTAAAAGAAACTAAGTGCAAAAGATACACCTAAGTAGCTTTCTTCAAAGATGTACGCTGTATGTACGCTATAACGCCCGAGCCTTACAAAGAAGTGAGTGTGCGTAAAATAAAACAAAGTTCGTAAAAGTAAAAACAAAGCGTAAGTCCGCTTTCCGCATCTTCTTTAATGCCTTCTCCGGTGGATGAAGGTAGGTGATGAACCGGAGTGAGTGGATGAAGGTGTATTCGTGTATGAGTGATGAGTGGAAGTGTTCCTTGAGAGAGAGTTGAGCCTTCATTAAATAGCCTCCTTGCTCACGTGTGGCTGATGTCACTTGCCCACCAACCAGGTCTGTTTCTTCTCTTCTCGCTCGACAATCGCTCAAAGGCTACATAGACCAAGGCCACCATAGGGAATAAGATCTTCCGACTTTTATATCTTTGACTATCATTGCTTAGCGCGCAAAAATTAAGATCTTTCACCTCGCTCACGCCGCACTTCTAGACGTGGTGAGGGACGTGGTAACGTTCAACACTATTTCCTGCACAAGCACAAAAAGCATCAAAACGCTCTTCAAGGGCACCACTTGGTGCCTAAATGTACAGATTTATTCAATTAACCTTTCACCCATTCAGAATTACGAAACTAACATAAAATTACTTAAATAAACCTTGTATTGCTAGAGAACTTGCATGATTTATTCTTGAGTGAGTATAAATAACTCATATAAATATGAGTTATCACACCCCCAAACTTAAATCATTGCTTGTCCTCAAGCAATCAAGACAACGCACAAATAACAAAATACACAAAATCAACTACACTAGCAGGTTATGTTCTACTCAATCAGCAGATCAAAAATTCACTCTCAAGGGGCTAATTCTCCACACACTCACGCACCAATGCATAATTAAATTCCGGATTTATTAAAGCTCAAGTGAGTGTGTGATCTCTGCATTTAATTCTTCCTCTAGCTAGTTCAGAAACTACTTTAGCTTATGAAAGAGTGGTTTCCAAATGGTGACAACAAAACATCTTTCAAAACAAAGATTAGGCTAACGTTTTCACATAAGATATGGGGGTTCTTTTGAAGCATGACAAAGGGTCTTAATTGGGTGCTAGGATCAAGTTAGTGCACTAATTTCCCGACTCACACACGCAAAAAGACTTGTAACCCTCTTTATCGAGCACTCTCTTTTATTTGCTCCATTTTGGAGTTTTCTTTTTTTTTTTTTTGAGTGCTCAAAGATTTGTTTCTGTGGTATTACAGGGAACACAGAATACATGTGGATTTTCCACTTATTTGTAACAACACGCTCTTTTTTTGGTCTTTTTCGAATAGACGTTACCACATTTATGGGTGAGACGTTGTAACGCCCGAACACATTACACAACACACACGGCAGACGTTATAACGCTACGGGTAGACGCATAACGCTGCACTCACACTACACCAAAGACTTAACCATCCTATAGTCTTTGCACCCACCTTTTAGTACGACTTGATTCACCCCCAAACTTAGCTTCTACTGCTACTCTCAGTTTTTAATCAAGTTTCATTCTCACCATAGTTCACCAAAACTATCTTCAGCATAAAATATTCCCTAGCAAGCTAGATTCTTTCTTAAAAACAGAGTTTGTGTAGGAGCAGCAATCAATTCTTTCCATCTAATCATGCATAGGCTACTCGCACACACATTTTCACTATCTTTTAGCCCAAAGAGAATTATTTTCATGCTTGACAGAGTAAGAACAGAAATTGCTTTTGCATTTGATTTCATGTACAACACAGAAACTTAAAACATCGAGACTCTCCCCCCACACTTTAAAGTCGAGCAAAGGTCCTCACCGCTCAAAGATAAACAACATGATTTATTTTTTTAACCTAAGGGGGATAAATGAAACAGTACATAAAACAGATACTACTAAAACTACAAAATAAAACTAAAAATTAAAACTACAACTACTCGATGAAATTAATGGGGACTTACTTGTTTGCAAAGACTGCACTGAGCCTTCCGCTCCGTCTCGTGGGAACTCCCGACCGACCTTCTCTTTTCTTCTTATCCGCCTTCTCTTTCTTCACCTTCACCCTCCTTGCTCAAATGGTGGTGGTTGTTGTTTCATCGATTCTTTCTCTTTTGAGCTTGCACCCACACTCGCACTCAAAGAAAGACTTCGAGGCTTCAAAGAATCCTCTTTTGGCTTCCTCCCACATCTTCATTGCCAATTCAAAGCAGGTTGACATGCATTGGTTCGCTTGGGGATCACCCGGGCTTTTTCCACCTCTGCTCTTTAGACGCTGCCACGCCCGATGATGATCCTCCAATTCCAAAGAACCGCACTCGAGCTTGCTTCAACAGTGCTCTCGCTAGTTTCTCGAGTGGCCTCTTCCATTGCTTCATTGCCTTACTTTTTCCATGGCGCCTTCTCTTTCATTCGTAATTTGCATTTCTTCAAGTTTGGTCGCGGCTTCTTTTTTTCAAAGCAGACGCATGACGCCTCAGAGGCGCTTCTTCAAAGAATAGCAGAAGCGGCTTCAGAGAAAAACTAGGAGCAACAAATGTCAGCACTAGTAGCAGAGAGTGTGCTTCCCACAAAGACCTTGATCTTTTCTCTTCACAGAAGCTTTTGTCTTATTGTTGTGGGGCCGTGCAACTTCCTCTTTATCTCCACTCCTCGAGCTTGTTTTGACTCAAAGAAATAGCTCTTGTCTCTTCTTCCTTCCAAAGGGATTGTATGTGAGTGCACTTTTCACTCGTGGTTTTCTTGGGTGGGGAAACGGGTTGGGAACTGGGTCGCTCACCGATTTTGTTGGCTCGCACGCCGCCACGCCCGGTTCTTGCACTTTCGGGGTGATGGCCGCTTTGTGCTCAGTCAGTGGGGGGGGTGGTGTGATTGGTTGGTCTTGGGCTTTGATTGTGGGGTTTTGGGTGTGTTTTGGTCATGGGTGGAGGCTTTTTTGGTGAAGGTGGTGGTTGTGTGGCTCAGGGGATGGTGGTTTGATTGTGTTCGGGCCGCTCTTTGTTTGCTTGATTTGTCAGGGTTCACTTTCACCCCTCTCACTTGAACTCCCTTTCTCCTCGTGGCTCTCCTCCTCTTCCTCCTCACCGATTACCTCCATGCTTACCTTTCTTGATTCATCCGCATCAACATCGTAAATATCATCTAAATCATCGTAATTAAAATCCTCTTCACTACTTACCTTCTTTTGCTTCTTTCACGGGGCTCTTTCTTTCTCTTGGTGGGCTTCTTGCTCGCTTGGCCCTTTCTTTCTTCACTATTCTTCTTTTGGATTGTAGACAGGGGCACATCATCATCATTTTCTTCCCCGCATCCACCGCAATACAGCTCTTCAATCACTTTCTTTCCTCGATACTGGGCAAACACCTTCTTTTGCCACTCAAATTGTTCCTTGACAAATTTGACCAGTGAGTTCTCGCTTCTCCTCCGACGTTGCAACGTCTCACAAGATCAACGTAACTTGAAGCTCCCGCAGATTTCACCCTAGGCTTGAATTTTGTTGAAAAGGGGCCTCGAGGTCGCCTCCTTAGTTCTCGAGGCTTCTATCTCTACTCCCGCTCCATACACAAGTCAAGAATCATACATGGGAAATACAAATACCCATCTTTCCTGCTTCTTCCATTTGTTGAGCTCACGGTTGATTAACTTTCCAACCTCCACCTTGTCTCTCGACATGATTGCATCGATCACAATCGCCTCTCTTTGTCTACCCAGATGTGTGAGAGGGTAGGAATTAAGCAAAGGCCTTATGAAATGGAACCGTGTGTGGCTTCATCACATAGGTACCTCTTCATGATTTTGAATTCACTACCGTGCTCTCCACTCCTCTCCCGCATGCAAAGACCTTCTACACAGATCCTTTCCTTTATAGCTTCCATTTCACTACCCATAAGTCTTTTGCTTGGTCTCCACAAAATTTCTCCAGTAGTAACCTAGCCCGAAATAATCGCTGATCACTCTTACTCCAAATTTTACCTCCTCGCCTCGCACCTTTGAAACAATGGGCGCTCTCCTTCAGCCTCTCAACGATTCCTCTTGTAGAAATCGTGAAACCAAAGTAGCAATGTATTCTTTCTCTCAGGCACCACAAATTTTTGCCACCCCAACGCCACTTCGCTATGAGAAAATCAGATCGGGGCTTTCTTGACTAAAGCCCCTTTCGTGAAGTAGGGCTTTCTTTTGGATTGGTTAGGTGTTTCAGTGATAGGGGCTGAAGATGAACTTAGGTCAAGATGTTTGCCTTTCCTGCAGGATTTGGCAAACAGATTGCTTCACTTTTGTCATGTTTGATTTCGCAGAATTTGTTTGGAAGGGAATGGGGTTTTTGGAAATTTTAGGTTTTCCGAGAAAGAGAGGGAAGATTTTTAGGTTCAGAGAGAGGGATTAGAAAGAGGTTGCAAAGTGTGGGATGATGGTGAATGGTTAAATTTTTATGGGGAAGTGGTTATGGGAGTCGAGAAATGGTAGAGTGGAGTAATGGAAAAAGTAACCGCTGATTAGACAAGTAGGGAAGGGAGATGACGCCGTGGTCGCTACACGCTCGTGATGCAGAGGAAATCATTTCGACACGCCATCACTTACGCCTTTGACTTAATTTAAACTCGCCTCATCGCCTGCGCACGCGCCCACGTCTAGTGTATCTTGAGACGTTACGACGTCTATCACCTTTTGCCTTTTCTTCACTTCAACTGTTATTCCTGCAAAACAAAAGTTAAAAAGACACAAAAATTGTTTGTTAATTAAAAATCATTGGGTTGCCTCCCAAGAGCGCTTGCTTTAAGAGTCTTCAGCCAGACTTTTGCCCTTTTAATTCAAGAATTATTGAAGGACATTTGGATCTTGTCCCTTTCCACATGCTCTCCATGATACTGTTTCACACATTGGCCATTAACTTTGAACATGGTGTTTGTCTTTTCATCAAAGAGGTCCACAGCACCATGAGGATAGATTTTCATTAATTTGAATGGGCCTGACCACCTTGATTTTAGCTTGCCTGGGAACAACTTTAGCCTTGAATTGAATAATAACACCCGCCGCCCTTCCGCCACTCTCTCTTTGTATTCTTTGATCATGCCACTTCTTTGTCTTTTCCTTGTACATTGGCCGAGCTTTCATAGGCATGGTGTCTAAACTCTTCTAGCTCATTTAATTGCAATAACCTTGCCTCACCACCATTTCTTGTATAATCCAAGTTTAGTTGCTTCAATGCCCAAAGAAGCCTTGTGTTGGAATTCAATTGGTAGTGATGTGCCTTACCATAAACTAGCTTGCAAGGAGACATGCCCAATGGTGTTTTGTATGTCATCCCGTAAGCCCAAAGTGCATCGCCCAAGTGTAATCGACTCACTCCTTTCTCGCTGGGACCAACCATCTTCTCAAGTATTCTTTTGATCTCTTTGTTGGATATTTCTCGCCGCCACCGGTTCAGGTGATAAGTCAGCAGCACTCGTGTTTCACTCCATACTTAGCCAAGAGGTTCTCAATTAACTTATTGCGTAAATGAGAGCCCTCATCATCGATTATGGCTCTTGGAGTACCAAACCTTGTGAATATATTCTTTTTCGAACTTGCTCACCGATTTAGCTTCATTGTTTGGTAATGCCACCGCTTCAACCCACTTTGATACGTAATCCACAAATACTGTAATATATAGATTTCCATGAGACATAGGAAATGGTCCCATGAAATCCATTCCCATACATCAAACAACTCAACTTCCGTAATGTTCAGGAGTGGCATCTCCCGCTTGTTTGATATATTTCCGCTCTTCGCACTTGTCACATCTTCTCACCAACTCATGTGCATCCTTGAATAGTGTCGGCAAGAGTAGCCCGATTGTAGGACCTTGCAAATGCTCCGTACTCCAAAATGTCCACCATAAGGTGTCAATGACATTGTTGCAAAGACATGGAGTTGTTCTTCCTCGCCTAGACACCTTCTTAGTAACCGATCCGACACAATTTGTACAAGTATGGTTCATCCTGCAAATATTGCTTTATAGTGTGGAAGAACCTCTTCTTCTCGTTGATAGTTGAATCCTACAGCACAATCTTACTAACAAGGAAGTTAATTATGTCAGCATACCATGGTGTAGTAGTATCGACGTTATAACGTTTGACGAAAGTGTCATAGACGTGGTAACGTCTTCAACTACCTAGGCTACCGACAATAGTCTCTCATCGTGAATTTTTCTTTTATCTCTTCTTCACCGCACTGCATCAACATTCTCAAGCCTAGAAAGATGATCAAGAACTTGATCTCCACCCCTTTTGTCACGAATTTCCAAATCAAATTCTTGAGGAGGAGAACCCATCTAATAAGCCTTGGCTTTATGCGTCTTTTTTGAAATTAAATACTTAATGGCTGAATGATCAAGAAAAAACAATAACTTTTGCACCCACTAAGTAAGATCTAAACTTATCAAATGCAAACACAATGTACCAAAAAGCTCTTTTTCAAGAATGATATAATTCAATTGGGCATCATCTAAGGTTTTACCGCATAATAAATAGAATGAAAATTTTTTCCATACCTTTGCCCCAATACACTCCTACATCATAATCACTTGCATCACACATCAACTCAAATGGTTTAGACTAACTGGAGTGACTATGACCGAGCAAATACCAAGCGCTTTCTCACTTTGTTGAAAGCCTCATGACATTGTTCATCAAAGTTGAAGACGTTGTCACGCTGCAATAATGCATACGCGGTTTTGAAATTTTTGAGAAATCCTTGATAAATCTTCTCTCAGAAACCCCCGCATGTCCTAAGAAACTTCGACTTTTTTGATAGTTGTTGGTGGAGGCAACTTGTCAATAACATCAATCTTTGCTCTATCCACCTCTAACCCTTTCTTTGATATTCTCGTGTCCCAACACTATTCCTTCTTGTACCATGAAATGACATTTTTCCCAATTGAGTACTAGGTTGGTTTCTTCACACCTTATCGTAACTCCTTCCAAATTATCCAGCATTCCTTATATGAATCTCCATAGATCGAGAAATCGCCCATAAAGACCTCCATGGAATTCTCAATGAAATCGTAAAATAAGGCCATCATGCACCTTTGAAATGTTGCAGAGCATTGCATGTTCCCAAAATGGCATCCTTCCAAAGCAAAGGTGCCATAGGGACAAGTGAATGTTGTCTTTTCTTGGTCTTCGTGTGCTATGGCTATCCGTTGTAGCCCCAATAACCATCAAGGAAACAAGAGAAATCATTGCTCATGAGCCTGCTTCTAGCATTTGATCAATGAATGGAAGAGGAAATGATCCTTCTTAGTTGCTTTGTTTAACTTTCTTCAGAATCCATGCATATCCTCCACTTCATATCGTCCTTGTTGGAATTAACTCATTCTTATCATTTGTTACCACAAGAACTCCTCCTTTCTTTGCACACACCGCACTAGACTTACCCAGGAGCTATCACTAATAGGATAAATGATTCCCGCATCCAACCACTTGATGATTTCTTTCTTAACCACCTCCTTCATTATGGGGTTCAATCTTCTCTGTCCTTCAATACTATTCTTGGCATTTTCCTCCAAGACAATTCTATGCATGCAGATCAGGGACTGATACTTTGATGTCCGCCATTTGCCAACCAATTGCCTTTTATGTCTCTTCAGTAGTAATGAGATCATTTTCCCGCTCTTGGGTGAGCTTGGAAGAAATAATCACCGTAAAGAATCTTTTTCCCTAAAAAGACATACTTCAAATGATCAGTAACACCTTTAATTCCAAGGTAGGTGGCTCTTTAATAGAAGACACATTCTTCTTCGATTTGACTCTCTCTTGCCCTAAAGATTCATACCTCTTTGTCCATGACTTTGTGCAGGGGCTCGACGTACACGCTCGCAATGCACGCTACAACGCTCTGAGGAACAACTTCTTCCGCCAACAATTCTTGTATTTCATTGTTGCCTGTAATCTTCTCCAAATGATCATTATCCTTGTTGAATTGTTTTTGAACCATATGATCAATGGCAACTACATACTAACATTCCTCCGTGTTTGATCTCGATATTTGAGTGCATCGAGGACGCTGAACTTGACTTCTTGGTCATTGACTCTCATGATTAATTCTCCTTTCTCAGACATCAATGATTGTCCTTCCAAAGAGCTAAGAACGGTCTCCCCTGCACGATGGGAACTTCTTTATCCGCATCAAAATCTAAAATAACAAAATCCACCGAAACACAAACTTGTCAACTTTAATCAAAACATCCTCTAATATGCCTTCGTGATAAACTCTACTTTTATCACCAAAGTTAGGCTTAAAGAAGTAGTCCGCGCTTCCTATACCAAGTTTATCATAAATGGACTTGGGCATCAAGTCGATACTTGCTCCCAAGTCACACAAAGCTTTTCCAATGTAAAAATCTCCGATGGAGCATGGTATAGTGAAACTGCCAGGATCTTTGAGTTTTCTAGGAAGCTTATTCTGCATAATTAAACTACATTCCTCAGTTAAAGCAACATTTTCAAACTCCCCTAGCCTTCTCCTTTTGGTGATAATGTCTTTTAAGAACTTGGCATAGTTTGGCATCTGTTGTAGAGCTTCAACCAACGGAAGGTTGATGTGTAACTGCTTTAACATCTCCATGAACTTGCTGAACTGCTTGTCTTCATGAGCCTTCTTCAATCTTTGAGGGTATGGTGGAGGAGGATACTCGTGCACAAGCCTCAGTACGCCTCTTGATTCCTCGGTTCAAAATTAGACGTCGTAACGCCCGCTTAGATGTCACAATGTCCGGAGTATCCTTCACACCACTTGTGCTTGCCTCTTTCCTTTCTTTTTCTCTTTCTCTCGATACTTCTTTTTGCTTCTCCCTGCATTTCTTCCTCCACAGCATAGTTGGTTCTGTGATATTCAGCACTCACTTCTTAAAGAAATTGCATTTACTCATCCATTTACCCCATTATTACCATTGTGGGTTGATGATGATGGTGTTTCATTGTAGAAGGTAGAGATCCATTCGCTTTTGAGTGAGAGTCAAGCCATCTCGTCCAACTGATTTTCCGAGTTTTGATCAAGACTCATGAGTTTGAAGGGGTTGTCTTGCAATCACTTATGAAGTTCTTCATCATGGCTTCCAAGTCGCTATTGTTGTTATTCTCGCACATACCGCTCTCGTTGTTGTTGAGGAGGAAACCCCGAGGTATTGCAGAGCAAAGATTGCTTTGGTATTCGAAGGTATCGTTGTTTCTCCAACCAAATTTGGGTGATTTCTCCAATTTGAATTGTAAGAGTTGGAATAGGACCATTTCCTTTGTTCTCGAGATACAAAGTTTACAGATCGAGGGTCAGGACACTCCTCATACACATGCCCTTCTTCACAATAAACACACACTACTCCACCAGAGTGGGTAGGTTCAATCGCCGCAGCAGCCGCTTCTTCGACGTACCACGCTTGCAGACTCAAAGTTTTGATCATGTTGGTCGTGGTAGCCACTTGAGCAGATAGAGCGCACCACTTCTTCACTTATTTCATGCACACCGCTTTCTTTCCAGGAGTAAATCTATCGATGGCCAATGAGAGTTATGGGTGGCTATGTCATCAATGAGCTTGCATGCCTCGTAAAAGGACATGTTTAGAATGACACCACCGATGAAGCATCAAGTATCAACCTAGTGGGTCGATCTAGGCCATTGTAGAAAGTCTCCATTTGGATCACCACGGAATGCCATGGTGTGGGCACATTCTCGTGAATTTTTCCACCTTTCCCAAGCTTCAAATAGTGATTCCCTTTCCTTTGTTTGAAGGAAGTGATATCATTTCTCAGCTTAGCATTCTTGTTGGGAGGGAAATACTTTGCAAGGAACTTTTCTGCTAGCTCATCCCAAGTATGAATTGAATTTGGCTCCAAAGAGTTCAACCAATTTTTGGCCTTATCCTTGAGTGAGTATGGGAAGAGCTTCACCAAAGGCATCCTCTCGAGACTCTGTGGATGATAAAGTTGATGCACACATCCGTAAATTGCCTTAGGTGAGAATATGGATCTTCTTGGGGAACCTCCAAATTGGCCTCGCAGCTTGCAGCATTTGGAACATCATTGGCTTGAACTCAAAGTGACCAAAGATGAAGGGTTGGTCTTGCAATGCCTGCTTGTAAATGAGCAGGATCGAGCACGTGATAATCACGCATAGGCCTCGCCCCTCGCTATCGACCATATCTTGTGGTCCCGCATTGATGAGTTCACGCCTTTGGTAGTGTTCATCATCAACAACTATTGTCTCTCAGATGAGTTTGTGGTCCACGACCTTGTCCTCTCTCTCTCTCGGTATATGTCCACCTCTAGAACCAAAGTGTTATGTCTCGCACATGGTCAGTGTTGTTCACCGCTGTTATTGCCTCCTTCTTAACCTTTGTTGTCTCCTTAGTTGTCCAAAGTTCTTTCAGTTCGGATCAAACTCGTGTTCGTGATTCACCCTTGGTTCACTTGAACTAGAGCTTGAGTTGGAACTAAGCATACGCTGTAACGTCTACCTGTTCAAACACAGAAACAACAAACAACACAGTAAAATTCTTTCAACTTGTGTTCTAATGCTTTGAACAATAAAAAAAATTACAACAATCCCCGGCAACGGCGCCAAAAACTTGTTGCGCTTGTGTAATAGTGTGGTTTTTCGCAATTATAGTGCAAGTATACACATCGTAGAGTGGTTTTAAGTAAGAGATCGTTCCCACGAGGATTGGTATACTTTTCAAAGTTCAAGTTCAAAACACAAGAGAATCAAGTAACAAATCGGCAATAAGAGTTGGTTTTAAAGCTAGAGATGTAATAAAAACAAGTAAGCAAATGTTGGTTGTGAATATGGATGAGAGGCGAGTTGAGTTGTTGCATGCAGAATAAATCCTTTCTAGTCAGACGTTATAACGTTTACACGTTTTAACGTACAAATGCTATTTCGTATAGACGTACACGCTTGAACGTCAAGCAAAAAGAGCTATGCTTTTCAGCACAAAACGTTAGAGTTTCAAGTATAAGAGGTCCTATGTCTAGGTTCTAAATAGGCCCACTCCTGTATTTTAAGCACCCACAACAATGTTCCATGAACTATTTATCCTTTCTATGTCTAGACTTAGATAAAAAATGCCTAAATGTCTTTAGTACATCATTCGTTCATATAAACCTTTGATTTCTTTTCATGTACCATGTCCTGTACTCTATGAATCTCCTATTTTAAGAGGCCAACCTCAAAACAAGTTTGGAAATATTTTCACACAAAGATTTAAAACATGCAACGCCAATACTTTATAACATTAACTAGAAATTCATTATAAGCAAAACAACAACTCAACTACAAAGTGTTTAGCTCATGCTGAGCATCTTTACGTAATGATAAGGATTTAGAATCCAAATACCATACATTACGTAAAAGAAACTAAGTGCAAAAGATACACCTAAGTAGCTTCTTCAATGATGTATTGATGATAGACGTTACAACGTCCCGAGCCTTACAAAGAGTTGAGAGTGCGCGTAAAATAAAACAAAGTTCAAAAAGTAAAACAAAGCGTAAGTCTGCTTCCGCATCTTCTTTAATGTCTTCTCCGGCGGACGAAGGTAGGTGATGAACCGGAGTGAGTGGATGAAGGTGTATTCGTGTATGAGTGATGAGTGGAAGCGCTCTCGAGAGAGATCGAGCCTTCATTAAATAGCCTCCTTGCTCACGTGTGGTCGATGTCACTTGCCCACCTACTGTGTCTGCTTTCTTCTCTTCTCACCGACACTCGCTCAAGTGCTACACAGCATCTCACACACACCATAGGGAATAGAAGATCTTTTGACTTTTATATCTTTGACTATCATTGCTTAGCGCCAAAAATTAAGATCTTTCACCCTCGCTCACACTTCTAGACGTGGTGAGGACGTGGTAACGCTCAAAGACTATTTCCCGCACACAAGCACAAAAAGCATCAAAACGCTCTTCAAGGGCACCACTTGATGCCTAAATGCACAGATTTATTCAATTAACCTTTCACCCATTCAGAATTACGAAACTAACATAAAATTACTTAAATAAACCTTGTATTGCTAGAGAACTTGCATGATTTATTCTTGAGTGAGTATAAATAACTCATATAAATATGAGTTATCATAGGGTCAGTCTAATAAACTCGGTTTTGAATAACATTCCCTTATATATGCTCTCATTCTACAAATATCCGAAGGTGGTGATTAGAAAGATGACACAAATTCAAAGAAATTTTCTTTGGAGGGTCAAAGACGGAGAGAGTGGGATGTATTGGGTGGCTTGGGACAAAATATGTCGCCCAAAGAAGGAAGGTGGTTTAGGAGTTAAAAATCTTGAGCTCTTCAACATAGCTCTTTTATCCAACTGGAAGTGGAGGGCTTTGACGGATCCTAATGTGAGTTGGAGTAGATTATTGTCATATAAATACGGGGATTTTGGAACATCTTTTATTTATGACGCAATGGAGGGCCAAAGTCGTAGGGTTTTGGGGTCTATTTGGTGGAGAGATTTGACGTTGTTGGATTTAAAGGTATGGAGGATAATCGGCTTGCATGGAGTATTTGAAGAGGTTTGGGTGATGGAAAGTTGATTAATTGTTGGAAGGACCAATGGTTGGGTATAGAGCCTCTTTTCAAAGTGTTTCCATTGTTATGCGATGGGACCGGACAACAATCTATCACAGTGGCCAAATGTGGCTCTTGGGTTGACGGACGATGGCTTTGGAGCGTTCCTATGCACCAAGATGATGACGAAATTTCTCACAAAGTAGAAATTCTCACAACATTTTGATGCATGTCACTCGATTTAACGGCGGTGGACGAGTGGAAATAGTCGTATGATCAATCCAACTGCTTCACGGTCAAGTCATGCTACTCTCGGCTTTGCAGTAGCAACCCAACACCCTCTCCCAACGCCATTGGACTCGTTTTGAGTGCTTCACTCTGGAAGTCTATCGCACAAACAACTTAAATTCAACTCGAGTACCACACACAACTTAGACAGATACAACAAAGTGTTCAATGTCCGAAAGTAAGGAAACAACTAACATAGGTTTTAACAACTTAACAAATATAGTAAATTACCAAAACCAACTACAAAACAGATAAGGAAACTAAAATAACATAGAAAGGAGCAATATGTTTCACATCTTCGTAGTACGTCACCTAATCGTGCCGCTTAGCCTTTCGCTTTCTCTGTTTCTCTGTAAAAACAACAACATATGATAGGGTGAGATACATATCTCAAAGCTGAGTCTTATCATACCCCTTACCTATAACTCGCGGTTCAATTATGAACTCTTTTCATTCATAATTTAATTTATAAACTACGTGTCTTTTAACTTAGCACGACACTGACTCCATCTTTGGCAATCTCAGTGAGCAGTAATCCACTAGTCCATACAACAATCAATTTTAATTAGCAACTCATCACCAGCAACCCAAGGAAGTTTGAGTGATGAATTACGGTATGATTTTAAACTTTTAGCACATCACCAACTCAAAGCTTTGGGTGAACCCCATATGGCTAATAGGAGCGCAAATCCTAAGAGCAAAATAATATATATATATATATATATATATATATATATATATATATATATATATCACCACAACAACAATCTAGTTACACAACATATAATTAAGAATTGTAATACCTTAGAGGGAATCAATGGAGGAAGCGCAGCCAAGGATGAAGGAAGAAATGGGAAGACTATTACAAAGTCTTAGTGGAAGCTTGAGAGAAAAAGCACTAAAATAATGGAAGAGAAGTAGTGAGAAAGTAAGGCAATTTATCGTGAGAGAATTTTATTGCTTTCAAGTCAGGATTACAATCGAGGCATTGCATGCCTTATATAGGAAAATAAAGGCCTACTATTTAAGCTTCTAAGTAAAAAGACTACTATTACATCTCTGTGAAATTGTAAACTAAAAAGACAAAATATCATTATTAATGCCGGTACACTTTGGGCCCCATCGACACATTGATAATGACTAAAGTTGAAAAAACAAAAATAAAAGCAAAAATAAAAGTAGTAGGAAATATTCCTTTGTCGAATCATATCTTGAATTTTTGGTCCTATCCTTCCAATCTTTTGATTCCTTTGAATTTTTCAAATTATGTCTGCAATTATTGTTGTCCCTTTCCTCGTTGATTTGGTGAGTCATCCCTTCTATCATTGCATCCCGTAAATCTTCCGCATAGGTTCTCGCTTCTTCTTCCGCCTCGAGATTCTCCTGCCAGGCAATTGTAGGTGGAATCCAAAGATCCTTGAGAACTACCGGTTCTCATAGACACATCATCACTTTTAACTTTAAAAGTTTTAAAAATTGTTTTTTCATATGATCTAGAGTTCGATCATGATCTGCTCTTTCCGCTTTCATTTGGGGAAAATTTTCTCAAAGTAATTCTTTAGATTTTCTAGAGACATTTCTTGAAATCCTAATTCTTTGGTCCGATTGGTCCTCGCCTATGGTATTTCAATTTTTTCTTCCATATGTTGAGATCCTCTTTAGGCATCTTAGTCCACCATTTGTAGAAGAAATTTCTTCTAAGTATAGGGATATTGAATTTATCCTTAGCAATGGTAATTGTCCATCTCCAAATCCATGGGATTTGGAATTTAATACAATATAAACAAGGTCCTTGCCCTCAGTAATCATCCTTGAAGCATTCTTCAAAATTAATGGGTTATAATTGCACCATGTTTCATATAAATTTAATATATTTTTTGGTAAAATTTCCAAAGAAGGACCAAATTTTATCCACCAGCTTATAAAACCAATTTGGTATAGGTTTTTCCGCACTTCGATTAACATCAAAAACCAAGAATGCTTATTCTTGGGATTTTGATAATAAAAAGCTAATGTAAAAGCTTGATATAATCCCAATAATTGAAGTAAACATATTTACCTTCAAAGAATTTTGATTGCTTTTTCTCCATTAGATTTAATCCCCATTCTCTTGGTGATAATATCTTATTGATATGACATTTGTCAAGTTTATAAAACTTCCCGGTTATTATTTTGATAATGATGTGTGATTGTTACCGATTCAAGAATTCAATAGAAGTATTTCCAAATGTGGTCCGACTTGCCATAAAGTCCGTGATATCCTCTTGATTCAAGATATCTTGTTTTAACACACCCATCATTAGGAGTCAAATTGATATCTTCCTCTTCAACATACATTATGTCTTCAGAATGTGATTTTCATAGTAATCTGCTACCTCTTGAGGTGTTTCATTTGTAGTCGCATCTTTATAAGTTGATGCCTTACTTGATGAAGAAGAAGGAATATCTTCTTTCTTCTGAGGTGCAGTAATTGTCGCAAATTTCTAGTCCTATGGATCGTAGTCCAATCCCCTATTAGAGGAGTGTTTGTTTCTCGATAAGGCAACAAATTGTTGCTTCCTCGGCCACGCCACGACCTCTTCTTCCCCTATCAGGGGTTGTCATTTCCTCGCAAAAATTCACGAGTCAAATAATCAAGAAGAGAATTATTTTCTCCTTTAATATATTGTATATCAAAATCAAATACGATAATTGAGCTTGCCAACTAGCAAAAATTTGTTTTGATACAAGATTCTTGACATCTTTCTCAATGATAGATTTTGCGTAACTACAATCAATTTTAATAAAAATTTTGATTTAATAAATCATCCTAAATTTTGATATGCATTTAATTATAGAAAGCATTTCTTTCTTAATAGTCGAATATTTAGATTGTGTAGGATTCCATTTCCTGTAGTAAATCTTACTAACACTTCTTTATTATTGTCCGTATAACTCGCTTTAAGATACCACCATAGCCTATGTTAGAGGCATCTGCTTCAACAATTTTGAAATACTTGGGGTTTGCTATACTAAACAAGGTAAACACTTTACCTTACTTTTGATCTTTTGGACAAACTAGAGAATGTTTCTCCGCCCATGGTCCCGGGTTTTTCTTTAACCTATTATATAAAATGGTCAGATCCTCGAGCTAAATTCTCATAATAGTCGTAAATATAATTTAGACTTCCTAGAAATCTTTGTAATTGTTTCTTCTCGTATATATATCGTGAAATTTAGAAGCAAATTCAATACTTCTACTTATAGGAATAATTGTTCCTTGGTCTATTTCGTGACCTCCAAAATCTAACTTTTGTTTGAAAAAGTTTCATTTTGGGAGCAGATATAACTAAACCATTATGTTTAACCAAATTTTTAAATATTTTTAAATGTTTAAAATGTTGATCAATAGTTTTAGAAAATACTAAAACATCATCAATATAGACAATCATAAAATCGTAATAAGAACCAAAATATCATTCATAATATTCTCAAATTCGTAAGAGCATTCTTTAATCCAAATGGAAGAACATTCCATTCAAAATGCCCAAAAGGAACTGAAAAGCGCTTTTGTATTTATCGATTCATTAATCTGAATTTGCCAATAACTCCGACTTCATATCAAATTTTGAAAAATCAAGGCATCATTGAGCCTATCTAAAAGATCTTTCTTATTAGGAATTGGATATCTTATCCACTTCAAAACTTTATTAAGAGGTTTATAGTTAATAACTAATCTAGGAACACCTCTTTCTTGTTCAAAGATTTTTATTAACATAAAAGTCAGCATAACTCCAAGGAGATTTAGATTTTCTAATCAATCCTTTTCTAAAAGAGAATTAATTCTTTTTTACATAAATCAAGATATTCTTGATTCATTTGAGCTGGTCTAGCTTTAGTAGGAATTTGACTTTCATTAAAGTCATCAATATAAGGTAAAGCAACAACATGTTGTTTCCTATTCCAAAAAGCATTAGGTAGATCATTACATACCTCTCGAGACAAATTGTTGTTCAATAACCTTAATTTGTCTCCTAGTTTCTTCCTTATTCAAATGATCCTTAATATTAAATATATTAATTTCACTTTTGAGAAAACATATTTGTTTTTCTTTATTAAGAAGAATGTCCCTAACCTCATTAAGCATTCTTGTATGAGGATCAAGAATAAATTTGAAAATAATTTCCTTATTATCAATAAAGGTAGTAATACCATTTTGATCAATATTTTTAATAGGCATAATCTTATGTAAAAAAGGAGTGCCTAATATAATTCTATGAGTTAAATTTTTAACTAAAATAAAATGAGTTGGCAAACAAATATTCTGATTGCAAATATAAGCATTTGAAAGTTTATAATTAACTTGTAATTTATCTCCTCCAGCTTGGGTAAGAGATTGAGTAGTTTTTGAAAAATATTTTGTAGGATAATTCCTCTTGGATACAATTAAGATCAGCCCCACTATCTATGAGAGCTATCTCATTTTCTAAAATAAAATTTTTATTAACAACTAAAGTAATCCTTACAAACCATTTTTGTGAAGTTACTCTATCTAATATAGACAAATAACTGCTACTAGAATGAGCAGTCTCTTTTTGTTTATTAAGACTATCTATAGCAGATATCTTTGATTGATTATGAATTTCTAAAGAAGATATTCTTTGGAATAATACATCATTATTCTTTTTTATCTGAGCAATTTCAGATTTTAAGAGATTTATTTCTCTTCTTAAATCAGTTGTAGAAACTGGTGTTTCTTTAATATTAGATTCTTGGAATCTAGATAAAACCTCACTCATTTGATAAGGAGCCTCTATAATTACAGGACTTTCCTTTTTAATATATTCTCTTATAAGAGTATCTATCATTTTCCTTTTAAATTGCCATCGCTTATGGCTTCTAAAGCTTTTAAAGCTTCATCTTGTTCTCTGTTAGAACATTTAATCCATTCATTTCAACAATGGATTTCCAATAATTCAATTCATTACACCGACAATCATTATTGTTAGTGGAAGATGATTCGTAAGAGGTATCATTGATACACTCTATACCTTCACTTGAAGGATCAAACTCTTGTTCGATTCGTAACTAATTAATAAAACTTTTCCTAATCGAGCCCTTAATCGATCATCTTCAATCTCATTTAAGGCTTTTTAGTCCAACATTGGTTGGCATAATGGCCTATTTTGCCACACTTATGACAAAGTTATGTCTAATTTTTTAGCCTTTCTTTTCCTTTTTTCCTAAAAGGCTTATCTTTTGGTTTTCTTTCTTGAAAAATTTTTCTTTTAAAATTCTTTTTCTAGAACTTTTGTAAAAATTTTTGTTTTATTATCAAAGGGTTTTCTCCTTTCTTATTTTGGCCTCTCTTGCCTTCTTTAGGCTCTTTTCCTAGATCAAAGGCAAATTGTTCACGTAATTCACCTAATTGGTGTTTTTCTCTAACTTTTGCTTTTTCAATTGGTTTCTTAACTTTATGTCATTACATAAAGCTAAACCTTCATTAATACAAAGAACTAATAATTTGGCCATATGTTAGATCAAAGATAATTAATATTTATGCCATCATTCTTATTCCTTAAAGATTGTCTAACCTTTTCTAAAAGAGATAAGGAAGACCATCAACAAATTTTGCCTTCCAATGGATAGAATCAGGGTCCTTTAACCAAAAACCCTGATAAGAAAGTATCCTTATACCATCTAAAATGAGTTAAAGATGGACATCTTAAATTTTGTAAAAGAGAAGCTTATTTTTTCTCCTATGGGAACATTAGTTCCTACAAAATGTTTTAATATGGATAAGCAGAGGGTATAAACCGCATCTTCTTCCCCAAAGACTAACAATAGTATTATTAGAACTAGATTCTAGCTTAATTTCTTTCTTATGATCAAGAATTTCTTTTTCTCGAACTTCAAGAAGATAATGATCCCACCAACCTCTTAATTGACCAACAAATCCAAAGTGGCTATGAAAGAGGCTATTGTACTATCTAATTTCCATGTCACATACAAACAAGAGAATACATAATCATTCTATGTATCGATCTATGATTTGCTTATCATTTAAGCCATCAATATTCCATTCATAAATGGCTTTACCGTAATAGGAATTCGATATGGTTCGTGTTCCTCATAAAGTAAATCTTGAGGTGAAGGCCTCTTATAATAATATTTTTCTATGACCTTAGAAGTGTAAATAGGACTGATATTAACATCCTGGTTATTATCCTGGTTAGCAAACATGTTTGTCAAATCATCAATATTATTAATATCCTTACTAAAATCGTAAGGACTCTCAGAGCTATCTTAAACACTCTCTCGAGATAAAACACTTAGAGATAAATTCTTTAATTGTTCTTGCAAAATATGAATAAATTCTGTATTATCTTCCATTTTGAAACCTTTTATTGGTAAAGGAGGTTGTATTATAGGAGTCTCTGTAATCATAGGTGCTTTAGACTCATTTGTTTGTTCAAAAATCATTTTTTGTTGAAAAATTTGTTTTTCAAATAATTCCTTCAAAGAAGATAAATCTTTTTCAAGAGAAATAAATTGATCTCCTAAGCAATTAAGAAAAGCATTTGTATAATTCTGGTTTTTATCAAAGAATTTAATTCTTTGATAGTAACTCGTTACATTCTACCTTATGTAAACTATTAAAAGCATTAGCTTCTACGCTTTTGACCCAAATTTATAGGTTGTCTTGGAGGAAAAATACTACTAATTTTTTCTCCTTTCATAGTTTCCCAATTCTTTGAATTAAGAACTAAAATCTCATTATCAATCTCATTTTTGATTTTATTAGTAAAATACTTAACAAACCATTTCACAAAAGGAATATAATCTGCTTTATAGTCATTTCTTCATAATAATCATCCTTAAACTTATTAAGTTCAAGAGGAGAGAATTTCTCAAAATACCATTCCCTAAATTGGGCATATTTATCCTCGTTGGAACTCATCATTAACGAGTTCTCTCATTCCACTACCAGAGAGTAATCTAATATGTACCTCATAAATGAAAACTCATTTCTAATTGAGTAGGAGATTCCCTACTTTGGGTGGGTTTTTGATATATCCCATGTGGAATTTGATTGTCACTAATTCTAATATTTTCTATCGCTCTCTATTTCTTCTATTGACGAGAAGTAGAAGATCTATGTAGTTCACTAGGAGTTGTATAGAACTCACTAAATGTAATGCCTTGCGCAGAAAAACTTCTTGGTATTTTATTAACCCTTTGAGGATTAAACTTTACCTCTATATCCCCTTCATTTGTTTGGATAATCTGATCTATCTCTCTATTTAAGATAGGTTTAGGTTCTATCATTGTGGTAGCGACCATGACTCAGAAAGTTAATTTCATTCCATTTAATTAACCTATTGGTCACTATATTAGAAGTTAATAAATTAGTTTGGACAAGAGTTGTTGTCCTCGAAAAGATATTTGCTTAACCTTTGGATTAAGTGTATTTAAAACTTTATAATAAACTCTATAACATATTGTTATAACTTCACTACCGTGTAAAATTATACCCATTAGTATTGATAGTGAGTTGCATAGCATCTAGAATATTTCACATGATAAAGACAAACTCAAATTTGGAGAAACATTAAAATAAACAGTCCATGACACGCACTTGTTTCAATTAAAGCAACTAGAGAAGGCTTGAAATCTCTACATCTACCATCTCTAACATATGCAAGAATACTTGCATTTAACCCCAAAGAAAGTTAATGGTTTAAAGGCAATTTGCACAAGTCCAATATGAATAAAATTATAGTCTTTAAAAGGAAGTAAATCTTTTTACTTAATAATCTTATGGTCCGAGTATTTTCGTAAACTTGAACAAATTGCTCAATGGTCTTAACAAAGATATCTTGATTTGAGATCAAAAAGACCAAATTTATATATTTGGCTAGAAGGAACTCACAGAATTGTCCATTTGTTTAGTTGATCCAAATTTTTGGATATTCAGCTAATTCTTCATTTTTAATTGAATTATCTTGATGATTATAATCATCTAATTCCATGGTTAAAGTTTGAATTATTGTTGTGGTTCGATGCTTAACCGTAATCGTAACTAGATGAGTCATTGAAATTATGAATATACTATACTCCCATCATTTTATTTGTCATCTTTGCAAACAAGAAAACTGCTTAACTATCAACCCAAAGGGATAGAAGGATTTCTCCCAAATCAAAGATGTAGAATGTTTTTAGCAAAAATTTTCGAAATCATCTTAATACTTCCTCTTTCTGGGAAAAGATGATGATTTTAAGAAAACACTAAAAACATTCTTAGTTCTAATATAACACAAATAAAATGATGTTAGGATAATATATTCATACTAATAACTCACCCATCAAATGGCTCGATACCATTTAAGGCATCTTCACCACAACAACAATCTAGTTACACAACATATAATTAAGAATTGTAGTACCTTAGAGATAGATCAGATTATCCAAACAAATGAAGGGGATATAGAGGTAAAGTTTAATCCTCAAAGGGTTAATAAAATACCAAGAAGTTTTTCTCAAGGCATTCTCATTAAGTGAGTTCTATACAACTCCTAGTGAACTACATAGATCTTCTACTTCTCGTCCAATAGAAGAAATAGAGACAAAGAGAAAATATTAGAATTAGTGAGAATCAAATTCCACATGGGATATATCAAAACTCCACCCAAAGTAGGAATCTCCTACTCAATCGTAAATGAGTTTTCATTTATGAGGTACATATTAGATTACTCTCCCGGTAGAGGAATGAGAGAACTCATAATGATGAGTTCCAACAGATAAATATGCCCAATTTAGGGAATGGTATTTTGAGAATTTCTCTCTCTTGAACTTAATAAGTTTAAGGATGATTATTATGAAGAAATGACTATAAAACAGATTATATTCCTTTTGTGAAATGGTTTGTTAAGTATTTTACTAATAAAATCAAAAATGAGATTGATAATGAGATTTTAGTTCTTAATTCAAAGAATTGGGAAACTATGAAAGGAGAAAAATTAGTAGTATTTTTCCTCCAAGACAACCTATAAATTTGGGTCAAAACGTAGAAGCTAATGCTTTTAATAGTTTACATAAGGTAGAATGTAACTCAAGTTACTATCAAAGAATTAAATTCTTTGATAAAAACCTGTAATTATACAAATGCTTTTCTTAATTGCTTAGAGATCAATTTATTTCTCTTGAAAAAGATTTATCTTCTTTGAAGGAATTATTTGAAAAACAAATTTTTCAACAAAAATGATTTTTGAACAAACAAATGAGTCTAAAGCACCTATGATTACAGAGACTCTCTATAATACAACCTCCTTTACCAATAAAAGGTTTCAAAATGGAAGATAATACTTCAATTTATTCATATTTTGCAAGAACAATTAAAGAATTTATCTCTAAGTGTTTTATCTCAAGAGAGTGTTTCGTTATAGCTCAGAGTCCTTCTCGATTTTAGTAAGGATATTAATAATATTGATGATTTGACAAACATGTTTACAACCAAGATATTAACCGTGATGTTAATATCACCCTATTTACACTTCTAAGGCCATAGAAAAATATTATTATAAGAGGCCTTCACCTCAAGATTTACTTTATGAGGAACACGAACCATATCGTAATTCTATTCGTAAAGCCATTTATGAATGGAATATTGATGGCTTAAATGATAAGCAAATCATAGATACGATACATAGAATGATTATGTATTCTACATCGCTTGTAAACAAAGATGGAAATTCGATAGTACAATAGCCTCTTTCATAGCCACCGATTTGTTGGTCAATTAAGAGGTTGGTGGGATCATTATCTTATCAAGTTCGTAAAAAGAAATTCTGATCATAAGAAAGAAATTAAGCTAGAATCTAGTTCTAATAATACTATTGTTAGTACGGGAAGAAGATGCGTTTATACCTCTCCGCTTATCCATATTAAAACATTTTGTAGGAACTAATGTTCCCATAGGAGAAAAATAGCTTCTCTTTTACAAAAATTAAGATGTCCATCTTTAACTCATTTTAGATGGTATAAGATACTTTCTTATCCGTGGTTTTTCAGCTTAAAGGACCTCAATTCTATCCATTGAAGGCAAAATTTGTTGATGGTCTTCCTTATCTCTTTCCCAAAAGGTTAGACAATCTTTAAGGAATAAGAATGATGGCATAAATATTAATTATGCTGATCTAACATATGGCCAAATTATTAGTTGTCGTATTAATGAAGGTTTAGCTTTATGTAATGACATAAAGTTAAGAAACCAATGAAAAAGCAAAGTTAACAAAAACACCAATTAGGTGAATTTCATGAACAATTTGCCTTTGATCTAGAAAAGAGCCTAAAGAAGGCAAGAGAGGCCAAAATAAGAAAGGAGAAAACCCTTTGATAATAAAACAAAAATTTTTACAAAAGTTCTAGAAAAAGAATTTTAAAAGAAAAATTTTTCAAGAAAGAAAACCAAAGATAAGCCTTTTTCGTAAAAGGAAAAAGAAAGGCTAAAAATTAGACATAACTCGTCATAAGTGTGGCAAAATAGGCCATTATGCCAACCAATGTTGACTAAAAGCCTTAAATGAGATTGAAGATGATCAATTAAGGGCTCAATTAGAAAAGTTTTATTAATTAGTTCAATCGTAACAAGAGTTTGATCCTTCAAGTGAAGGTATAGAGTGTATCAATGATACCTCTTCTCGAATCATCTTCCACTAACAATAATGATTGTCGCTGTAATGAATTGAATTATTGAAATCCATTGTTGAAATGAATGGATTAAATGTTCTAACAGAGAACAAGATGAAAGCTTTAAAAGCTTTAGAAGCCATAATCGATGGCAATTTAAAAGGAAAATGATAGATACTTTATAAGAGAATATATTAAAAGGAAAGTCCTGTAATTATAGAGGCTCCTTATCAAATGAGTGAGGTTTTATCTAGATTCCAAGAATCTAATATTAAAGAAACACCAGCTTTCTACAATCGATTTAAGAAGAGAAATAAATCTCTTAAAATCTAAATTGCTCGAGATAAAAAAGAATAATGATGTATTATTCCAAAGAATATCTTC
The DNA here is from genome assembly GCA_020916435.1 of Oxytropis ochrocephala. NCBI lineage: Eukaryota > Viridiplantae > Streptophyta > Magnoliopsida > Fabales > Fabaceae > Oxytropis > Oxytropis ochrocephala. The sequence goes on along the minus strand of CM037090.1, from coordinate 48,688,504 downwards.
TTTAGAAATTCATAATCAATCGAAGATATATTCGCTATAGATAGTCTTAATAAACAAAAGAGACTGCCATTCTAGTAGCAGCTATTTGTCTATATTAGATAGAGTAACTTCACAAAAATGGTTTGTAAGGATTACTTTAGTTGTTAATAAAAATTTTATTTTAGAAAATGAGATAGCTCTCATAGATAGTGGGGCTGATCTTAATTGTATCCAAGAGGGAATTATCCTACAAAATATTTTTCAAAAACTACTCAATCTCTTACCTGTCGTCGAGGAGATAAATTACAAGTTAATTATAAACTTTCAAATGCTTATATTTGCAATCGTAATATTTGTTTGCCAACTCATTTTATTTTAGTTAAAAATTTAACTCATAGAATTATATTAGGCACTCCTTTTACATAAGATTATGCCTATTAAAAATATTGATCAAAATGGTATTACTACCTTTATTGATAATAAGGAAATTATTTTCAAATTTATTATCGATCCTCATACAAGAATGCTTAATGAGGTTAGGACATTCTTCTTAATAAAGAAAAACAAATATGTTTTCAAAAGTGAAATTAATATATTTAATATTAAGGATCATTTGAATAAGGAAGAAACTAGAGACAAATTAAGGTTATTGAACAACAATTTGTCTCGCAGGTATGTAATGATCTACCTAATGCTTTTTGAATAGAAACAACATGTTGTTGCTTTACTCTTATATTGATGACTTTAATGAAAGTCAAATTCTACTAAAGCTAGACTAGCTCAAATGAATCAAGAATATCTTGATTTATGTAAAAAGAGATTAATTCTCTTTAGAAAAAGGATTGATTAGAAAATCTAAATCTCCTTGAGTTGTACACTTTTTTTATGTTAATAAAATGTCGAACAAGAAAGAGGTGTTCCTAGATTAGTTATTAACTATAAACCTCTTAATAAAGTTTTGAAGTGGATAAGATATCCAATTCCTAATAAGAAAGATCTTTTAGATAGGCTCAATGATGCCTTGATTTTTCAAAATTTGATATGAAGTCAAAGTTATTGGCAAATTCGTATTAATGAATCGATAAATACAAAATCGCTTACAGCCTTTTGGGCATTTTGAATGGAATGTTCTTCCATTTGATTAAAGAATGCTCCTTCAAATTTCGTAATATTATGAATGATATTTTCAGCCTTATTATGATTTTATGATTGTCTATATTGATGATGTTTTAGTATTTTCTAAAACTATTGATCAACATTTTAAACATTTAAAAATATTTAAAAATTTGGTTAAACATAATGGTTTAGTTATATCGCTTCCCAAATGAAACTTTTCAAACAAAAGTTAGATTTTTAGGTCACGAAATAGACCAAGGAACAATTATTCCTATAAGTAGAAGTATTGAATTTGCTTCTAAATTTCCTCGATATTATATCCGAGAAGAAACAATTACAAAGATTTCTAGAAGTCTAAATTATATTTCGACTATTATGAGAATTTAGCTCAGATACAACCATTTTATATAATAGGTTAAAGAAAACTCAGACCATGGACAGAGAAACATTCTCAGTCGTCCAAAAGATCAAAAGTAAGGTAAAGTGTTTACCTTGTTTAGCCTGGCAAACCTCAAGCATATTTCAAAATTGTTGAAACAGATGCCTCTAACATAGGCTATGGTGGTATCTTAAAAGCAAAAGATACTGCATAATAATAAAGAAGTGTTAGTAAAGATTTACTGGGAAATGGAATCTACACAATCTAAATATTCGACTATTAAGAAAGAAATGCTTTCTATAATTAAATGCATATCAAAATTTCAGATGATTTATTAAATCAAAATTTTTATTAAGAATTGATTGTAGTTCTCAAGCAAAATCTATCATTGAGAAAGATGTCAAGAATCTTGTATCAAAACAAATTTTTGCTAGTTAAGCAAGCTCAATTATTAAGATTTGATTTTGATATACAATATATTAAAGGAGAAAATAATTTCTTGTCGATTATTTGACTCGCGAATTTTTGCAGGAAATGACAACCCCAATAGGGAAGAGGTCGTGGTCGTCGCGGTCGCGTAAAGCAACAATTTGTTGCCTTATCAGAAACAAACACTCTTCTGATAGGATTGACTACACCATAGACTAGAAATTTGCAAGAATTGCTCGCACTTCTCCAAGAAAGAAGATATTCTTCTTCTTCATCAAGTAAGGCATCAACTTATAAAGATGCAGCTACAAATGAAACACTCTCAAGAGGTAACAGATTACTATGAAAATCTCGTTACGTAAGACATAATGTATGTTGAAGAGGAAGATATCAATTTGACTCCTAATGATGGGTGGTCTGTTAAAACAAGATATCTTGAATCAAGAGGATATCCTCGACTTTATGGCAAGTCCGCACTCACATTTGGAAATACTTCTATTAGTTATCGAATCAAGAATAATCACACATCATTATCAAAATAATAACCCAGAAGTTTTATAAACTTCAAAGAAATGTCATATCAATAAGATATTATCACCAAGAGAATGGGGATTAAATCCTAATGGAGAAAAGCAATCAAAATTGCCGAAGGTAAATATGTTTACTTCAATTATTGGGATTATATCCAAGCTTTTACATTAGCTTTTTATTATCAAAATCCCAAGAATAAGCATTCTTGGTTTTTCAAGGTTAATCCAGTAAATTCTCGAAAACCTATACCAAATTGGTTTTATAATCGTGATAAAATTTGGTCCTTCTTTGAAATTTTACCAAAAATATATTAAATTTATATGAAACATGGTGCAATTATAACTCATTAATTCTCGAAGAATGCTTCAAGGATGATTACAGTATAAGGACCTTGTTTATATTGTATTAAATTCCAAATCCCATGGATTTGGAGATGGACAATTACCATTGCTAAGGATAAATTCAATATCCCTATACTTAGAAGAAATTTCTTCTACAAATGGTGACTAAGATGCCTAAAGAGATCTCCAACATATGGAAGAAAAATTGAAACAAATGATAGTCGAGACCAATCTGCACTCAAAGAATTAGATTTCAAGAAATGTCTCTAGAAAATCTAAAGAATTACTTTAAAATTTTCCCAAATGAAACGGAAGAACAGATCATGATCGTAACTCTAGATCATATGAAAAACAATTTTTAAAACTTTTAAAGTTAAAAGTGATGATGTGTCTATGAGAAACCAAGAGTTCTCAAGATCATCGATTCCACCTACAATTGCCTAGTCGAGAATCTCGTCAGTAAGAAGAAGCGTAACTTATACCGTAAGATTTCTCGGGATGCAATGATAGAAGGGATGACTCACCAAATCAACAAGTGAAAGGACAACAATAATGCCGACATAATTTGAAAATTCAAAGGAATCAAAAGATTCGTAAGGATAGACCAAAAATTCAAGATATGGTCGACAAAGGGAATATTTCCTACTACTTTTATTTTTGCTTTTATTTTTGTTTTTCAACTTTAGTCATTATCAATGTGTCGATGGGGCCCAAAGTGTACCCAGATTAATAATGATATTTTGTCTTTTTTAGTTTACAGTGCTACCGAATGTAATAGTAGTCTTTAACCTACTTAAATAGTAGGCCTTTATTTTCCTATATAAGGCATGCAATGCCTCGCTTGTAATCACAACTTGAAAGCAATAAAATTCTCTCCGATAAATTGCCTTACTTTCTCCACTACTTCTCTTCCATTATTTTAGTGCTTTTCTCTCAAGCTTCCACTAAGACTTTGTAATAGTCTTCCCATTTCTTCCTTCATCCTTGGCCGCGCTTCCTCCATTGATTCTTTCTAAGTGCTTTTTTTTTCAAGTTTCACTAAGATTTTGTAATAGTCTTCCCATTTTTTCCTTTCATCTTGTCATGCTTCCTCCATTGATTCTCTAGTAGACATAATTTAATTATATGTTGTGTAATTAGATTAAAGAAAGTTGTGGTGAAGATGCCTTAAATCATTTAAGGCATCTTCACCACAACAACAATCTAGTTACACAACATATAATTAAGAATTGTAATACCTTAGAGGAATCAATGGAGGAAGCAATGCAAGGAAGGATGAAGGAAGAAATGGGAAGACTATTACAAAGTCTTAGTGGAAGCTTGAGAGAAAAAGCACTAAAATAATGGAAGAGAAGTAGTGGAGAAAGTAAGGCAATTTATCGAGAGAATTTTATTGCTTTCAAGTTGTGTTTACAATCGAGGCATTGCATGCCTTATATAGGAAAATAAAGGCCTACTATTTAAGCCGGTTAAAAGACTACTATTACATTCTGTGAGTCTCAGAAACTAAAAAGACAAAATATCATTATTAATGCCGGGTACACTTTGGGCCCCATCGACACATTGATAATGACTAAAGTTGAAAACAAAAATAAAAGCAAAAATAAAAGTAGTAGGAAATATTCCCTTTGTCGACCATATCTTGAATTTTTGGTCCTATCCTTCCAATCTTTTGATTCCTTTGAATTTTTCAAATTATGTCCTGCAATTATTGTTGTCCCTTTCCTTGTTGATTCGGGTGAGTCATCCCTTCTATCATTGCATCCCGCAAATCTTCCTCGCATAGGTTCTCGCTTCTTCTTCCGCCCGAGATTCTCCTACTAGGCAATTGTAGGTGGAATCCAAAGGATCCTTGAGAACTACTGGTTCTCATAGACACATCATCACTTTTAACTTTAAAAGTTTTAAAAATTGTTTTTTCATATGATCTAGAGTTCGATCATGATCTGCTCTTCCGCTTCATTTGGGAAAATTTTTCTCAAAGTAATTCTTTAGATTTTCTAGAGACATTTCTTGAAATCCTAATTCTTTGGGTCCGATTGGTCCTCGCCTATGGTCGTTTCAATTTTTTCTTCCATATGTTGGAGATCCTCTTTAGGCATCTTAGTCCACCATTTGTAGAAGAAATTTCTTCTAAGTATAGGATATTGAATTTATCCTTAGCAATGGTAATTGTCCATCTCCAAATCCATGGATTTGGAATTTAATACAATATAAACAAGGTCCTTGCCTCGTAATCATCCTTGAAGCATTCTTCTAATTAATGGGTTATAATTGCACCATGTTTCATATAAATTTAATATATTTTTTGGTAAAATTTCCAAAGAAGGACCAAATTTTATCCACCGCTTATAAAACCAATTTGGTATAGGTTTTTCCGCACTTCGATTAACATCAAAACCAAGAATGCTTATTCTTGGGATTTTGATAATAAAAAGCTAATGTAAAAGCTTGATATAATCCCAATAATTGAAGTAAACATATTTACCTTCAAAGAATTTTGATTGCTTTTTCTCCATTAGGATTTAATCCCCATTCTCTTGGTGATAATATCTTATTGATATGACATTTGGTCAAGTTTATAAAACTTCCGGTTATTATTTTGATAATGATGTGTGATTGTTACCGATTCAAGAATTAATAGAAGTATTTCCAAATGTGGTCCGACTTGCCATAAAGTCCGTGATATCCTCTTGATTCAAGATATCTTGTTTTAACATACCACCCATCATTAGGAGTCAAATTGATATCTTCCTCTTCAACATACATTATGTCTTCTCGTAATGTGATTTTCATAGTAATCTGCTACCTCTTGAGGTGTTTCATTTGTAGCCGCATCTTTATAAGTTGATGCCTTACTTGATGAAGAAGAAGGAATATCTTCTTTCTTCTGAGGTGCAGCAATTGTCGCAAATTTCTAGTCCTATGGATCGTAGTCCAATCCCCTATTAGAGGAGTGTTTGTTTCTCGATAAGGCAACAAATTGTTGCTTCTCGCCACTACCACGCTTACGACCTCTTCCCCTATCAGGGGTTGTCATTTCCTCAAAAATTCACGAGTCAAATAATCAAGAAGAGAATTATTTTCTCCTTTAATATATTGTATATCAAAATCAAATACCGATAATTGAGCTTGCCAACTAGCAAAAATTTGTTTTGATACAAGATTCTTGACATCTTTCTCAATGATAGATTTTGCGTAACTACAATCAATTCTTAATAAAAATTTTTGATTTAATAAATCATCCTCAAATTTTGATATGCATTTAATTATAGAAAGCATTTCTTTCTTAATAGTCGAATATTTAGATTGTGTAGGATTCCATTTCCTGTAAGTAAATCTTACTAACACTTCTTTATTATTGTCCGTATAACTCGCTTTAAGATACCACCATAGCCTATGTTAGAGGCATCTGCTTTCAACAATTTTGAAATACTTGGGGTTTGCTAAGGCTAAACAAGGTAAACACTTTACCTTACTTTTGATCTTTTGGACAAATAGAGAATGTTTCTCTGTCCATGGTCCCGGGTTTTTCTTTAACCTATTATATAAAATGGTCAGATCCCGAGCTAAATTCTCATAATAGTCGAAATATAATTTAGACTTCCTAGAAATCTTTGTAATTGTTTCTTCTCGTATATAATATCGTGAAATTTAGAAGCAAATTCAATACTTCTACTTATAGGAATAATTGTTCCTTGGTCTATTTCGTGACCTAAAAATCTAACTTTTGTTTGAAAAAGTTTCATTTTGGGAGCAGATATAACTAAACCATTATGTTTAACCAAATTTTTAAATATTTTTAAATGTTTAAAATGTTGATCAATAGTTTTAGAAAATACTAAAACATCATCAATATAGACAATCATAAAATCGTAATAAGAACCGAAAATATCATTCATAATATTCTCAAATTCGTATGAGCATTCTTTAATCCAAATGGAAGAACATTCCATTCAAAATGCCCAAAAGGAACTCGTAAAAGCAGCTTTTGTATTTATCGATTCATTAATCTGAATTTGCCAATAACCTGACTTCATATCAAATTTTGAAAAAATCAAGGCATCATTGAGCCTATCTAAAAGATCTTTCTTATTAGGAATTGGATATCTTATCCACTTCAAAACTTTATTAAGAGGTTTATAGTTAATAACTAATCTAGGAACACCTCTTTTCTTGTTCAAAGATTTTTATTAACATAAAAGTCAGCATAACTCCAAGGAGATTTAGATTTTCTAATCAATCCTTTTCTAAAAGAGAATTAATCTCTTTTTACATAAATCAATATATTCTTGATTCATTTGAGCTGGTCTAGCTTTAGTAGGAATTTGACTTTCATTAAAGTCATCAATATAAGGTAAAGCAACAACATGTTGTTTCCTATTCCAAAAGCATTAGGTAGATCATTACATACCTCCGAGACAAATTGTTGTTCAATAACCTTAATTTGTCTCCTAGTTTCTTCCTTATTCAAATGATCCTTAATATTAAATATATTAATTTCACTTTTGAGAAAACATATTTGTTTTTCTTTATTAAGAAGAATGTCCCTAACCTCATTAAGCATTCTTGTATGAGGATCAAGAATAAATTTGAAAATAATTTCCTTATTATCAATAAAGGTAGTAATACCATTTTGATCAATATTTTTAATAGGCATAATCTTATGTAAAAAGGAGTGCCTAATATAATTCTATGAGTTAAATTTTTAACTAAAATAAAATGAGTTGGCAAACCAAATATTCTGATTGCAAATATAAGCATTTGAAAGTTTATAATTAACTTGTAATTTATCTCCTCCACTTGGGTAAGAGATTGAGTAGTTTTTGAAAAATATTTTGTAGGGATAATTCCTCTTGGATACAATTAAGATCAGCCCCACTATCTATGAGAGCTATCTCATTTTCTAAAATAAAATTTTTATTAACAACTAAAGTAATCCTTACAAACCATTTTTGTGAAGTTACTCTATCTAATATAGACAAATAACTGCTACTAGAATGAGCAAATTTTTTTGTTTATTAAGACTATCTATAGCAGATATCTTTGATTGATTATGAATTTCTAAAGAAGATATTCTTTGGAATAATACATCATTATTCTTTTTATCTTGAGCAATTTCAGATTTTAAGAGATTTATTTCTCTTCTTAAATCAGTTGTAGAAACTGGTGTTTCTTTAATATTAGATTCTTGGAATCTAGATAAAACCTCACTCATTTGATAAGGAGCCTCTATAATTACAGGACTTTCCTTTTAATATATTCTCTCATAAGAGTATCTATCATTTTCCTTTTTAAATTGCCATCGCTTATGGCTTCTAAAGCTTTTAAAGCTTCATCTTGTTCTCCTCATAGAACATTTAATCCATTCATTTCAACAATGGATTTCCAATAATTCAATTCATTACACCGACAATCATTATTGTTAGTGGAAGATGATTCGTAAGAGGTATCATTGATACACTCTATACCTTCACTTGAAGGATCAAACTCTTGTTCGATTCGTAACTAATTAATAAAACTTTTCCTAATCGAGCCCTTAATTGATCATCTTAAATCTCATTTAAGGCTTTTTAGTCCAACATTGGTTGGCATAATGGCCTATTTTGCCACACTTATGACAAAGTTATGTCTAATTTTTTAGCCTTTCTTTTCCTTTTTCCTCAAAAGGCTTATCTTTTGGTTTTCTTTCTTGAAAAATTTTTCTTTTAAAATTCTTTTTCTAGAACTTTTGTAAAAATTTTTGTTTTATTATCAAAGGGTTTTCTCCTTTATTATTTTGGCCTCTCTTGCCTTCTTTAGGCTCTTTTCCTAGATCAAAGGCAAATTGTTCACGTAATTCACCTAATTGGTGTTTTTCATAACTTTTGCTTTTTCAATTGGTTTCTTAACTTTATGTCATTACATAAAGCTAAACCTTCATTAATACAAAGAACTAATAATTTGGCCATATGTTAGATCAAAGATAATTAATATTTATGCTATCATTCTTATTCCTTAAAGATTGTCTAACCTTTTCTGAAAAGAGATAAGGAAGACCATCAACAAATTTTGCCTTCCAATGGATAGAATCAGGGTCCTTTAACCGAAAAACCCGGATAAGAAAGTATCCTTATACCATCTAAAATGAGTTAAAGATGGACATCTTAAATTTTGTAAAAGAGAAGCTATTTTTTCTCCTATGGGAACATTAGTTCCTACAAAATGTTTTAATATGGATAAGCAGAGGGTATAAACCGCATCTTCTTCCCCAAAGACTAACAATAGTATTATTAGAACTAGATTCTAGCTTAATTTCTTTCTTATGATCAAGAATTTCTTTTTCTCGAACTTCAAGAAGATAATGATCCCACCAACCTCTTAATTGACCAACAAATCCAAAGGGCTATGAAAGAGGCTATTGTACTATCTAATTTCCATGTCACATAAACAAACAGAGAATACATAATCATTCTATGTATCGTATCTATGATTTGCTTATCATTTAAGCCATCAATATTCCATTCATAAATGGCTTTACCGTAATAGGAATTCGATATGGTTCGTGTTCCTCATAAAGTAAATCTTGAGGTGAAGGCCTCTTATAATAATATTTTTCTATGGCCTTAGAAGTGTAAATAGGACTGATATTAACATCCCGGTTAATATCCCGGTTAGCAAACATGTTTGTCAAATCATCAATATTATTAATATCCTTACTAAAATCGTAAGGACTCTCAGAGCTATCTCAAACACTCTCTTGAGATAAAACACTTAGAGATAAATTCTTTAATTGTTCTTGCAAAATATGAATAAATTCAAAGTATTATCTTCCATTTTGAAACCTTTTATTGGTAAAGGAGGTTGTATTATAGGAGTCTCTGTAATCATAGGTGCTTTAGACTCATTTGTTTGTTCAAAAATCATTTTTGTTGAAAATTTGTTTTTCAAATAATTCCTTCAAAGAAGATAAATCTTTTCAAGAGAAATAAATTGATCTCCTAAGCAATTAAGAAAAGCATTTGAATAATTCTGGTTTTTATCAAAGAATTTAATTCTTTAATAGTAACTCGTTACATTCTACCTTATGTAAACTATTAAAAGCATTAGCTTCTACATTTTGACCCAAATTTATAGGTTGTCTTGGAGGAAAAATACTACTAATTTTTTCTCCTTTCATAGTTTCCCAATTCTTTGAATTAAGAACTAAAATCTCATTATCAATCTCATTTTTGATTTTATTAGTAAAATACTTAACAAACCATTTCACAAAAGGAATATAATCCTGTTTTATAGTCATTTCTTCATAATAATCATCCTTAAACTTATTAAGTTCAAGAGGAGAGAATTTCTCAAAATACCATTCCCTAAATTGGGCATATTTATCCTGTTGGAACTCATCATTAACGAGTTCTCTCATTCCACTACCGGGAGAGTAATCTAATATGTACCTCATAAATGAAAACTCATTTCTGATTGAGTAGGAGATTCCCTACTTTGGGTGGGTTTTTGATATATCCCATGTGGAATTTGATTCTCACTAATTCTAATATTTTCTACTGTCTCTGTAACGCCCCAAAAATAATTCGAGTGTTTATTTAATTAATTTAATTAAGTGGTGTTTGGTGGGTTGTATTAAAATAATAATAGGGTGTTTGATTTAAATGAGGAATAGTGGATAGTAAAGAAGTGAGTGGCAATTAATTAAAAGGGGGTGGTGTTAATAATTAATTTAGTGATAGAAAGAGGCCCAGACCCAAGGGCCCAAGGTTAGCGCATGAGTGATGGGGTTTTGCCTAGGTTGGCTCATTTTATGCATTCGAGAGAAAAAGAAGAGAAAAAGAGAAGCAGGGTGCGCTGTGAGAAAGAGAGAAGCGCAAGGAAAGAAAGAAGGAAAAGGGAAGGAGATCGCAAGAGAAGAGGGAAGGAAGAAGAGAAGCTGGGTTCGTGGTTGTTGTGGTTTCAGACGTGCTTTCATTCGCCCTCACGAGCTTACGCTAAGAGGTAAGTGGTGAGCGTTTCATTTAACATAATTGGGTATGTGATGTGGTTTGTGGAGTTTCTTGATGTTGTTTAATGATTTCTTATGTTGTTTGATAATTTTTGATGATGTTGATGATTTTGATGAGGTTTGATGATTTCGATGTTGCTTGATAATTTTGATGATGTTGATGATTCACGGGGTTTGATGATATCCGATGATGTCATAATGAAGACGTGGAAATGAAAATGTTGTGAGAATAATTTTAGGTGAGGAATCGATTAGTAGCTTGAGTGATATAGGCGAGGAATCGATTCTTTGCTTCAAAACAAGATAGGACAATCGATTGTTGGCTTTTCAAAAAGAAGGGAATCGATTGTTGGCTTTTCAAAAAGAAGGGAATCGATTGTTGGCTTTCCAAAAGAGATAGGAATCGATTCTTTGCTTCAAAACAAGATAGGACAATCGATTGTTGGCTTTCCAAGAGATGGGAATCGATTTCCCACTTCAAAGGAAGTAAGGAATCGATTTCCCACTTCAAAATGGAAGTGAGGAATCGATTTCCCACTGTTTTTCACGGTTGCCTGTACGTTTTTGTAAATTGAATATCTTTTGAACCGGGAACCCGATTGAGGTGTTCTAAGATGCGTTGGAAAGCTTATTCAGAGGCCTAACTGGATATTCTATTTTTAAGGCAAAATAAACCGTTTATTGTTGCTGTATCTATTAAGTAAAAGGTGTTGTTTTATGAAAATGGTGATACTATGTTTATATAAGTGATTTACTGTGAAATGTTATACTACGAGTGTTCTAATTGACTATGGCTAAATTGTTGTTTACCACTAAGGTCAGAATTTCTTTCATCGTGTATTTACAAGGGCATCACCGAGAGCCTTGCAAAGGTGGCCAATGCCTCACAGCTGCAAGTAGTATCGCCACCGAGTAATCCCATAGTCAATCGGGCTTCACTATTTTATAACACATTAAACCAAAAGATAACCGAAAAATATATATACCTTAAATGATGTTGGTGTGTATGGTTTTGACGAGTTGTTATGTAAATGTTCCCTATGAGTATAATTAGGATGGTGTTGTAGTATGATTTGGGTGAAAGGTGATGAGTTCACTCTACGAGTGATTAAGATGTCAGATATGACTTGTGATGTATTGTGAAGAATATACTCTATGAGTATAGTTTTAATAATGTCATGTTGTGTGACTGTGATGAATTATGAAGAATACACTCTACGAGTGTTTTATGATGACATGCCTCGAGTGGTTATTTCTTTTATGATGATGATGATGAGTACTCGAGTAAGTTGTTGATCGAGTTGCACATGTGTTATAGAATCTCATGGCATGTGCATACTATGACTAATATTGATGATGTTATGCCTTGAGTGGTTTTTCTTCTATAATGAAGATATGCCTTGAGTGGTTTTTCTACTATAATGAAGATATGCCTTGAGTGGTTTTTCTTCTATAATGAAGATATGCCTTGAGTGGTTTTTAAAGATGATATGGTACCATCATGCATTATGCTCTGGTGGGGGTTGCACTTTCATACATCATTATAACTGTGAATTGTGCTGTTGCGATTGGAGCTGTTGTTGTGTGACCGTGTGAATTGTCTTCGCTGTGATTGAGCCGCTGGTGTGTGACCGTGAATTGGTGATGTTGATGATGCTATGTGATTGCCTCGCTCTCATTTCTCTATTACGCATTTGATTATGTTTTATTGAAATTCTCACCCTTCGCTTGGAATGTTGCTCTATTGTGGCAACGCCGCAGTAACCGCGAGTGAAGGTCTAGCCGCCTTCCCGTTAGCCGTCGGAAGTCTGCTTTGTGTCGCTCGATACCGTAGCAACCTAGGGGCGATTTTGGGATTGATGTTAAACTACTTAACCGTATGATGTTTATTTGAGGATTATGAGACGTGTTTGAGTGGACTAGTGAGTCAATGTTTATTTCAGCTGTGATGAGATGATTTTTGAAGTTTTAACTTTATGACGTGACGTGTTGTGCACAAACTTTGATGGTGCAAATGATGAGTTTTTATTAATGATGACGTGGCATTCCCTTTCTATCCATTAAATTATATTTTGAAAATGAAATTACTCGATAATGACGTGTAAATAAAGGGGGTAGAAAAGGGGTGTTACATTAGTGGTATCGAGAGCGCTTCTGGCCCGTCCTACGAGTAGTCCAGCTTGTAGTGTCTTTTGTGGCTCATCCCTAACCGCATCAGTATGTGTGCTCCAGTGTGGCTTTGATGCATGGACTCGAGTAGAGTTGCATGCCTTGCTTATAATTTGATGTTGGCTGTTGTTATTATTAATATTACTATTATTATTATTTCTAATTTCTTGATTTGTCTTATGTGGCTTTTAAATCTAATAATGAAAATGTGCGATGAGACTTTTGTGCACTCCTATTACTTGATTCAAGGTGTCAGAGTGGATTAGCATGAATATGAAATTGTTTTGCATAAGTAGAATATTTGAAATTGTTCTATCTTTTACAATTTACACTATACTAAGTATATGCAAATAGAGCTAATAGTTTAATTAGTCTTGTGAATTTTTGGTGGGTTACTAAATTATATATATTGCATGCGTAAGTGTATATGAATGGTGTTTGTATCTTCTAATGAGTCTAGAACTCTTATAGGAATTTACTAGAAATGAACTTGATATATCGAACTAGAGTGAGCTAGGCTTAAAGAGTGTTTGATACTTGTGTCTTAGTTTTGCTCTATGAGGCTTGTTTAATCAAGTGTTTCATGTACATGTTTGGTTCTTTTCTTACGTGTTTGTTTAATCGAGTTGCCTCAACTGAATGTTTGATCTTTAGGTTCTAGGACTATGAGTAAATTAGGAGGAACTACAAGTTAATCATGAGGTTCTATCTAAAAGTTGCTTCCTCGTTTTATATGACGATGTGATTGTTGATTTTTAATTTCTAGATGCTTACATGTCCTGCATGTTTATGTGTCTTTCACGTGTAGTCGTGATGGTAGGAGTTGTCTTAAATGCTAATTTAATTTTGTGTCTTCACCAACCTTTGGTAGTGGTCAGGCTTAGATCAAGTAAATAGTTATGCGACTTACGAGTCGTAATCCATACCTTGAGTTAAGAGTTTCGAGAAAATAGTCAAACCACGCCTTGTGTAAAATCTTTTGATAGAACATGATTTTATTCCGTACAATTGATGCTCTCTCGATTAAGTGTTTTATGAAATTGGCGTGTAAAATAATTTTAAGGCTGCAATGTCTTGATAACCATAAATGACCGATTCCTTGTTAAATGCTATGACCATTGATTTCATTTGGTTTTCCTTCGAGTGCATTAAGATGTAATGGTTTCCTTGTTGTACATGATAACGAGCAAGTTTTTGTTAATGTCTAAAGATATTGGTGTATTGTAAATGCCATGGTTTTTATAAGAAAATGTGCTACTATTTTTATAAGAAAATACCTTGCTGCTTTTGTAAAGAATAAATGTTGTTTTTTTCTTTTGCAACTTAATGTCACCGCTTTTTTCATGTTGTATTATTGTTGTTTTATAATAGAACATCTTGCTTTTCTTTTGAAAATAGTAGTGTTGTTCGCACTAGAATATGTTGCTATCTTCTCAAAATAAATGGTGCCGCTTTTATGTTGTGATGTTCATTGTAAAGCCGCTGTCCTTATGTTGTTTAAGTTGCCGCTTTTGTGTTGTAAATGTATCGCTTACTTATGGGTGACGTGTTGTCATGTGGTTGATTTTATGATAGGATGAGTTGAATTTCGAATCGGGTGATTTGGTGAAGTTAGGATCGATCTTTCATATATATATGGATGAGAGCATGTGGACCGAGTAATTTGAAATTGATTTAAGGTGTGATGTGTGGTGTGTTTTGGTTTAAATTGGGTGTCGAGACTTAAGTGGTGATTACATTGTATGTTCATAATTGTTGGGAGGACACCATGAGAGTGAGAAAAAAAAAAAAAAAAAAAAAAAAGTCAGGCTGTTTGATCACATAAAAATGTTCATTGCTTTTTCACAAAAAGATGTTGTTGCTTTCCATAAAAATATGTTGTTGTCTTATAAAGAAGGAGTTGCTTGCTTTGATGTTGAAAAAGTGTTGTTTTCAAAGGCAGATATGCTATCGCCCCTAGCGCATATATGCTGCTGTTTTTGAAGTTGTTATACGCCCATATGCCCTGCTTTTTCACTTGGTTTTGTCTTTGTGCTTTGTGACTTAATGATGCCGCTTTTTGAACCGAATATTCTCATTGCTTTTATAAATAAAAGGGTGCGTGTAATGTTGTCCTTTTTAATAAAAAGGTCGTTGTTTTTATTATCGTCCTTGCAATTTAAATGTGAAGTTTTTCCACTTTAAAAAGGTGATGCTACAACACGGATATTTTATGAAGTGATTTATACTGAGAGTTGATGTTGAATTCATGTTGTATGATGATAAGAGTATGTGATCGAGTGATTGAGATATGAGTCATGGGTGATGCCATTTTGATTGAGATATGAATTATGGTGTGATATAATTTAATTATGAAATGTTATAAAGATTGTTTTTCTTGAATTGCATGACGATGCGAGTGTTGACTAGTAAATTCTAGATGCTTATGTGTGTTGTAAATGCTTATGCGTTCTTCTATGTGTAGTCCTTGAGGGTAGGAATTTGTCTTATACCTTATTTTGGTGGTGTGTCATTCTTGAACCTTTGGTGGAGATTTATGCTTAGAATGAAAGTACACAGTTATGTGACATAAAAGATGGAGTCAATATGTTAAGTTGAGACTCATGAGGAGGAGGAGTAAAAGCAAACTTTAGTGTTTCACAGATCAAGAATAGAACCTTGAGAGGGTTGTAAGCGGGTGTACCGAGGTTAAAATTAGGATTTAAATCATGTAAACTTTCGAAGAGATTAAGTGTGAACTAGATTCATCTTGTTGTTGGGATTAGCGTGATTTTCGAGGACTAAAATATTCTAAGTGGGGAGAGTTGTAACGCCCCAAAATAATTCGAGTGTTTATTTAATTAATTTAATTAAGTGGTGTTTGGTGGGTTGTATTAAAATAATAATAGGGTGTTTGATTTAAATGAGGAATAGTGGATAGTAAAGAAGTGAGTGGCAATTAATTAAAAGAGGGGGTGGTGTTAATAATTAATTTAGTGATAGAAAGAGGCCCAGTGACCCAAGGGCCCAAGGTTAGCGCATGAGTGATGGGGTTTTGCCTAGGGTTGGCTATTTTATGCATTTGAGAGAAAAAGAAGAGAAAAAGAAAGAAGGTGCGCGCTGTGAGAAAGAGAGAAGCGCAAGGAAAGAAAGAAGGAAAAGGGAAGGAGATCGCAAGAGAAGAGGGAAGGAAGAAGAGAAGTCGGGTTCGTGGGTTGTTGTGGTTTCAGACGTGCTTTCATTCGTCCTCCACTGAGCTTACGCTAAGAGGTAAGGGTGAGCGTTTCATTTAACATAATTGGGTATGTGATGTGGTTTGTGGAGTTTCTTGATGTTGTTTAATGATTTCTGATGTTGTTTGATAATTTTTGATGATGTTGATGATTTTGATGAGGTTTGATGATTTCGATGTTGCTTGATAATTTTTGATGATGTTGATGATTTGATGGGGTTTGATGATATCCGATGATGTCATAATAATGACGTGGAAATGAAAATGTTGTGAGAATAATTTTAGGTGAGGAATCGATTAGTAGCTTGAGTGATATAGGTGAGGAATCGATTCTTTGCTTCAAAACAAGATAGACAATCGATTGTTGGCTTTTCAAAAAGAAGGGAATCGATTGTTGGCTTTTCAAAAAGAAGGGAATCGATTGTTGGCTTTCCAAAAGAGATAGAATCGATTCTTTGCTTCAAAACAAGATAGGACAATCGATTGTTGGCTTTCCAAGAGATGGGAATCGATTTCCCACTTCAAAGGAAGTAAGGAATCGATTTCCCACTTCAAAATGGAAGTGAGGAATCGATTTCCCAATCGCTTTTCACTTCGCTTCACGACGCTTTTGTAAATTGAATATCTTTTGAACCGAACCCGATTGAGGTGTTCTAAGATGCGTTGGAAAGCTTATTCAGAGGCCTAACTGGATATTCTATTTTTAAGGCAAAATAAACCGTTTATTGTTGCTGTATCTATTAAGTAAAAGGTGTTGTTTTATGAAAATGGTGATACTATGTTTATATAAGTGATTTACTGTGAAATGTTATACTACGAGTGTTCTAATTGACTATGGCTAAATTGTGGTTTACCACTAAGGTCAGAATTTCTTTCACTGGTGTATTTACAAGGGCATCACTGAGAGCCTTGCAAAGGTGGCCAATGCCTGTTGCAAGTAGTATCAGTTACCTGAGTAATCCCATAGTCAATCAGTTCACTATTTTATAACACACTAAACCAAAAGATAACCAAAAATATATATACCTTAAATGATGTTGGTCTGTATGGTTTTGACGAGTTGCGTAAATGTTCCCTATGAGTATAATTAGGATGGTGTTGTAGTATGATTTGGGTGAAAGGTGATGAGTTCACTCTACGAGTGATTAAGATGTCATGATATGACTTGTGATGTATTGTGAAGAATATACTCTATGAGTATAGTTTTAATAATGTCATGTGTGTGACTGATGAATTATGAAGAATACACTCTACGAGTGTTTTATGATGACATGCCTTGAGTGGTTATTTCTTTTATGATGATGATGATGAGTACTCTCAGTAAGTTGTTGATTGAGTTGCACATGTGTTATAGAATCTCATGGCATGTGCATACTATGACTAATATTGATGATGTTATGCCTTGAGTGGTTTTTTCTTCTATAATGAAGATATGCCTTGAGTGGTTTTTCTACTATAATGAAGATATGCCTTGAGTGGTTTTTCTTCTATAATGAAGATATGCCTTGAGTGGTTTTTAAAGATGATATGGTACCATCATGCATTATGCTCGTGGGGTTGCACTTTCATACATCATTATAATCGTGAATTGTGCTTTGCTGCGATTGAGCCGTTGTTGTGTGACCGTGTGAATTGTGGCCGCTGTGATTGAGCCGCGGTGTGTGACCGTGAATTGGTGATGTTGATGATGCTATGTGATTGCCTGCTCTCATTTCTCTATTACGTACTTGATTATGTTTTATTGAAATTCTCACCCCTTCTGCTTGGAATGTTGCTCTATTGTGGCAACGCTGCAGGTAACCGCGAGTGAAGGTCTAGCCGCTTCTGTTAGCCGTCGGAAGTCTGCTTGTGTCGCTTTCTCCGATACCGTAGCAACCTAGGGGGCGTATTTTGGGATTGATGTTAAACTACTTAACTGTATGATGTTTATTTGAGGATTATGAGACGTGTTTGAGTGGACTAGTGAGTCAATGTTTATTTCCGCTGTGATGAGATGATTTTTGAAGTTTTAACTTTATGACGTACGTGTTGTGCACAAACTTTGATGGTGCAAATGATGAGTTTTTATTAATGATGACGTGGCATTCCCTTTCTATCCATTAAATTATATTTTGAAAATGAAATTACTCTGATAATGACGTGTAAATAAAGGGGTAGAAAAGGGGTGTTACAGTCTCTATTTCTTCTATTGGACGAGAAGTAGAAGATCTATGTAGTTCACTAGGAGTTGTATAGAACTCACTAACAGAATGCCTTGCAGAAAAACTTCTTGGTATTTTATTAACCCTTTGAGGATTAAACTTTACCTCTATATCCCCTTCATTTGTTTGGATAATCTGATCTATCTCTCTATTTAAGATAGGTTTAGGTTCTACTGCTTGTGGTAGCGACCATGACTCAGGAAAGTTAATTTCATTTCATTTAATTAACCTATTGGTCACTATATTAGAAGTTAATAAATTAGTTTGGACAAGAGTTGTTGTCCCCGAAAAGATATTTGCTTAACCTTTGGATTAAGTGTATTTAAAACTTTATAATAAACTCTATAACATATTGTTATAACTTCACTACCGTGTGTAAAATTATACCCATTAGTATTGATAGTGAGTTGCATAGCATCTAGAATATTTCACGATAAAGACAAACTCAAATTTGGAGAAACATTAAAATAAACAGTCCATGACACGCACTTGTTTCAATTAAAGCAACTAGAGAAGGCTTGAAATCTCTACATCTACCATCTCTAACATATGCAAGAATACTTGCATTTAACCCCAAAGAAAGTTAATGGTTTAAAGGCAATTTGCACAAGTCCAATATGAATAAAATTATAGTCTTTAAAAGGAAGTAAATCTTTTTACTTAATAATCTTATGGTCCGAGTATTTTCGTAAACTTGAACAAATTGCTCAATGGTCTTAACAAAGATATCTTGATTTGAGATCAAAAGACCAAATTTATATATTTGGCTAGAAGGAACTGCAGAATTGTCCATTTGTTTAGTTGATCCAAATTTTTTGGATATTCAAATAATTCTTCATTTTTAATTGAATTATCTTGATGATTATAATCATCTAATTCCATGGTTAAAGTTTGAATTATTGTTGTGGTTCGGATGCTTAACTGTAATCGTAACTAGATGAGTCGGTTGAAATTATGAATATACTATACTCCCATCATTTTATTTGTCATCTTTGCAAACAAGAAACTGCTTAACTATCAACCCAAAGGGATAGAAGGATTTCTCCCAAATCAAAGATGTAGAATGTTTTTAGCAAAAATTTTCGAAATCATCTTAATACTTCCTCTTTCTGGGAAAAGATGATGATTTTAAGAAAACACTAAAAACATTCTTAGTTCTAATATAACACAAATAAAATGATGTTAGGATAATATATTCATACTAATAACTCACCCATCAAATGGCTCTGATACCATTTAAGGCATCTTCACCACAACAACAATCTAGTTACACAACATATAATTAAGAATTGTAGTACCTTAGAGGGAATCAATGGAGGAAGCGCAGCCAAGGATGAAGGAAGAAATGGGAAGACTATTACAAAGTCTTAGTGGAAGCTTGAGAGAAAAAGCACTAAAATAATGGAAGAGAAGTAGTGGAGAAAGTAAGGCAATTTATCGAGAGAATTTTATTGCTTTCAAGTTGTGATTACAATCGAGGCATTGCATGCCTTATATAGGAAAATAAAGGCCTACTATTTTAAGCTAGGTTAAAAGACTACTATTACATTCTTGTGAGTCTTGTAAACTAAAAAAGACAAAATATCATTATTAATGCCGTACACTTTTGGGCCCCATCGACACATTGATAATGACTAAAGTTGAAAAACAAAAATAAAAGCAAAAATAAAAGTAGTAGGAAATATTCCCTTTGTCGACCATATCTTGAATTTTTGGTCCTATCCTTCTCAATCTTTTGATTCCTTTGAATTTTTCAAATTATGTCGGCAATTATTGTTGTCCCTTTCCTTGTTGATTTGGTGAGTCATCCTTCTATCATTGCATCCCGTAAATCTTCTCGCATAGGTTCTCTTCTTCTTCTTCGCCTCGAGATTCTCCTACTAGGCAATTGTAGGTGGAATCCAAAGGATCCTTGAGAACTACTAGTTCTCATAGACACATCATCACTTTTAACTTTAAAAGTTTTAAAAATTGTTTTTTCATATGATCTAGAGTTCGATCATGATCCTGCTCTTCCGTTTCATTTGGGAAAATTTTCTCAAAGTAATTCTTTAGATTTTCTAGAGACATTTCTTGAAATCCTAATTCTTTAGGTCCGATTGGTCCTCATCTATGGTCGTTTCAATTTTTTCTTCCATATGTTGGAGATCCTCTTTAGGCATCTTAGTCCACCATTTGTAGAAGAAATTTCTTCTAAGTATAGGGATATTGAATTTATCCTTAGCAATGGTAATTGTCCATCTCCAAATCCATGGGATTTGGAATTTAATACAATATAAACAAGGTCCTTGCCTGTAATCATCCTTGAAGCATTCTTCGAAATTAATGGGTTATAATTGCACCATGTTTCATATAAATTTAATATATTTTTGGTAAAATTTCCAAAGAAGGACCAAATTTTATCCACCAGCTTATAAAACCAATTTGGTATAGGTTTTTCCGCACTTCGGATTAACATCAAAAACCAAGAATGCTTATTCTTGGGATTTTGATAATAAAAAGCTAATGTAAAAGCTTGGATATAATCCCAATAATTGAAGTAAACATATTTACCTTCAAAGAATTTTGATTGCTTTTTCTCCATTAGGATTTAATCCCCATTCTCTTGGTGATAATATCTTATTGATATGACATTTGGCTGAAGTTTATAAAACTTCCCGGGTTATTATTTTGATAATGATGTGTGATTGTTACCGATTCAATAACTAATAGAAGTATTTCCAAATGTGGTCCGACTTGCCATAAAGTCCGTGATATCCTCTTGATTCAAGATATCTTGTTTTAACAGACCACCCATCATTAGGAGTCAAATTGATATCTTCCTCTTCAACATACATTATGTCTTCTCGTAATGTGATTTTCATAGTAACTGCTACCTCTTGAGGTGTTTCATTTGTAGCCGCATCTTTATAAGTTGATGCCTTACTTGATGAAGAAGAAGGAATATCTTCTTTCTTCTGAGGTGCAGTGCAATTGTCGCAAATTTCTAGTCCTATGGATCGTAGTCCAATCCCTATTAGAGGAGTGTTTGTTTCTGATAAGGCAACAAATTGTTGCTTCCTCGGCCACGGCCACCCACGACCTCTTCCCCTATCAGGGGTTGTCATTTCCTCGCAAAAATTCACGAGTCAAATAATCAAGAAGAGAATTATTTTCTCCTTTAATATATTGTATATCAAAATCAAATACTCGATAATTGAGCTTGCCAACTAGCAAAAATTTGTTTTGATACAAGATTCTTGACATCTTTCTCAATGATAGATTTTGCAGAACTACAATCAATTCTTAATAAAAATTTTTGATTTAATAAATCATCCTCGAAATTTTGATATGCATTTAATTATAGAAAGCATTTCTTTCTTAATAGTCGAATATTTAGATTGTGTAGGATTCCATTTCCTAAGTAAATCTTACTAACACTTCTTTATTATTGTCCGTATAACTCGCTTTAAGATACCACCATAGCCTATGTTAGAGGCATCTGCTTTCAACAATTTTGAAATACTTGGGGTTTGCTAAGGCTAAACAAGGTAAACACTTTACCTTACTTTTGATCTTTTGGACAGCTAGAGAATGTTTCTCTGCCCATGGTCCCGGGTTTTTCTTTAACCTATTATATAAAATGGTCAGTATCCTCGAGCTAAATTCTCATAATAGTCGAAATATAATTTAGACTTCCTAGAAATCTTTGTAATTGTTTCTTCTCGTATATAATATCGTGAAATTTAGAAGCAAATTCAATACTTCTACTTATAGGAATAATTGTTCCTTGGTCTATTTCGTGACCTAAAAATCTAACTTTTGTTTGAAAAAGTTTCATTTTGGGAGCAGATATAACTAAACCATTATGTTTAACCAAATTTTTAAATATTTTTAAATGTTTAAAATGTTGATCAATAGTTTTAGAAAATACTAAAACATCATCAATATAGACAATCATAAAATCGAATAAGAACTCAAAATATCATTCATAATATTCTCAAATTCGTAAGAGCATTCTTTAATCCAAATGGAAGAACATTCCATTCAAAATGCCCAAAAGGAACTCAGAAAAGCAGCTTTGTATTTATCGATTCATTAATCTGAATTTGCCAATAACTCGACTTCATATCAAATTTTGAAAAATCAATGCATCATTGAGCCTATCTAAAAGATCTTTCTTATTAGGAATTGGATATCTTATCCACTTCAAAACTTTATTAAGAGGTTTATAGTTAATAACTAATCTAGGAACACCTCTTTCTTGTTCAAAGATTTTTATTAACATAAAAGTCAGATAACTCCAAGGAGATTTAGATTTTCTAATCAATCCTTTTCTAAAAGAGAATTAATCTCTTTTTACATAAATCAAGATATTCTTGATTCATTTGAGCTGGTCTAGCTTTAGTAGGAATTTGACTTTCATTAAAGTCATCAATATAAGGTAAAGCAACAACATGTTGTTTCCTATTCCAAAAGCATTAGGTAGATCATTACATACCTCTCGAGACAAATTGTTGTTCAATAACCTTAATTTGTCTCCTAGTTTCTTCCTTATTCAAATGATCCTTAATATTAAATATATTAATTTCACTTTTGAGAAAACATATTTGTTTTTCTTTATTAAGAAGAATGTCCCTAACCTCATTAAGCATTCTTGTATGAGGATCAAGAATAAATTTGAAAATAATTTCCTTATTATCAATAAAGGTAGTAATACCATTTTGATCAATATTTTTAATAGGCATAATCTTATGTAAAAAGGAGTGCCTAATATAATTCTATGAGTTAAATTTTTAACTAAAATAAAATGAGTTGGCAAACAAATATTCTGATTGCAAATATAAGCATTTGAAAGTTTATAATTAACTTGTAATTTATCTCCTCCACTTGGGTAAGAGATTGAGTAGTTTTTGAAAAATATTTTGTAGGGATAATTCCTCTTGGATACAATTAAGATCAGCCCCACTATCTATGAGAGCTATCTCATTTTCTAAAATAAAATTTTTATTAACAACTAAAGTAATCCTTACAAACCATTTTTGTGAAGTTACTCTATCTAATATAGACAAATAATCGCTACTAGAATGAGCAGCATTTCTTTTTGTTTATTAAGACTATCTATAGCAGATATCTTCGATTGATTATGAATTTCTAAAGAAGATATTCTTTGGAATAATACATCATTATTCTTTTTATCTCGAGCAATTTCAGATTTTAAGAGATTTATTTCTCTTCTTAAATCACTTGTAGAAACTGTGTTTCTTTAATATTAGATTCTTGGAATCTAGATAAAACCTCACTCATTTGATAAGGAGCCTCTATAATTACAGGACTTTCCTTTTTAATATATTCTCTCATAAGAGTATCTATCATTTTCCTTTTAAATTGCCATCGCTTATGGCTTCTAAAGCTTTTAAAGCTTCATCTTGTTCTCTCATAGAACATTTAATCCATTCATTTCAACAATGGATTTCCAATAATTCAATTCATTACACCGACAATCATTATTGTTAGTGGAAGATGATTCGTAAGAGGTATCATTGATACACTCTATACCTTCACTTGAAGGATCAAACTCTTGTTCCGATTCGTAACTAATTAATAAAACTTTTCCTAATTGAGCCCTTAATTGATCATCTTCAATCTCATTTAAGGCTTTTTAGTCCAACATTGGTTGGCATAATGGCCTATTTTGCCACACTTATGACAAAGTTATGTCTAATTTTTTAGCCTTTCTTTTCCTTTTTCTCGAAAAGGCTTATCTTTTGGTTTTCTTTCTTGAAAAATTTTTCTTTTAAAATTCTTTTTCTAGAACTTTTGTAAAATTTTTTGTTTTATTATCAAAGGGTTTTCTCCTTTCTTATTTTGGCCTCTCTTGCCTTCTTTAGGCTCTTTTCCTAGATCAAAGGCAAATTGTTCACAGAATTCACCTAATTGGTGTTTTTCTCATTAACTTTTGCTTTTTCAATTGGTTTCTTAACTTTATGTCATTACATAAAGCTAAACCTTCATTAATACAAAGAACTAATAATTTGGCCATATGTTAGATCAAAGATAATTAATATTTATGCCATCATTCTTATTCCTTAAAGATTGTCTAACCTTTTCTAAAAAGAGATAAGGAAGACCATCAACAAATTTTGCCTTCCAATGGATAGAATCGGGGTCCTTTAATCAAAAACCCTGGATAAGAAAGTATCCTTATACCATCTAAAATGAGTTAAAGATGGACATCTTAAATTTTGTAAAAGAGAAGCTATTTTTTCTCCTATGGGAACATTAGTTCCTACAAAATGTTTTAATATGGATAAGCAGAGGGTATAAACCGCATCTTCTTCCCCAAAGACTAACAATAGTATTATTAGAACTAGATTCTAGCTTAATTTCTTTCTTATGATCAAGAATTTCTTTTTCTCGAACTTCAAGAAGATAATGATCCCACCAACCTCTTAATTGACCAACAAATCCAAAGGCTATGAAAGAGGCTATTGTACTATCGAATTTCCATGTCACTTACAAACAAGAGAATACATAATCATTCTATGTATCGTATCTATGATTTGCTTATCATTTAAGCCATCAATATTCCATTCATAAATGGCTTTACCGTAATAGGAATTCGATATGGTTCGTGTTCCTCATAAAGTAAATCTTGAGGTGAAGGCCTCTTATAATAATATTTTTCTATGGCCTTAGAAGTGTAAATAGGACTGATATTAACATCCCGGTTAATATCCTCGGTTAGCAAACATGTTTGTCAAATCATCAATATTATTAATATCCTTACTAAAATCGTAAGGACTCTCGTGAGCTATCTCAAACACTCTCTTGAGATAAAACACTTAGAGATAAATTCTTTAATTGTTCTTGCAAAATATGAATAAATTCGTAAGTATTATCTTCCATTTTGAAACCTTTTATTGGTAAAGGAGGTTGTATTATAGGAGTCTCTGTAATCATAGGTGCTTTAGACTCATTTGTTTGTTCAAAAATCATTTTTGTTGAAAAATTTGTTTTTCAAATAATTCCTTCAAAGAAGATAAATCTTTTCAAGAGAAATAAATTGATCTCCTAAGCAATTAAGAAAAGCATTTGTATAATTCTGGTTTTTATCAAAGAATTTAATTCTTTGATAGTAACTCGTTACATTCTACCTTATGTAAACTATTAAAAGCATTAGCTTCTACGTTTTGACCCAAATTTATAGGTTGTCTTGGAGGAAAAATACTACTAATTTTTTCTCCTTTCATAGTTTCCCAATTCTTTGAATTAAGAACTAAAATCTCATTATCAATCTCATTTTTGATTTTATTAGTAAAATACTTAACAAACCATTTCACAAAAGGAATATAATCTCGCTTTTATAGTCATTTCTTCATAATAATCATCCTTAAACTTATTAAGTTCAAGAGGAGAGAATTTCTCAAAATACCATTCCCTAAATTGGGCATATTTATCCTGTTGGAACTCATCATTAACGAGTTCTCTCATTCCACTACCGGAGAGTAATCTAATATGTACCTCATAAATGAAAACTCATTTCTCGATTGAGTAGGAGATTCCCTACTTTGGGTGGGTTTTTGATATATCCCATGTGGAATTTGATTCTCACTAATTCTAATATTTTCTACTCGTCTCTATTTCTTCTATTGGACGAGAAGTAGAAGATCTATGTAGTTCACTAGGAGTTGTATAGAACTCACTAATGTAATGCCTTGCGTAAAAACTTCTTGGTATTTTATTAACCCTTTGAGGATTAAACTTTACCTCTATATCCCCTTCATTTGTTTGGATAATCTGATCTATCTCTCTATTTAAGATAGGTTTAGGTTCTACCGCTTGTGGTAGCGACTCATGACTCAGAAAGTTAATTTCATTCCATTTAATTAACCTATTGGTTACTATATTAGAAGTTAATAAATTAGTTTGGACAAGAGCTGTTGTCCCCGAAAAGATATTTGCTTAACCTTTGGATTAAGTGTATTTAAAACTTTATAATAAACTCTATAACATATTGTTATAACTTCACTACCGTGTAAAATTATACCCATTAGTATTGATAGTGAGTTGCATAGCATCTAGAATATTTCATGATAAAGACAAACTCAAATTTGGAGAAACATTAAAATAAACAGTCCATGACACGCACTTGTTTCAATTAAAGCAAACTAGAGAAGGCTTGAAATCTCTACATCTACCATCTCTAACATATGCAAGAATACTTGCATTTAACCCCAAAGAAAGTTAATGGTTTAAAGGCAATTTGCACAAGTCCAATATGAATAAAATTATAGTCTTTAAAAGGAAGTAAATCTTTTTACTTAATAATCTTATGGTCCGAGTATTTTCGTAAACTTGAACAAATTGCTCAATGGTCTTAACAAAGATATCTTGATTTGAGATCAAAAAGACCAAATTTATATATTTGGCTAGAAGGAACTGCAGGAATTGTCCATTTGTTTAGTTGATCCAAATTTTTTGGATATTCAGCTAATTCTTCATTTTTAATTGAATTATCTTGATGATTATAATCATCTAATTCCATGGTTAAAGTTTGAATTATTGTTGTGGTTCGGATGCTTAACTGTAATCGTAACTAGATGAGTCATTGAAATTATGAATATACTATACTCCCATCATTTTATTTGTCATCTTTGCAAACAAGAAAACTGCTTAACTATCAACCCAAAGGGATAGAAGGATTTCTCCCAAATCAAAGATGTAGAATGTTTTTAGCAAAAATTTTCGAAATCATCTTAATACTTCCTCTTCTGGGAAAAGATGATGATTTTAAGAAAACACTAAAAACATTCTTAGTTCTAATATAACACAAATAAAATGATGTTAGGATAATATATTCATACTAATAACTCACCCATCAAATGGCTTTGATACCATTTAAGGCATCTTCACCACCACAACAACAATCTAGTTACACAATATATAATTAAGAATTGTAGTACCTTAGAGGAATCAATGGAGGAAGCGCAATGGAAGGATGAAGGAAGAAATGGGAAGACTATTACAAAGTCTTAGTGGAAGCTTGAGAGAAAAAGCACTAAAATAATGGAAGAGAAGTAGTGGAGAAAGTAAGGCAATTTATCGAGAGAATTTTATTGCTTTCAAGTTGTGATTACAATCGAGGCATTGCATGCCTTATATAGGAAAATAAAGGCCTACTATTTAAGCTTCTGCTTAAAAGACTACTATTACATTCTTGAGCCTGTGAAACTAAAAAGACAAAATATCATTATTAATGCCGGTACACTTTGGGCCCCATCGACACATTGATAATGACTAAAGTTGAAAAACAAAAATAAAAGCAAAAATAAAAGTAGTAGGAAATATTCCCTTTGTCGACACCATATCTTGAATTTTTGGTCCTATCCTTCCGAATCTTTTGATTCCTTTGAATTTTTCAAATTATGTCTGCAATTATTGTTGTCCCTTTCCTCGTTGATTTGGTGAGTCATCCTTCTATCATTGCATCCCGTAAATCTTCCGTATAGGTTCTCGCTTCTTCTTCTCGCCCGAGATTCTCCTACTAGGCAATTGTAGGTGGAATCCAAAGGATCCTTGAGAACTACTGGTTCTCATAGACACATCATCACTTTTAACTTTAAAAGTTTTAAAAATTGTTTTTCATATGATCTAGAGTTCGATCATGATCTGCTCTTCCGCTTTCATTTGGGAAAATTTTCTCAAAGTAATTCTTTAGATTTTCTAGAGACATTTCTTGAAATCCTAATTCTTTGGGTCCGATTGGTCCTCGCCTATGGTCGTTTCAATTTTTTTCTTCCATATGTTGGAGATCCTCTTTAGGCATCTTAGTCCACCATTTGTAGAAGAAATTTCTTCTAAGTATAGGGATATTGAATTTATCCTTAGCAATGGTAATTGTCCATCTCCAAATCCATGGGATTTGGAATTTAATACAAATATAAACAAGGTCCTTGCCTCTGTAATCATCCTTGAAGCATTCTTCGAATTAATGGGTTATAATTGCACCATGTTTCATATAAATTTAATATATTTTTTGGTAAAATTTCCAAAGAAGGACCAAATTTTATCCACCAGCTTATAAAACCAATTTGGTATAGGTTTTTCCGCACTTCGATTAACATCAAAAAACCAAGAATGCTTATTCTTGGGATTTTGATAATAAAAAGCTAATGTAAAAGCTTGGATATAATCCCAATAATTGAAGTAAACATATTTACCTTCAGCAATTTTGATTGCTTTTTCTCCATTAGGATTTAATCCCCATTCTCTTGGTGATAATATCTTATTGATATGACATTTGTCAAGTTTATAAAACTTCCCGGTTATTATTTTGATAATGATGTGTGATTGTTAATGATTCAAGAACTAATAGAAGTATTTCCAAATGTGGTCCGGACTTGCCATAAAGTCCGTGATATCCTCTTGATTCAAGATATCTTGTTTTAACATACCACCCATCATTAGGAGTCAAATTGATATCTTCCTCTTCAACATACATTATGTCTTCTCGTAATGTGATTTTCATAGTAATCTGTTACCTCTTGAGGTGTTTCATTTGTAGCTGCATCTTTATAAGTTGATGCCTTACTTGATGAAGAAGAAGGAATATCTTCTTTCTTCGGAGGTGCAGGCAATTGCTGCAAATTTCTAGTCCTATGGACTGTAGTCCAATCCCCTATTAGAGGAGTGTTTGTTTCCTGATAAGGCAACAAATTGTTGCTTCCTCGGCCACGGCCACGACCTCTTCCCCTATTGGGGGTTGTCATTTCCCTGCAAAAATTCACGAGTCAAATAATCAGCAAGAGAATTATTTTCTCCTTTAATATATTGTATATCAAAATCAAATACTGATAATTGAGCTTGCCAACTAGCAAAAATTTGTTTTGATACAAGATTCTTGACATCTTTCTCAATGATAGATTTTGCAGAACTACAATCAATTCTTAATAAAAATTTTTGATTTAATAAATCATCCTGAAATTTTGATATGCATTTAATTATAGAAAGCATTTCTTTCTTAATAGTCGAATATTTAGATTGTGTAGGATTCCATTTCCTAAGTAAATCTTACTAACACTTCTTTATTATTGTCCGTATAACTCGCTTTAAGATACCACCATAGCCTATGTTAGAGGCATCTGCTTTCAACAATTTTGAAATACTTGGGGTTTGCTAAGGCTAAACAAGGTAAACACTTTACCTTACTTTTGATCTTTTGGACAAACTAGAGAATGTTTCTCCGCCCATGGTCCCGGGTTTTTCTTTAACCTATTATATAAAATGGTCAGATCCCGAGCTAAATTCTCATAATAGTCGAAATATAATTTAGACTTCCTAGAAATCTTTGTAATTGTTTCTTCTCGTATATAATATCAGAAATTTAGAAGCAAATTCAATACTTCTACTTATAGGAATAATTGTTCCTTGGTCTATTTCGTGACCTAAAATCTAACTTTTGTTTGAAAAAGTTTCATTTTGGGAGCAGATATAACTAAACCATTATGTTTAACCAAATTTTTAAATATTTTTAAATGTTTAAAATGTTGATCAATAGTTTTAGAAAATACTAAAACATCATCAATATAGACAATCATAAAATCGTAATAAGAACCAAAATATCATTCATAATATTCTCAAATTCGTATGAGCATTCTTTAATCCAAATGGAAGAACATTCCATTCAAAATGCCCAAAAGGAACTCAGAAAAGCAGCTTTTGTATTTATCGATTCATTAATCTGAATTTGCCAATAACTCGACTTCATATCAAATTTTGAAAAATCAAGGCATCATTGAGCCTATCTAAAAGATCTTTCTTATTAGGAATTGGATATCTTATCCACTTCAAAACTTTATTAAGAGGTTTATAGTTAATAACTAATCTAGGAACACCTCTTTTCTTGTTCAAAGATTTTTATTAACATAAAAAGTCGATATAACTCCAAGGAGATTTAGATTTTCTAATCAATCCTTTTCTAAAAGAGAATTAATCTCTTTTTTACATAAATCAAGATATTCTTGATTCATTTGAGCTGGTCTAGCTTTAGTAGGAATTTGACTTTCATTAAAGTCATCAATATAAGGTAAAGCAACAACATGTTGTTTCCTATTCCAAAAGCATTAGGTAGATCATTACATACCTCCGAGACAAATTGTTGTTCAATAACCTTAATTTGTCTCCTAGTTTCTTCCTTATTCAAATGATCCTTAATATTAAATATATTAATTTCACTTTTGAGAAAACATATTTGTTTTTCTTTATTAAGAAGAATGTCCCTAACCTCATTAAGCATTCTTGTATGAGGATCAAGAATAAATTTGAAAATAATTTCCTTATTATCAATAAAGGTAGTAATACCATTTTGATCAATATTTTTAATAGGCATAATCTTATGTAAAAAGGAGTGCCTAATATAATTCTATGAGTTAAATTTTTAACTAAAATAAAATGAGTTGGCAAACAAATATTCTGATTGCAAATATAAGCATTTGAAAGTTTATAATTAACTTGTAATTTATCTCCTCCACTTGGGTAAGAGATTGAGTAGTTTTTGAAAAATATTTTGTAGGGATAATTCCTCTTGGATACAATTAAGATCAGCCCCACTATCTATGAGAGCTATCTCATTTTCTAAAATAAAATTTTTATTAACAACTAAAGTAATCCTTACAAACCATTTTTGTGAAGTTACTCTATCTAATATAGACAAATAACGCTACTAGAATGAGCAATTTCTTTTTGTTTATTAAGACTATCTATAGCAGATATCTTTGATTGATTATGAATTTCTAAAGAAGATATTCTTTGGAATAATACATCATTATTCTTTTTATCTCGAGCAATTTCGCATTTTAAGAGATTTATTTCTCTTCTTAAATCAGTTGTAGAAACTGGTGTTTCTTTAATATTAGATTCTTGGAATCTAGATAAAACCTCACTCATTTGATAAGGAGCCTCTATAATTACAGGACTTTCCTTTTTAATATATTCTCTCATAAGAGTATCTATCATTTTCCTTTTAAATTGCCATCAGTTATGGCTTCTAAAGCTTTTAAAGCTTCATCTTGTTCTCCTGTTAGAACATTTAATCCATTCATTTCAACAATGGATTTCCAATAATTCAATTCATTACACTGACAATCATTATTGTTAGTGGAAGATGATTCAGAAGAGGTATCATTGATACACTCTATACCTTCACTTGAAGGATCAAACTCTTGTTCTGATTCAGAACTAATTAATAAAACTTTTCCTAATTGAGCCCTTAATTGATCATCTTCAATCTCATTTAAGGCTTTTTTAGTCCAACATTGGTTGGCATAATGGCCTATTTTGCCACACTTATGACAGGTTATGTCTAATTTTTTAGCCTTTCTTTTCCTTTTTCTCAAAAAGGCTTATCTTTTGGTTTTCTTTCTTGAAAAATTTTTCTTTTAAATTCTTTTTCTAGAACTTTTGTAAAATTTTTTTGTTTTATTATCAAAGGGTTTTCTCCCTTTCTTATTTTGGCCTCTCTTGCCTTCTTTAGGCTCTTTTCCTAGATCAAAGGCAAATTGTTCACAGAATTCACCTAATTGGTGTTTTTCTCATAACTTTTGCTTTTTCAATTGGTTTCTTAACTTTATGTCATTACATAAAGCTAAACCTTCATTAATACAAAGAACTAATAATTTGGCCATATGTTAGATCAGCATAATTAATATTTATGCCATCATTCTTATTCCTTAAAGATTGTCTAACCTTTTCTAAAAGAGATAAGGAAGACCATCAACAAATTTTGCCTTCCAATGGATAGAATCAGGGTCCTTTAACTCA
Organism: Oxytropis ochrocephala; assembly: GCA_020916435.1. Taxonomy (NCBI): domain Eukaryota; kingdom Viridiplantae; phylum Streptophyta; class Magnoliopsida; order Fabales; family Fabaceae; genus Oxytropis; species Oxytropis ochrocephala. The sequence goes on along the minus strand of CM037090.1, from coordinate 48,656,358 downwards.
AAAACCCGGATAAGAAAGTATCCTTATACCATCTAAAATGAGTTAAAGATGGACATCTTAAATTTTGTAAAAGAGAAGCTATTTTTTCTCCTATGGGAACATTAGTTCCTACAAAATGTTTTAATATGGATAAGCAGAGGGTATAAACCGCATCTTCTTCCCCAAAGACTAACAATAGTATTATTAGAACTAGATTCTAGCTTAATTTCTTTCTTATGATCAAGAATTTCTTTTTCTCGAACTTCAAGAAGATAATGATCCCACCAACCTCTTAATTGACCAACAAATCCAAAGGCTATGAAAGAGGCTATTGTACTATCTAATTTCCATGTCACTTACAAACAAGAGAATACATAATCATTCTATGTATCGTATCTATGATTTGCTTATCATTTAAGCCATCAATATTCCATTCATAAATGGCTTTACCGTAATAGGAATTCTCGATATGGTTCGTGTTCCTCATAAAGTAAATCTTGAGGTGAAGGCCTCTTATAATAATATTTTTCTATGGCCTTAGAAGTGTAAATAGGACTGATATTAACATCCCGGTTAATATCCCGGTTAGCAAACATGTTTGTCAAATCATCAATATTATTAATATCCTTACTAAAATCGTAAGGACTCTCGTGAGCTATCTCAAACACTCTCTCGAGATAAAACACTTAGAGATAAATTCTTTAATTGTTCTTGCAAAATATGAATAAATTCGTAGTATTATCTTCCATTTTGAAACCTTTTATTGGTAAAGGAGGTTGTATTATAGGAGTCTCTGTAATCATAGGTGCTTTAGACTCATTTGTTTGTTCAAAAATCATTTTTGTTGAAAAATTTGTTTTTCAAATAATTCCTTCAAAGAAGATAAATCTTTTCAAGAGAAATAAATTGATCTCCTAAGCAATTAAGAAAAGCATTTGTATAATTCTGGTTTTTATCAAAGAATTTAATTCTTTGATAGTAACTCGTTACATTCTACCTTATGTAAACTATTAAAAGCATTAGCTTCTACGCTTTGACCCAAATTTATAGGTTGTCTTGGAGGAAAAATACTACTAATTTTTTCTCCTTTCATAGTTTCCCAATTCTTTGAATTAAGAACTAAAATCTCATTATCAATCTCATTTTTGATTTTATTAGTAAAATACTTAACAAACCATTTCACAAAAGGAATATAATCTCGTTTTATAGTCATTTCTTCATAATAATCATCCTTAAACTTATTAAGTTCAAGAGGAGAGAATTTCTCAAAATACCATTCCCTAAATTGGGCATATTTATCCTGTTGGAACTCATCATTAACGAGTTCTCTCATTCCACTACCGGAGAGTAATCTAATATGTACCTCATAAATGAAAACTCATTTCTCGATTGAGTAGGAGATTCCCTACTTTGGGTGGGTTTTTGATATATCCCATGTGGAATTTGATTCTCACTAATTCTAATATTTTCTATCGTCTCTATTTCTTCTATTGACGAGAAGTAGAAGATCTATGTAGTTCACTAGGAGTTGTATAGAACTCACTAATGTAATGCCTTGCGTAAAAACTTCTTGGTATTTTATTAACCCTTTGAGGATTAAACTTTACCTCTATATCCCCTTCATTTGTTTGGATAATCTGATCTATCTCTCTATTTAAGATAGGTTTAGGTTCTACTCGCTTGTGGTAGCGACTTATGACTCAGAAAGTTAATTTCATTCCATTTAATTAACCTATTGGTTACTATATTAGAAGTTAATAAATTAGTTTGGACAAGAGTTGTTGTCCCCGAAAAGATATTTGCTTAACCTTTGGATTAAGTGTATTTAAAACTTTATAATAAACTCTATAACATATTGTTATAACTTCACTACCGTGTGTAAAATTATACCCATTAGTATTGATAGTGAGTTGCATAGCATCTAGAATATTTCACGATAAAGACAAACTCAAATTTGGAGAAACATTAAAATAAACAGTCCATGACACGTGACTTGTTTCAATTAAAGCAAATAGAGAAGGCTTGAAATCTCTACATCTACCATCTCTAACATATGCAAGAATACTTGCATTTAACCCCAAAGAAAGTTAATGGTTTAAAGGCAATTTGCACAAGTCCAATATGAATAAAATTATAGTCTTTAAAAGGAAGTAAATCTTTTTACTTAATAATCTTATGGTCCGAGTATTTTCGTAAACTTGAACAAATTGCTCAATGGTCTTAACAAAGATATCTTGATTTGAGATCAAAAAGACCAAATTTATATATTTGGCTAGAAGGAACTGCAGGAATTGTCCATTTGTTTAGTTGATCCAAATTTTTTGGATATTCAGCTAATTCTTCATTTTTAATTGAATTATCTTGATGATTATAATCATCTAATTCCATGGTTAAAGTTTGAATTATTGTTGTGGTTCGATGCTTAACTGTAATCGTAACTAGATGAGTCATTTGAAATTATGAATATACTATACTCCCATCATTTTATTTGTCATCTTTGCAAACAAGAAAACTGCTTAACTATCAACCCAAAGGGATAGAAGGATTTCTCCCAAATCAAAGATGTAGAATGTTTTTAGCAAAAATTTTCAAATCATCTTAATACTTCCTCTTTCTCGGGAAAAGATGATGATTTTAAGAAAACACTAAAAACATTCTTAGTTCTAATATAACACAAATAAAATGATGTTAGGATAATATATTCATACTAATAACTCACCCATCAAATGGCTCGATACCATTTAAGGCATCTTCACCACAACAACAATCTAGTTACACAACATATAATTAAGAATTGTAATACCTTAGAGGAATCAATGGAGGAAGCGCAAATGCAAGGATGAAGGAAGAAATGGGAAGACTATTACAAAGTCTTAGTGGAAGCTTGAGAGAAAAAGCACTAAAATAATGGAAGAGAAGTAGTGGAGAAAGTAAGGCAATTTATCAGAGAGAATTTTATTGCTTTCAAGTTGTGATTACAACTGAGGCATTGCATGCCTTATATAGGAAAATAAAGGCCTACTATTTAAGCCGGTTAAAAGACTACTATTACATTCGTGAGCCTCAGAAACTAAAAAGACAAAATATCATTATTAATGCCGGGTACACTTTGGGCCCCATCGACACATTGATAATGACTAAAGTTGAAAAAACAAAAATAAAAGCAAAAATAAAAGTAGTAGGAAATATTCCCTTTGTCGACCATATCTTGAATTTTTGGTCCTATCCTTCTGAATCTTTTGATTCCTTTGAATTTTTCAAATTATGTCGGCAATTATTGTTGTCCCTTTCCTTGTTGATTTGGTGAGTCATCCCTTCTATCATTGCATCCCGTAAATCTTCCTCGCATAGGTTCTCGCTTCTTCTTCCGCCCGAGATTCTCCTACTAGGCAATTGTAGGTGGAATCCAAAGGATCCTTGAGAACTACTGGTTCTCATAGACACATCATCACTTTTAACTTTAAAAGTTTTAAAAATTGTTTTTTCATATGATCTAGAGTTCGATCATGATCTGCTTCTTCCGCTTCATTTGGGAAAATTTTTCTCAAAGTAATTCTTTAGATTTTCTAGAGACATTTCTTGAAATCCTAATTCTTTGGTCCGATTGGTCCTCGCCTATGGTCAAGCTTTCAATTTTTTCTTCCATATGTTGGAGATCCTCTTTAGGCATCTTAGTCCACCATTTGTAGAAGAAATTTCTTCTAAGTATAGGGATATTGAATTTATCCTTAGCAATGGTAATTGTCCATCTCCAAATCCATGGGATTTGGAATTTAATACAATATAAACAAGGTCCTTGCCCCAGTAATCATCCTTGAAGCATTCTTCGAATTAATGGGTTATAATTGCACCATGTTTCATATAAATTTAATATATTTTTTGGTAAAATTTCCAAAGAAGGACCAAATTTTATCCACCAGCTTATAAAACCAATTTGGTATAGGTTTTTCCGCACTTTCGATTAACATCAAAACCAAGAATGCTTATTCTTGGGATTTTGATAATAAAAAGCTAATGTAAAAGCTTGGATATAATCCCAATAATTGAAGTAAACATATTTACCTTCAAAGAATTTTGATTGCTTTTTCTCCATTAGGATTTAATCCCCATTCTCTTGGTGATAATATCTTATTGATATGACATTTGGTCAAGTTTATAAAACTTCCCGGGTTATTATTTTGATAATGATGTGTGATTGTTACCGATTCAAGAATTAATAGAAGTATTTCCAAATGTGGTCCGACTTGCCATAAAGTCCGTGATATCCTCTTGATTCAAGATATCTTGTTTTAACAGACCACCCATCATTAGGAGTCAAATTGATATCTTCCTCTTCAACATACATTATGTCTTCTCGTAATGTGATTTTCATAGTAATCTGCTACCTCTTGAGGTGTTTCATTTGTAGCTGCATCTTTATAAGTTGATGCCTTACTTGATGAAGAAGAAGGAATATCTTCTTTCTTCTGAGGTGCGTGCAATTGTCGCAAATTTCTAGTCCTATGGATCTGTAGTCCAATCCCCTATTAGAGGAGTGTTTGTTTCTCGATAAGGCAACAAATTGTTGCTTCCTCGGCCACTACCACGCCACGACCTCTTCCCCTATCAGGGGTTGTCATTTCCTCAAAAAATTCACGAGTCAAATAATCAAAGAAGAGAAATTATTTTCTCCTTTAATATATTGTATATCAAAATCAAATACTGATAATTGAGCTTGCCAACTAGCAAAAATTTGTTTTGATACAAGATTCTTGACATCTTTCTCAATGATAGATTTTGCGTAACTACAATCAATTCTTAATAAAAATTTTTGATTTAATAAATCATCCTCGAAATTTTGATATGCATTTAATTATAGAAAGCATTTCTTTCTTAATAGTCGAATATTTAGATTGTGTAGGATTCCATTTCCTAAGTAAATCTTACTAACACTTCTTTATTATTGTCCGTATAACTCGCTTTAAGATACCACCATAGCCTATGTTAGAGGCATCTGCTTCAACAATTTTGAAATACTTGGGGTTTGCTAAGGCTAAACAAGGTAAACACTTTACCTTACTTTTGATCTTTTGGACAAATAGAGAATGTTTCTCCGTCCATGGTCCCGGGTTTTTCTTTAACCTATTATATAAAATGGTCAGATCCCGAGCTAAATTCTCATAATAGTCAGAAATATAATTTAGACTTCCTAGAAATCTTTGTAATTGTTTCTTCTCAGATATAATATTAGGAAATTTAGAAGCAAATTCAATACTTCTACTTATAGGAATAATTGTTCCTTGGTCTATTTCATGACCTAAAAATCTAACTTTTGTTTGAAAAAGTTTCATTTTGGGAGCAGATATAACTAAACCATTATGTTTAACCAAATTTTTAAATATTTTTAAATGTTTAAAATGTTGATCACTAGTTTTAGAAAATACTAAAACATCATCAATATAGACAATCATAAAATCAGAATAAGAACTGAAAATATCATTCATAATATTCTCAAATTCGTATGAGCATTCTTTAATCCAAATGGAAGAACATTCCATTCAAAATGCCCAAAAGGAACTCAGAAAAGCAGCTTTGTATTTATCGATTCATTAATCTGAATTTGCCAATAACCCGACTTCATATCAAATTTTGAAAAATCAAGGCATCATTGAGCCTATCTAAAAGATCTTTCTTATTAGGAATTGGATATCTTATCCACTTCAAAACTTTATTAAGAGGTTTATAGTTAATAACTAATCTAGGAACACCTTCTTTCTTGTTCAAAGATTTTTATTAACATAAAAGTCAGCATAACTCCAAGGAGATTTAGATTTTCTAATCAATCCTTTTCTAAAAAGAATTAATCTCTTTTTACATAAATCAAGATATTCTTGATTCATTTGAGCTGGTCTAGCTTTAGTAGGAATTTGACTTTCATTAAAGTCATCAATATAAGGTAAAGCAACAACATGTTGTTTCCTATTCCAAAAAGCATTAGGTAGATCATTACATACCTCCGAGACAAATTGTTGTTCAATAACCTTAATTTGTCTCCTAGTTTCTTCCTTATTCAAATGATCCTTAATATTAAATATATTAATTTCACTTTTGAGAAAACATATTTGTTTTTCTTTATTAAGAAGAATGTCCCTAACCTCATTAAGCATTCTTGTATGAGGATCAAGAATAAATTTGAAAATAATTTCCTTATTATCAATAAAGGTAGTAATACCATTTTGATCAATATTTTTAATAGGCATAATCTTATGTAAAAAAGGAGTGCCTAATATAATTCTATGAGTTAAATTTTTAACTAAAATAAAATGAGTTGGCAAACAAATATTCGATTGCAAATATAAGCATTTGAAAGTTTATAATTAACTTGTAATTTATCTCCTCCAAATTGGGTAAGAGATTGAGTAGTTTTTGAAAAATATTTTGTAGGATAATTCCTCTTGGATACAATTAAGATCAGCCCCACTATCTATGAGAGCTATCTCATTTTCTAAAATAAAATTTTTATTAACAACTAAAGTAATCCTTACAAACCATTTTTGTGAAGTTACTCTATCTAATATAGACAAATAATCGCTACTAGAATGAGCAAATTCTTTTTGTTTATTAAGACTATCTATAGCAGATATCTTCGATTGATTATGAATTTCTAAAGAAGATATTCTTTGGAATAATACATCATTATTCTTTTTATCTCGAGCAATTTGCATTTTAAGAGATTTATTTCTCTTCTTAAATCAATTGTAGAAACTGTGTTTCTTTAATATTAGATTCTTGGAATCTAGATAAAACCTCACTCATTTGATAAGGAGCCTCTATAATTACAGGACTTTCCTTTTTAATATATTCTCTCATAAGAGTATCTATCATTTTCCTTTTAAATTGCCATCGCTTATGGCTTCTAAAGCTTTTAAAGCTTCATCTTGTTCTCCTCATAGAACATTTAATCCATTCATTTCAACAATGGATTTCCAATAATTCAATTCATTACACCGACAATCATTATTGTTAGTGGAAGATGATTCGTAAGAGGTATCATTGATACACTCTATACCTTCACTTGAAGGATCAAACTCTTGTTCCTCGATTCGTAACTAATTAATAAAACTTTTCCTAATTGAGCCCTTAATTGATCATCTTCAATCTCATTTAAGGCTTTTTAGTCCAACATTGGTTGGCATAATGGCCTATTTTGCCACACTTATGACAAAGTTATGTCTAATTTTTTAGCCTTTCTTTTCCTTTTTTTCAAAAGGCTTATCTTTTGGTTTTCTTTCTTGAAAAATTTTTCTTTTAAAATTCTTTTTCTAGAACTTTTGTAAAATTTTTTGTTTTATTATCAAAGGGTTTTCTCCTTTCTTATTTTGGCCTCTCTTGCCTTCTTTAGGCTCTTTTCCTAGATCAAAGGCAAATTGTTCACGTAATTCACCTAATTGGTGTTTTTCTCATAACTTTTGCTTTTCAATTGGTTTCTTAACTTTATGTCATTACATAAAGCTAAACCTTCATTAATACAAAGAAACTAATAATTTGGCCATATGTTAGATCAAAGATAATTAATATTTATGCCATCATTCTTATTCCTTAAAGATTGTCTAACCTTTTCTGAAAAGAGATAAGGAAGACCATCAACAAATTTTGCCTTCCAATGGATAGAATTGGGGTCCTTTAACTGAAAAACCCTGGATAAGAAAGTATCCTTATACCATCTAAAATGAGTTAAAGATGGACATCTTAAATTTTGTAAAAGAGAAGCTATTTTTTCTCCTATGGGAACATTAGTTCCTACAAAATGTTTTAATATGGATAAGCAGAGGGTATAAACCGCATCTTCTTCCCCAAGACTAACAATAGTATTATTAGAACTAGATTCTAGCTTAATTTCTTTCTTATGATCAAGAATTTCTTTTTCTCGAACTTCAAGAAGATAATGATCCCACCAACCTCTTAATTGACCAACAAATCCAAAGGCTATGAAAGAGGCTATTGTACTATCGAATTTCCATGTCACATACAAACAAAGAGAATACATAATCATTCTATGTATCGTATCTATGATTTGCTTATCATTTAAGCCATCAATATTCCATTCATAAATGGCTTTACCGTAATAGGAATTCGATATGGTTCGTGTTCCTCATAAAGTAAATCTTGAGGTGAAGGCCTCTTATAATAATATTTTTCTATGGCCTTAGAAGTGTAAATAGGACTGATATTAACATCCCGGTTAATATCCCGGTTAGCAAACATGTTTGTCAAATCATCAATATTATTAATATCCTTACTAAAATCGTAAGGACTCTCAGAGCTATCTCAAACACTCTCTTGAGATAAAACACTTAGAGATAAATTCTTTAATTGTTCTTGCAAAATATGAATAAATTCAAGTATTATCTTCCATTTTGAAACCTTTTATTGGTAAAGGAGGTTGTATTATAGGAGTCTCTGTAATCATAGGTGCTTTAGACTCATTTGTTTGTTCAAAAATCATTTTTGTTGAAAAATTTGTTTTTCAAATAATTCCTTCAAAGAAGATAAATCTTTTCAAGAGAAATAAATTGATCTCCTAAGCAATTAAGAAAAGCATTTGTATAATTCTGGGTTTTATCAAAGAATTTAATTCTTTGATAGTAACTCGTTACATTCTACCTTATGTAAACTATTAAAAGCATTAGCTTCTACGCTTTGACCCAAATTTATAGGTTGTCTTGGAGGAAAAATACTACTAATTTTTTCTCCTTTCATAGTTTCCCAATTCTTTGAATTAAGAACTAAAATCTCATTATCAATCTCATTTTTGATTTTATTAGTAAAATACTTAACAAACCATTTCACAAAAGGAATATAATCCTCGCTTTTATAGTCATTTCTTCATAATAATCATCCTTAAACTTATTAAGTTCAAGAGGAGAGAATTTCTCAAAATACCATTCCCTAAATTGGGCATATTTATCCTGTTGGAACTCATCATTAACGAGTTCTCTCATTCCACTACCGGAGAGTAATCTAATATGTACCTCATAAATGAAAACTCATTTCTCGATTGAGTAGGAGATTCCCTACTTTGGGTGGGTTTTTGATATATCCCATGTGGAATTTGATTCTCACTAATTCTAATATTTTCTACTGTCTCTATTTCTTCTATTGACGAGAAGTAGAAGATCTATGTAGTTCACTAGGAGTTGTATAGAACTCACTAACAGTAATGCCTTGCGTAAAAAACTTCTTGGTATTTTATTAACCCTTTGAGGATTAAACTTTACCTCTATATCCCCTTCATTTGTTTGGATAATCTGATCTATCTCTCTATTTAAGATAGGTTTAGGTTCTATCATTGTGGTAGCGACCATGACTCAGAAAGTTAATTTCATTCCATTTAATTAACCTATTGGTCACTATATTAGAAGTTAATAAATTAGTTTGGACAAGAGTTGTTGTCCCCTGAAAAGATATTTGCTTAACCTTTGGATTAAGTGTATTTAAAACTTTATAATAAACTCTATAACATATTGTTATAACTTCACTACCGTGTAAAATTATACCCATTAGTATTGATAGTGAGTTGCATAGCATCTAGAATATTTCATGATAAAGACAAACTCAAATTTGGAGAAACATTAAAATAAACAGTCCATGACACGCACTTGTTTCAATTAAAGCAATAGAGAAGGCTTGAAATCTCTACATCTACCATCTCTAACATATGCAAGAATACTTGCATTTAACCCCAAAGAAAGTTAATGGTTTAAAGGCAATTTGCACAAGTCCAATATGAATAAAATTATAGTCTTTAAAAGGAAGTAAATCTTTTTACTTAATAATCTTATGGTCCGAGTATTTTCGAAACTTGAACAAATTGCTCAATGGTCTTAATAAAGATATCTTGATTTGAGATCAAAAAGACCAAATTTATATATTTGGCTAGAAGGAACTCACAGGAATTGTCCATTTGTTTAGTTGATCCAAATTTTTGGATATTCAGCTAATTCTTCATTTTTAATTGAATTATCTTGATGATTATAATCATCTAATTCCATGGTTAAAGTTTGAATTATTGTTGTGGTTCGATGCTTAACTGTAATCGTAACTAGATGAGTCGGTTGAAATTATGAATATACTATACTCCCATCATTTTATTTGTCATCTTTGCAAACAAGAAAACTGCTTAACTATCAACCCAAAGGGATAGAAGGATTTCTCCCAAATCAAAGATGTAGAATGTTTTTAGCAAAAATTTTCGAAATCATCTTAATACTTCCTCTTTCTGGGAAAAGATGATGATTTTAAGAAAACACTAAAAACATTCTTAGTTCTAATATAACACAAATAAAATGATGTTAGGATAATATATTCATACTAATAACTCACCCATCAAATGGCTTTGATACCATTTAAGGCATCTTCACCACAACAACAATCTAGTTACACAACATATAATTAAGAATTGTAGTACCTTAGAGGGAATCAATGGAGGAAGCGCAGCCAAGGATGAAGGAAGAAGAAATGGGAAGACTATTACAAAGTCTTAGTGGAAGCTTGAGAGAAAAAGCACTAAAATAATGGAAGAGAAGTAGTGGAGAAAGTAAGGCAATTTATCGAGAGAATTTTATTGCTTTCAAGTTGTGATTACAATCGAGGCATTGCATGCCTTATATAGGAAAATAAAGGCCTACTATTTAAGCCTCTGTAAAAGACTACTATTACATTCTGTGAGCTGTAAACTAAAAAGACAAAATATCATTATTAATGCCGGTACACTTTGGGCCCCATCGACACATTGATAATGACTAAAGTTGAAAAAACAAAAATAAAAGCAAAAATAAAAGTAGTAGGAAATATTCCTTTGTTTTCGACCATATCTTGAATTTTTGGTCCTATCCTTCCGAATCTTTTGATTCCTTTGAATTTTTCAAATTATGTCGGCAATTATTGTTGTCCCTTTCCTTGTTGATTTGGTGAGTCATCCCTTCTATCATTGCATCCCGTAAATCTTCCGGTATAGGTTCTCGCTTCTTCTTCGCACGAGATTCTCCTACTAGGCAATTGTAGGTGGAATCCAAAGATCCTTGAGAACTACTGGTTCTCATAGACACATCATCACTTTTAACTTTAAAAGTTTTAAAAATTGTTTTTTCATATGATCTAGAGTTCGATCATGATCTGCTCTCTTCCGCTTTCATTTGGGAAAATTTTCTCAAAAGTAATTCTTTAGATTTTCTAGAGACATTTCTTGAAATCCTAATTCTTTGGGTCCGATTGGTCCTCGCCTATGGTCAAGTTTCAATTTTTTCTTCCATATGTTGGAGATCCTCTTTAGGCATCTTAGTCCACCATTTGTAGAAGAAATTTCTTCTAAGTATAGGGATATTGAATTTATCCTTAGCAATGGTAATTGTCCATCTCCAAATCCATGGGATTTGGAATTTAATACAATATAAACAAGGTCCTTGCCCTGTAATCATCCTTGAAGCATTCTTCAGAATTAATGGGTTATAATTGCACCATGTTTCATATAAATTTAATATATTTTTTGGTAAAATTTCCAAAGAAGGACCAAATTTTATCCACCAGTTATAAAACCAATTTGGTATAGGTTTTTCCGCACTTTCGATTAACATCAAAAAACCAAGAATGCTTATTCTTGGGATTTTGATAATAAAAAGCTAATGTAAAAGCTTGGATATAATCCCAATAATTGAAGTAAACATATTTACCTTCAAAGAATTTTGATTGCTTTTTCTCCATTAGGATTTAATCCCCATTCTCTTGGTGATAATATCTTATTGATATGACATTTGCTGAAGTTTATAAAACTTCCTGGGTTATTATTTTGATAATGATGTGTGATTGTTACTGATTCAGTAACTAATAGAAGTATTTCCAAATGTGGTCTGGACTTGCCATAAAGTCCAGGATATCCTCTTGATTCAAGATATCTTGTTTTAACAGACCACCCATCATTAGGAGTCAAATTGATATCTTCCTCTTCAACATACATTATGTCTTCTGTAACAGGATTTTCATAGTAATCTGTTACCTCTTGAGGTGTTTCATTTGTAGCTGCATCTTTATAAGTTGATGCCTTACTTGATGAAGAAGAAGGAATATCTTCTTTCTTCGGAGGTGCAGGCAATTGCTGCAAATTTCTAGTCCTATGGATCGTAGTCCAATCCCTATTAGAGGAGTGTTTGTTTCTCGATAAGGCAACAAATTGTTGCTTCCTCGGCCACGCCACTACTACTCCTCTTCCCCTATTGGGGGTTGTCATTTCCCTGCAAAAATTCACGAGTCAAATAATCAGCAAGAGAATTATTTTCTCCTTTAATATATTGTATATCAAAATCAAATACTGATAATTGAGCTTGCCAACTAGCAAAAATTTGTTTTGATACAAGATTCTTGACATCTTTCTCAATGATAGATTTTGCAGAACTACAATCAATTCTTAATAAAAATTTTTGATTTAATAAATCATCCTGAAATTTTGATATGCATTTAATTATAGAAAGCATTTCTTTCTTAATAGTCGAATATTTAGATTGTGTAGGATTCCATTTCCCAGAAGTAAATCTTACTAACACTTCTTTATTATTGTCTGGTATAACCTGCTTTAAGATACCACCATAGCCTATGTTAGAGGCATCTGGTTTCAACAATTTTGAAATACTTGGGGTTTGCCAAGGCTAAACAAGGTAAACACTTTACCTTACTTTTTTTGATCTTTTGGACAACTAGAGAATGTTTCTCCGTCCCATGGTCCTGGGTTTTTCTTTAACCTATTATATAAAATGGTCAGATCCCGAGCTAAATTCTCATAATAGTCGAAATATAATTTAGACTTCCTAGAAATCTTTGTAATTGTTTCTTCTCGTATATAATATCGTGAAATTTAGAAGCAAATTCAATACTTCTACTTATAGGAATAATTGTTCCTTGGTCTATTTCGTGACCTAAAAATCTAACTTTTGTTTGAAAAAGTTTCATTTTGGGAGCAGATATAACTAAACCATTATGTTTAACCAAATTTTTAAATATTTTTAAATGTTTAAAATGTTGATCAATAGTTTTAGAAAATACTAAAACATCATCAATATAGACAATCATAAAATCGAATAAGAACCTAAAATATCATTCATAATATTCTCAAATTCGTATGAGCATTCTTTAATCCAAATGGAAGAACATTCCATTCAAAATGCCCAAAAGGAACTGAAAAGCAGCTTTGTATTTATCGATTCATTAATCTGAATTTGCCAATAACCCGACTTCATATCAAATTTTGAAAAATCAAGGCATCATTGAGCCTATCTAAAAGATCTTTCTTATTAGGAATTGGATATCTTATCCACTTCAAAACTTTATTAAGAGGTTTATAGTTAATAACTAATCTAGGAACACCTCTTTCTTGTTCAAAGATTTTTATTAACATAAAAAGTCAGATAACTCCAAGGAGATTTAGATTTTCTAATCAATCCTTTTTTTCTAAAAGAGAATTAATCTCTTTTTACATAAATCAAGATATTCTTGATTCATTTGAGCTGGTCTAGCTTTAGTAGGAATTTGACTTTCATTAAAGTCATCAATATAAGGTAAAGCAACAACATGTTGTTTCCTATTCCAAAAGCATTAGGTAGATCATTACATACCTCCGAGACAAAATTGTTGTTCAATAACCTTAATTTGTCTCCTAGTTTCTTCCTTATTCAAATGATCCTTAATATTAAATATATTAATTTCACTTTTGAGAAAACATATTTGTTTTTCTTTATTAAGAAGAATGTCCCTAACCTCATTAAGCATTCTTGTATGAGGATCAGTAATAAATTTGAAAATAATTTCCTTATTATCAATAAAGGTAGTAATACCATTTTGATCAATATTTTTAATAGGCATAATCTTATGTAAAAAAGGAGTGCCTAATATAATTCTATGAGTTAAATTTTTAACTAAAATAAAATGAGTTGGCAAACAAATATTCTGATTGCAAATATAAGCATTTGAAAGTTTATAATTAACTTGTAATTTATCTCCTCCAGCTTGGGTAAGAGATTGAGTAGTTTTTGAAAAATATTTTGTAGGGATAATTCCCTCTTGGATACAATTAAGATCAGCCCCACTATCTATGAGAGCTATCTCATTTTCTAAAATAAAATTTTTATTAACAACTAAAGTAATCCTTACAAACCATTTTTGTGAAGTTACTCTATCTAATATAGACAAATAACTGCTACTAGAATGAGCAATTCTTTTTTGTTTATTAAGACTATCTATAGCAGATATCTTCGATTGATTATGAATTTCTAAAGAAGATATTCTTTGGAATAATACATCATTATTCTTTTTTATCTGAGCAATTTCAGATTTTAAGAGATTTATTTCTCTTCTTAAATCAGTTGTAGAAACTGGTGTTTCTTTAATATTAGATTCTTGGAATCTAGATAAAACCTCACTCATTTGATAAGGAGCCTCTATAATTACAGGACTTTCCTTTTTAATATATTCTCTCATAAGAGTATCTATCATTTTCCTTTTAAATTGCCATCGCTTATGGCTTCTAAAGCTTTTAAAGCTTCATCTTGTTCTCCTCATTAGAACATTTAATCCATTCATTTCAACAATGGATTTCCAATAATTCAATTCATTACACTGACAATCATTATTGTTAGTGGAAGATGATTCAGAAGAGGTATCATTGATACACTCTATACCTTCACTTGAAGGATCAAACTCTTGTTCTGATTCAGAACTAATTAATAAAACTTTTCCTAATTGAGCCCTTAATTGATCATCTTCAATCTCATTTAAGGCTTTTTTAGTCCAACATTGGTTGGCATAATGGCCTATTTTGCCACACTTATGACAAAGTTATGTCTAATTTTTTAGCCTTTCTTTTCCTTTTTCCTAAAAGGCTTATCTTTTGGTTTTCTTTCTTGAAAAATTTTTCTTTTAAAATTCTTTTTCTAGAACTTTTGTAAAAATTTTTGTTTTATTATCAAAGGGTTTTCTCCTTTCTTATTTTGGCCTCTCTTGCCTTCTTTAGGCTCTTTTCCTAGATCAAAGGCAAATTGTTCACGTAATTCACCTAATTGGTGTTTTTCTCATAACTTTGCTTTTCAATTGGTTTCTTAACTTTATGTCATTACATAAAGCTAAACCTTCATTAATACAACAACTAATAATTTGGCCATATGTTAGATCAAAGCATAATTAATATTTATGCCATCATTCTTATTCCTTAAAGATTGTCTAACCTTTTCTGAAAAGAGATAAGGAAGACCATCAACAAATTTTGCCTTCCAATGGATAGAATTGGGGTCCTTTAACTGAAAAACCCTGGATAAGAAAGTATCCTTATACCATCTAAAATGAGTTAAAGATGGACATCTTAAATTTTGTAAAAGAGAAGCTATTTTTTCTCCTATGGGAACATTAGTTCCTACAAAATGTTTTAATATGGATAAGCAGAGGGTATAAACCGCATCTTCTTCCCCAAGACTAACAATAGTATTATTAGAACTAGATTCTAGCTTAATTTCTTTCTTATGATCAAGAATTTCTTTTTCCGAACTTCAAGAAGATAATGATCCCACCAACCTCTTAATTGACCAACAAATCCAAAGTGGCTATGAAAGAGGCTATTGTACTATCGAATTTCCATGTCACATTTAAAAACAAGAGAATACATAATCATTCTATGTATCGTATCTATGATTTGCTTATCATTTAAGCCATCAATATTCCATTCATAAATGGCTTTACCGTAATAGGAATTCGATATGGTTCGTGTTCCTCATAAAGTAAATCTTGAGGTGAAGGCCTCTTATAATAATATTTTTCTATGGCCTTAGAAGTGTAAATAGGACTGATATTAACATCCCGGTTAATATCCCGGTTAGCAAACATGTTTGTCAAATCATCAATATTATTAATATCCTTACTAAAATCGTAAGGACTCTCGAGCTATCTCAAACACTCTCTTGAGATAAAACACTTAGAGATAAATTCTTTAATTGTTCTTGCAAAATATGAATAAATTCAGAAGTATTATCTTCCATTTTGAAACCTTTTATTGGTAAAGGAGGTTGTATTATAGGAGTCTCTGTAATCATAGGTGCTTTAGACTCATTTGTTTGTTCAAAAATCATTTTTGTTGAAAAATTTGTTTTTCAAATAATTCCTTCAAAGAAGATAAATCTTTTCAAGAGAAATAAATTGATCTCCTAAGCAATTAAGAAAAGCATTTGTATAATTCAGGTTTTTATCAAAGAATTTAATTCTTTGATAGTAACTCGTTACATTCTACCTTATGTAAACTATTAAAAGCATTAGCTTCTACGCTTTTGACCCAAATTTATAGGTTGTCTTGGAGGAAAAATACTACTAATTTTTTCTCCTTTCATAGTTTCCCAATTCTTTGAATTAAGAACTAAAATCTCATTATCAATCTCATTTTTGATTTTATTAGTAAAATACTTAACAAACCATTTCACAAAAGGAATATAATCTGCTTTATAGTCATTTCTTCATAATAATCATCCTTAAACTTATTAAGTTCAAGAGGAGAGAATTTCTCAAAATACCATTCCCTAAATTGGGCATATTTATCCTGTTGGAACTCATCATTAACGAGTTCTCTCATTCCACTACCGGAGAGTAATCTAATATGTACCTCATAAATGAAAACTCATTTCGATTGAGTAGGAGATTCCCTACTTTGGGTGGGTTTTTGATATATCCCATGTGGAATTTGATTCTCACTAATTCTAATATTTTCTACTCGTCTCTCTTTCTTCTATTGACGAGAAGTAGAAGATCTATGTAGTTCACTAGGAGTTGTATAGAACTCACTAACAGTAATGCCTTGCGTAAAAACTTCTTGGTATTTTATTAACCCTTTGAGGATTAAACTTTACCTCTATATCCCCTTCATTTGTTTGGATAATCTGATCTATCTCTCTATTTAAGATAGGTTTAGGTTCTATCATGCTTGTGGTAGCGACCATGACTCAGAAAGTTAATTTCATTCCATTTAATTAACCTATTGGTCACTATATTAGAAGTTAATAAATTAGTTTGGACAAGAGTTGTTGTCCCTGAAAAGATATTTGCTTAACCTTTGGATTAAGTGTATTTAAAACTTTATAATAAACTCTATAACATATTGTTATAACTTCACTACCCGTGTAAAATTATACCCATTAGTATTGATAGTGAGTTGCATAGCATCTAGAATATTTCTCATGATAAAGACAAACTCAAATTTGGAGAAACATTAAAATAAACAGTCCATGACACGCACTTTGTTTCAATTAAAGCAAACTAGAGAAGGCTTGAAATCTCTACATCTACCATCTCTAACATATGCAAGAATACTTGCATTTAACCCAAAGAAAGTTAATGGTTTAAAGGCAATTTGCACAAGTCCAATATGAATAAAATTATAGTCTTTAAAAGGAAGTAAATCTTTTTTACTTAATAATCTTATGGTCTGAGTATTTTCAGAAACTTGAACAGTTTGTTCAATGGTCTTAACAGCATATCTTGATTTGAGATCAAAAAGACCAAATTTATATATTTGGCTAGAAGGAACTGCAGGAATTGTCCATTTGTTTAGTTGATCCAAATTTTTTTGGATATTCAGCTAATTCTTCATTTTTAATTGAATTATCTTGATGATTATAATCATCTAATTCCATGGTTTAAAGTTTGAATTATTGTTGTGGTTCAGATGCTTAACCAGAATCAGAACTAGATGAGTCAGTTGAAATTATGAATATACTATACTCCCATCATTTTATTTGTCATCTTTGCAAACAAGAAAACTGCTTAACTATCAACCCAAAGGGATAGAAGGATTTCTCCCAAATCAAAGATGTAGAATGTTTTTAGCAAAAATTTTCGAATCATTTTAATAATTCCTCCTTTTTGGGAAAAGATGATGATTTTAAGAAAACACTAAAAACATTCTTAGTTCTAATATAACACAAATAAAATGATGTTAGGATAATATATTCATACTAATAACTCACCCATCAAATGGCTCTGATACCATTTAAGGCATCTTCACCACAACAACAATCTAGTTACACAACATATAATTAAGAATTGTAGTACCTTAGAGGGAATCAATGGAGGAAGCGCAGCCAAGGATGAAGGAAGAAATGGGAAGACTATTACAAAGTCTTAGTGGAAGCTTGAGAGAAAAAGCACTAAAATAATGGAAGAGAAGTAGTGGAGAAAGTAAGGCAATTTATCAGAGAGAATTTTATTGCTTTCAAGTTGTGATTACAACTGAGGCATTGCATGCCTTATATAGGAAAATAAAGGCCTACTATTTAAGCCGGTTAAAAGACTACTATTACATTCGGTAGCCTGTAAACTAAAAAGACAAAATATCATTATTAATGCCGGGTACACTTTGGGCCCCATCGACACATTGATAATGACTAAAGTTGAAAAAACAAAAATAAAAGCAAAAATAAAAGTAGTAGGAAATATTCCTTTGTCGACCATATATCTTGAATTTTTGGTCCTATCCTTCTCGAATCTTTTGATTCCTTTGAATTTTTCAAATTATGTCGGCAATTATTGTTGTCCCTTTCCTTTGTTGATTTGGTGAGTCATCCTTCTATCATTGCATCCCGTAAATCTTCCGGTATAGGTTCTCGCTTCTTCTTCTTCGCCGAGATTCTCCTGGCTAGGCAATTGTAGGTGGAATCCAGGTGATCCTTGAGAACTACTGGTTCTCATAGACACATCATCACTTTTAACTTTAAAAGTTTTAAAAATTGTTTTTTCATATGATCTAGAGTTCGATCATGATCTGCTCTTCCGTTTCATTTGGGAAAATTTTTCAAAGTAATTTCTTTAGATTTTCTAGAGACATTTCTTGAAATCCTAATTCTTTGGTCCAGATTGGTCCTCATCTATGGTCGTTTCAATTTTTTTTCCATATGTTGGAGATCCTCTTTAGGCATCTTAGTCCACCATTTGTAGAAGAAATTTCTTCTAAGTATAGGGATATTGAATTTATCCTTAGCAATGGTAATTGTCCATCTCCAAATCCATGGGATTTGGAATTTAATACAATATAAACAAGGTCCTTGCCTCAGTAATCATCCTTGAAGCATTCTTCGAATTAATGGGTTATAATTGCACCATGTTTCATATAAATTTAATATATTTTTGGTAAAATTTCCAAAGAAGGACCAAATTTTATCCACCAGCTTATAAAACCAATTTGGTATAGGTTTTTCCGCATTTCGGATTAACATTGAAAAACCAAGAATGCTTATTCTTGGGATTTTGATAATAAAAAGCTAATGTAAAAGCTTGGATATAATCCCAATAATTGAAGTAAACATATTTACCTTCAGCAATTTTGATTGCTTTTTCTCCATTAGGATTTAATCCCCATTCTCTTGGTGATAATATCTTATTGATATGACATTTGGCTTTGAAGTTTATAAAACTTCCCAGGTTATTATTTTGATAATGATGTGTGATTGTTACCGATTCAAGAACTAATAGAAGTATTTCCAAATGTGGTCCGGACTTGCCATAAAGTCCGTGATATCCTCTTGATTCAAGATATCTTGTTTTAACAGACCACCCATCATTAGGAGTCAAATTGATATCTTCCTCTTCAACATACATTATGTCTTCATGCGTAATGTGATTTTCATAGTAATGTTTACCTCTTGAGGTGTTTCATTTGTAGCTGCATCTTTATAAGTTGATGCCTTACTTGATGAAGAAGAAGGAATATCTTCTTTCTTCTGAGGTGCAGAGCAATTGCGCAAATTTCTAGTCCTATGGATCGTAGTCCAATCCCCTATTAGAGGAGTGTTTGTTTCTGATAAGGCAACAAATTGTTGCTTCCTCGGCCACGGCCACGCCACGACCTCTCTCCCCTATTGGGGTTGTCATTTCCTGCAAAAATTCACGAGTCAAATAATCAGCAAGAGAATTATTTTCTCCTTTAATATATTGTATATCAAAATCAAATACTGATAATTGAGCTTGCCAACTAGCAAAAATTTGTTTTGATACAAGATTCTTGACATCTTTCTCAATGATAGATTTTGCGTAACTACAATCAATTCTTAATAAAAATTTTTGATTTAATAAATCATCCTGAAATTTTGATATGCATTTAATTATAGAAAGCATTTCTTTCTTAATAGTCGAATATTTAGATTGTGTAGGATTCCATTTCCCAAAAGTAAATCTTACTAACACTTCTTTATTATTGTGCAGTATAACTCGCTTTAAGATACCACCATAGCCTATGTTAGAGGCATCTGTTTCAACAATTTTGAAATACTTGGGGTTTGCCAAGGCTAAACAAGGTAAACACTTTACCTTACTTTTGATCTTTTGGACAGCTAGAGAATGTTTCTCTGTCCATGGTCCTGGGTTTTCTTTAACCTATTATATAAAATGGTCAGTATCTGAGCTAAATTCTCATAATAGTCGAAATATAATTTAGACTTCCTAGAAATCTTTGTAATTGTTTCTTCTCAGATATAATATCAGGAAATTTAGAAGCAAATTCAATACTTCTACTTATAGGAATAATTGTTCCTTGGTCTATTTCGTGACCTAAAAATCTAACTTTTGTTTGAAAAAGTTTCATTTTGGGAGCAGATATATAACTAAACCATTATGTTTAACCAAATTTTTAAATATTTTTAAATGTTTAAAATGTTGATCAATAGTTTTAGAAAATACTAAAACATCATCAATATAGACAATCATAAAATCGAGAATAAGAACCTAAAAATATCATTCATAATATTCTCGAAATTCGTAAGAGCATTCTTTAATCCAAATGGAAGAACATTCCATTCAAAATGCCCAAAAGGAACTGTAAAAGCGCTTTTTTGTATTTATCGATTCATTAATCTGAATTTGCCAATAACTCCGACTTCATATCAAATTTTGAAAAAATCAAGGCATCATTGAGCCTATCTAAAAGATCTTTCTTATTAGGAATTGGATATCTTATCCACTTCAAAACTTTATTAAGAGGTTTATAGTTAATAACTAATCTAGAACACCTCTTTCTTGTTCAATTTTTATTAACATAAAAGTCAGTACAACTCAAGGAGATTTAGATTTTCTAATCAATCCTTTTTCTAAAAGAGAATTAATCTCTTTTTACATAAATCAAGATATTCTTGATTCATTTGAGCTGGTCTAGCTTTAGTAGGAATTTGACTTTCATTAAAGTCATCAATATAAGGTAAAGCAACAACATGTTGTTTCCTATTCCAAAAAGCATTAGGTAGATCATTACATACCTCTGAGACAAATTGTTGTTCAATAACCTTAATTTGTCTCCTAGTTTCTTCCTTATTCAAATGATCCTTAATATTAAATATATTAATTTCACTTTTGAGAAAACATATTTGTTTTTCTTTATTAAGAAGAATGTCCCTAACCTCATTAAGCATTCTTGTATGAGGATCGTAATAAATTTGAAAATAATTTCCTTATTATCAATAAAGGTAGTAATACCATTTTGATCAATATTTTTAATAGGCATAATCTTATGTAAAAAAGGAGTGCCTAATATAATTCTATGAGTTAAATTTTTAACTAAAATAAAATGAGTTGGCAAACAAATATTCTGATTGCAAATATAAGCATTTGAAAGTTTATAATTAACTTGTAATTTATCTCCTCCACTTGGGTAAGAGATTGAGTAGTTTTTGAAAATATTTTGTATGGATAATTCCCTCTTGGATACAATTAAGATCAGCCCCACTATCTATGAGAGCTATCTCATTTTCTAAAATAAAATTTTTATTAACAACTAAAGTAATCCTTACAAACCATTTTTGTGAAGTTACTCTATCTAATATAGACAAATAATCGCTACTAGAATGAGCAGGTCTCTTTTTGTTTATTAAGACTATCTATAGCAGATATCTTTGATTGATTATGAATTTCTAAAGAAGATATTCTTTGGAATAATACATCATTATTCTTTTTATCTCGAGCAATTTGATTTTAAGAGATTTATTTCTTTCTTAAATCGATTGTAGAAACTGTGTTTCTTTAATATTAGATTCTTGGAATCTAGATAAAACCTCACTCATTTGATAAGGAGCCTCTATAATTACAGGACTTTCCTTTTTAATATATTCTCTCATAAGAGTATCTATCATTTTCCTTTTAAATTGCCATCGCTTATGGCTTCTAAAGCTTTTAAAGCTTCATCTTGTTCTCTGTTAGAACATTTAATCCATTCATTTCAACAATGGATTTCCAATAATTCAATTCATTACAATCGACAATCATTATTGTTAGTGGAAGATGATTCGTAAGAGGTATCATTGATACACTCTATACCTTCACTTGAAGGATCAAACTCTTGTTCTGATTCAGAACTAATTAATAAAACTTTTCCTAATTGAGCCCTTAATTGATCATCTTCAATCTCATTTAAGGCTTTTTTAGTCCAACATTGGTTGGCATAATGGCCTATTTTGCCACACTTATGACAAAGTTATGTCTAATTTTTAGCCTTTCTTTTCCTTTTTCTAAAAAGGCTTATCTTTTAGTTTTCTTTCTTGAAAAATTTTTCTTTTAAAATTCTTTTTCTAGAACTTTTGTAAAAATTTTTGTTTTATTATCAAAGGGTTTTCTCCTTTCTTATTTTGGCCTCTCTTGCCTTCTTTTTAGCTCTTTTCCTAGATCAAAGGCAAATTGTTCACGAAATTCACCTAATTGGTGTTTTTCTCATTAACTTTTGCTTTTTCAATTGGTTTCTTAACTTTATGTCATTACATAAAGCTAAACCTTCATTAATACAGCAACTAATAATTTGGCCATATGTTAGATCAGCATAATTAATATTTATGCCATCATTCTTATTCCTTAAAGATTGTCTAACCTTTTCGGAAAAAGAGATAAGGAAGACCATCAACAAATTTTGCCTTCCAATGGATAGAATTGGGGTCCTTTAATCTAAAACCCCGGATAAGAAAGTATCCTTATACCATCTAAAATGAGTTAAAGATGGACATCTTAAATTTTGTAAAAGAGAAGCTATTTTTTCTCCTATGGGAACATTAGTTCCTACAAAATGTTTTAATATGGATAAGCGGAGGGTATAAACCGCATCTTCTTCCCCAAGATACTAACAATAGTATTATTAGAACTAGATTCTAGCTTAATTTCTTTCTTATGATCAAGAATTTCTTTTTTTCTCGAACTTCAAGAAGATAATGATCCCACCAACCTCTTAATTGACCAACAAATCCAAAGGGCTATGAAAGAGGCTATTGTACTATCGAATTTCCATGTCGTTTACAAACAAGAGAATACATAATCATTCTATGTATCGTATCTATGATTTGCTTATCATTTAAGCCATCAATATTCCATTCATAAATGGCTTTACCGAATAGGAATTCGATATGGTTCGTGTTCCTCATAAAGTAAATCTTGAGGTGAAGGCCTCTTATAATAATATTTTTCTATGGCCTTAGAAGTGTAAATAGGACTGATATTAACATCCTCGTTAATATCACGGTTAGCAAACATGTTTGTCAAATCATCAATATTATTAATATCCTTACTAAAATCGGAAGGACTCTCGAGCTATCTCAAACACTCTCTTGAGATAAAACACTTAGAGATAAATTCTTTAATTGTTCTTGCAAAATATGAATAAATTCAAAGTATTATCTTCCATTTTGAAACCTTTTATTGGTAAAGGAGGTTGTATTATAGGAGTCTCTGTAATCATAGGTGCTTTAGACTCATTTGTTTGTTCAAAAATCATTTTTGTTGAAAAATTTGTTTTTCAAATAATTCCTTCAAAGAAGATAAATCTTTTCAAGAGAAATAAATTGATCTCCTAAGCAATTAAGAAAAGCATTTGTATAATTCTGGGTTTTTATCAAAGAATTTAATTCTTTAATAGTAACTTTGGTTACATTCTACCTTATGTAAACTATTAAAAGCATTAGCTTCTACGTTTTGACCCAAATTTATAGGTTGTCTTGGAGGAAAAATACTACTAATTTTTTCTCCTTTCATAGTTTCCCAATTCTTTGAATTAAGAACTAAAATCTCATTATCAATCTCATTTTTGATTTTATTAGTAAAATACTTAACAAACCATTTCACAAAAGGAATATAATCTGTTTTATAGTCATTTCTTCATAATAATCATCCTTAAACTTATTAAGTTCAAGAGGAGAAATTTCTCAAAATACCATTCCCTAAATTGGGCATATTTATCCTGTTGGAACTCATCATTAACGAGTTCTCTCTCATTCCACTACCGGAGAGTAATCTAATATGTACCTCATAAATGAAAACTCATTTCGATTGAGTAGGAGATTCCCTACTTTGGGTGGGTTTTGATATATCCCATGTGGAATTTGATTCTCACTAATTCTAATATTTTCTCTGTCTCTCTATTTCTTCTATTGACGAGAAGTAGAAGATCTATGTAGTTCACTAGGAGTTGTATAGAACTCACTAACAGAATGCCTTGCGTAAAAACTTCTTGGTATTTTATTAACCCTTTGAGGATTAAACTTTACCTCTATATCCCCTTCATTTGTTTGGATAATCTGATCTATCTCTCTATTTAAGATAGGTTTAGGTTCTCTTTCGCTTGTGGTAGCGACCATGACTCAGGAAAGTTAATTTCATTCCATTTAATTAACCTATTGGTCACTATATTAGAAGTTAATAAATTAGTTTGGACAAGAGTTGTTGTCCCCGGAAAAGATATTTGCTTAACCTTTGGATTAAGTGTATTTAAAACTTTATAATAAACTCTATAACATATTGTTATAACTTCACTACCTGGTGTAAAATTATACCCATTAGTATTGATAGTGAGTTGCATAGCATCTAGAATATTTCTCATCGAGATAAAGACAAACTCAAATTTGGAGAAACATTAAAATAAACAGGTCCATGACACAGACTTGTTTCAATTAAAGCAGCTAGAGAAGGCTTGAAATCTCTACATCTACCATCTCTAACATATGCAAGAATACTTGCATTTAACCCCAGCAAATTTAATGGTTTAAAGGCAATTTGCACAAGTCCAATATGAATAAAATTATAGTCTTTAAAAGGAAGTAAATCTTTTTTACTTAATAATCTTATGGTCTGAGTATTTTCAGAAACTTGAACAGTCTGTTCAATGGTCTTAACAGCATATCTTGATTTGAGATCAACAAGACCAAATTTATATATTTGGCTAGAAGGAACTGCAGGAATTGTCCATTTGTTTAGTTGATCCAAATTTTTTGGATATTCAGCTAATTCTTCATTTTTAATTGAATTATCTTGATGATTATAATCATCTAATTCCATGGTTAAAGTTTGAATTATTGTTGTGGTTCGGATGCTTAACTGAGAATCGAACTAGATGAGTCGGTTGAAATTATGAATATACTATACTCCCATCATTTTATTTGTCATCTTTGCAAACAAGAAAAAAGCATTTTAACTATCAACCCAAAGGGATAGAAGGATTTCTCCCAAATCAAAGATGTAGAATGTTTTTAGCAAAAATTTTCGAAATCATCTTAATACTTCCTCTTTCTGGGAAAAGATGATGATTTTAAGAAAACACTAAAAACATTCTTAGTTCTAATATAACACAAATAAAATGATGTTAGGATAATATATTCATACTAATAACTCACCCATCAAATGGCTCTGATACCATTTAAGGCATCTTCACCACAACAACAATCTAGTTACACAACATATAATTAAGAATTGTAGTACCTTGAGATAAAACACTTAGAGATAAATTATATGTTATAGAAATTTGAGTTTGTCTTTATCTGACAGAAATATTCTAGATGCTATGCAACTCACTATCAATACTAATGGGTATAATTTTACACCAGGTAGTGAAGTTATAACAATATGTTATAGAGTTTATTATAAAGTTTTAAATACACTTAATCCAAAGGTTAAGCAAATATCTTTTCCAGGGACAACAACTCTTGTCCAAACTAATTTATTAACTTCTAATATAGTGACCAATAGGTTAATTAAATGGAATGAAATTAACTTTCCTGAGTCATGGTCGCTACCACAAGCAGTAGAACCTAAACCTATCTTAAATAGAGAGATAGATCAGATTATCCAAACAAATGAAGGGGATATAGAGGTAAAGTTTAATCCTCAAAGGGTTAATAAAATACCAAGAAGTTTTTCTCAGCAAAGGCATTACATTAGTGAGTTCTATACAACTCCTAGTGAACTACATAGATCTTCTACTTCTCGTCCAATAGAAGAAATAGAGACAATGAAAATATTAGAATTAGTGAAAATCAAATTCCACATGGGATATATCAAAAACCCACCCAAAGTAGGGAATCTCCTACTCAATCGAAATGAGTTTTCATTTATGAGGTACATATTAGATTACTCTCCCGGTAGTGGAATGAGAGAACTCGTTAATGATGAGTTCCAACAGGATAAATATGCCCAATTTAGGGAATGGTATTTTGAGAAATTCTCTCCTCTTGAACTTAATAAGTTTAAGGATGATTATTATGAAGAAATGACTATAAAACAGGATTATATTCCTTTTGTGAAATGGTTTGTTAAGTATTTTACTAATAAAATCAAAAATGAGATTGATAATGAGATTTTAGTTCTTAATTCAAAGAATTGGGAAACTATGAAAGGAGAAAAAATTAGTAGTATTTTTCCTCCAAGACAACCTATAAATTTGGGTCAAAACGTAGAAGCTAATGCTTTTAATAGTTTACATAAGGTAGAATGTAACAGTGTTACTATCAAAGAATTAAATTCTTTGATAAAAACCAGAATTATACAAATGCTTTTCTTAATTGCTTAGGAGATCAATTTATTTCTCTTGAAAAGATTTATCTTCTTTGAAGGAATTATTTGAAAAACAAATTTTTCAACAAAAAATGATTTTTGAACAAACAAATGAGTCTAAAGCACCTATGATTACAGAGACTCCTATAATACAACCTCCTTTACCAATAAAAGGTTTCAAAATGGAAGATAATACTTCTGAATTTATTCATATTTTGCAAGAACAATTAAAGAATTTATCTCTAAGTGTTTTATCTCAAGAGAGTGTTTCAGATAGCTCTGAGAGTCCTTCTGATTTTAGTAAGGATATTAATAATATTGATGATTTGACAAACATGTTTGCTAACCGAGGATATTAACCAGATGTTAATATCAGTCCTATTTACACTTCTAAGGCCATAGAAAATATTATTATAAGAGGCCTTCACCTCAATATTTACTTTATGAGGAACACGAACCATATCAGAATTCCTATTCTGCTAAAGCCATTTATGAATGGAATATTGATGGCTTAAATGATAAGCAAATCATAGATACGATACATAGAATGATTATATATTCTACTGTTTGTAAACAGCATGGAAATTCCGATAGTACAATAGCCTCTTTCATAGCCACTGGATTTGTTGGTCAATTAAGAGGTTGGTGGGATCATTATCTTACTGAAGTTCGGAAAAAAGAAATTCTTGATCATAAGAAAGAAATTAAGCTAGAATCTAGTTCTAATAATACTATTGTTAGTACTTTGGGAAGAAGATGCGGTTTATACCCTCTGCTTATCCATATTAAAACATTTTGTAGGAACTAATGTTCCCATAGGAGAAAAAAAAATAGCTTCTCTTTTACAAAATTTAAGATGTCCATCTTTAACTCATTTTATGGTATAAGGATACTTTCTTATCCGGGTTTTTCAGTTAAAGGACCCCAATTCTATCCATTGGAAGGCAAAATTTGTTGATGGTCTTCCTTATCTCTTTTCAGAAAAGGTTAGACAATCTTTAAGGAATAAGAATGATGGCATAAATATTAATTATGCTGATCTAACATATGGCCAAATTATTAGTTGTTTGTATTAATGAAGGTTTAGCTTTATGTAATGACATAAAGTTAAGAAACCAATTGAAAAAGCAAAAGTTAATGAGAAAAACACCAATTAGGTGAATTCTCAGTGAACAATTTGCCTTTGATCTAGGAAAAGAGCCTAAAGAAGGCAAGAGAGGCCAAAATAAGAAAGGAGAAAAACCCTTTGATAATAAAACAAAAAATTTTTACAAAAGTTCTAGAAAAAAGAATTTTAAAAGAAAAATTTTTCAAGAAAGAAAACCAAAAGATAAGCCTTTTCAGAAAAAAGGAAAAAGAAAGGCTAAAAAATTAGACATAACCTGTCATAAGTGTGGCAAAATAGGCCATTATGCCAACCAATGTTGGACTAAAAAAGCCTTAAATGAGATTGAAGATGATCAATTAAGGGCTCAATTAGGAAAAGTTTTATTAATTAGTTCTGAATCAGAACAAGAGTTTGATCCTTCAAGTGAAGGTATAGAGTGTATCAATGATACCTCTTCTGAATCATCTTCCACTAACAATAATGATTGTCAGTGTAATGAATTGAATTATTGGAAATCCATTGTTGAAATGAATGGATTAAATGTTCTAACAGAGAACAAGATGAAGCTTTAAAAGCTTTAGAAGCCATAATCGATGGCAATTTAAAAAGGAAAATGATAGATACTCTTATGAGAGAATATATTAAAAAGGAAAGTCCTGTAATTATAGAGGCTCCTTATCAAATGAGTGAGGTTTTATCTAGATTCCAAGAATCTAATATTAAAGAAACACCGCTTTCTACAATCGATTTAAGAAGAGAAATAAATCTCTTAAAATCAAATTGCTCGAGATAAAAAGAATAATGATGTATTATTCCAAAGAATATCTTCTTTAGAAATTCATAATCAATCGAAGATATCTGCTATAGATAGTCTTAATAAACAAAAAGAGACTCGCTCATTCTAGTAGCGATTTATTTGTCTATATTAGATAGAGTAACTTCACAAAAATGGTTTGTAAGGATTACTTTAGTTGTTAATAAAAATTTTATTTTAGAAAATGAGATAGCTCTCATAGATAGTGGGGCTGATCTTAATTGTACCCAAGAGGGAATTATCCTACAAAATATTTTTCAAAAACTACTCAATCTCTTACCCAAGCTGGAGGAGATAAATTACAAGTTAATTATAAACTTTCAAATGCTTATATTTGCAATCGAATATTTGTTTGCCAACTCATTTTATTTTAGTTAAAAATTTAACTCATAGAATTATATTAGGCACTCCTTTTTACATAAGATTATGCCTATTAAAAATATTGATCAAAATGGTATTACTACCTTTATTGATAATAAGGAAATTATTTTCAAATTTATTATCGATCCTCATACAAGAATGCTTAATGAGGTTAGGGACATTCTTCTTAATAAAGAAAAACAAATATGTTTTCTCAAAAGTGAAATTAATATATTTAATATTAAGGATCATTTGAATAAGGAAGAAACTAGGAGACAAATTAAGGTTATTGAACAACAATTTGTCTCAGAGGTATGTAATGATCTACCTAATGCTTTTTGGAATAGGAAACAACATGTTGTTGCTTTACCTTATATTGATGACTTTAATGAAAGTCAAATTCCTACTAAAGCTAGACCAGCTCAAATGAATCAAGAATATCTTGATTTATGTAAAAAAGAGATTAATTCTCTTTTAGAAAAAGGATTGATTAGAAAATCTAAATCTCCTTGGAGTTGTACAGCTTTTTATGTTAATAAAAATGTTGAACAAGAAAGAGGTGTTCCTAGATTAGTTATTAACTATAAACCTCTTAATAAAGTTTTGAAGTGGATAAGATATCCAATTCCTAATAAGAAAGATCTTTTAGATAGGCTCAATGATGCCTTGATTTTTTCAAAATTTGATATGAAGTCAGGTTATTGGCAAATTCAGATTAATGAATCTGATAAATACAAAACTGCTTTTACAGTTCCTTTTGGGCATTTTGAATGGAATGTTCTTCCATTTGGATTAAAGAATGCTCCTTCTGAATTTCAGAATATTATGAATGATATTTTCAGTTCTTATTCTGATTTTATGATTGTCTATATTGATGATGTTTTAGTATTTTCTAAAACTATTGATCAACATTTTAAACATTTAAAAATATTTAAAAATTTGGTTAAACATAATGGTTTAGTTATATCTGCTCCCAAAATGAAACTTTTTCAAACAAAAGTTAGATTTTTAGGTCACGAAATAGACCAAGGAACAATTATTCCTATAAGTAGAAGTATTGAATTTGCTTCTAAATTTCCTGATATTATATCTGAGAAGAAACAATTACAAAGATTTCTAGGAAGTCTAAATTATATTTCTGACTATTATGAGAATTTAGCTCAGGATACAGCCATTTTATATAATAGGTTAAAGAAAAACCCAGGACCATGGACAGAGAAACATTCTCTAGCTGTCCAAAAGATCAAAAGTAAGGTAAAGTGTTTACCTTGTTTAGCCTTGGCAAACCCCAAGTATTTCAAAATTGTTGAAACAGATGCCTCTAACATAGGCTATGGTGGTATCTTAAAGCAGGTTATACCAGACAATAATAAAGAAGTGTTAGTAAGATTTACTTCTGGGAAATGGAATCCTACACAATCTAAATATTCGACTATTAAGAAAGAAATGCTTTCTATAATTAAATGCATATCAAAATTTCAGGATGTTATGAATAATATGATAATGGATGTCCACTCCTATTAGACTTCCACTTTCCTTTATGTAATGGGTTGTTAGTGGAACTTTAAGATTGATCTTTCACTTACCTTTTCTCACCCTATAAATAGGGTTCACTCCTATGTATGGATACACTTGTAATGAGAAATACAAAGACTCCCAACTTCTATTCTTCTCTCGTTTCAATATGATTTCTATTTATATGAATATCTTTGAAACTTAATAAATTTCTACGAGACTTAAGGAAATATAATGCATTGACAATGTGCAAATTTGTTCCCCCGGATAACAGTGTATTAGCTCTTCCGGAGCCTTCAATTATTTTTTTGAAGAGACCGATATTGTACTAACTTCAGTTTCTCGCTTCACTAAATAGGAGAAATATTTGTTTTTATCCTTTAAAATTATATGGGTAGTTCCACTATTAGCGAAACACATTTCTCCATTATTGATTCTAGTGTCAATACTCATTCTATCCTAAAAAAAATAACATAAATATGATAAAAGATTGACATGAGAAAATTAAGTCTCTACAATATTATATGCCTACAAAGATCAAACTTTAGGAGCTGCATAAAATACAATTTCTCGAAGAAGAAAAAAAAATTAGTAGAAAACTATATTTGCTACTCAAAATAAGGAAAATAAAGAGCACAGAAAGTTTTTCTCATAGAGAACTATATTTTCTAAACAAAAAATGTCTAGTTCTTTAGGATCTAGTCATACAATCAATTCTTCTTATTCTCTTTTTTTTTTTCATGCAATATTTTTATTTGGAATTCCAAGCAAAAGAAAGAAGAAAAATTACATTTTTCCATAAGATACTACACCTCTATTAGGAATAACAAAGGTGAAAATCACAAATGATACAAATGATACTTAAATAGGATAATGATAACATTTACCACATCAATGGTCATCACCACAACTTTTATTGTACGAAAATTATAATGTGAGTCATTCACTTCTGGGATTGAACTTCAATTCATTGAGTGGTTTGTGAGTATTCTTTACAATCACCATATCACATAATCTTGATTCATAATATTTTTCTAAAAATATTTTCTCATTTTGCTAATTCATGAGAATATTTGAGACATAAATTATATGTCATTTCTCTTGATACTATGATGATCAAAACATACTAAGGTCAAATAGATCTTATAGATTACAATCATTGTGCAAAAGTCGAGTTCTTCGAGAACTCGAAAACAAATCTTTCATAAATGATGATCAAAGAAAAATATACTTTCTAATCAATTGTTCTTCAAGAACTATACCAAAAATTTTAAACATTGACGAAAAAGAATCATGTTAGATCAATCCTGCAGGGATGCTGTAATATTAAGTTATTCTTTCTTTGAGTTCTTCAAGAACTATCACAAATCTTAATGATAAATAAAACAATTCTTTATGCAATCTTACAAGGATATTAGATTACCAAATCATTAGTTCTTCAGGAACTATACCACAAAACTTCTTCAATGATAATCAAGAAAAACCATACTATGAGCAATCCTTCAGGGATGCTTGGATATTAAATTTCTATGTTCTTCAAGAACTATATCATAAAAAATGATACATAGAATTAATTATTTGTGCAATTCTTCGGGGATGCTTGTATAATGGATTTATTGTTCTTCAGGAACTATAACACAAATTTTATCAAAATGGTTCTATTATTTAGTTATCTGATATGAAATGTATAAGAAAATAACTAGCAACATAGAAACATAGACCTACAAAAACTTTTGGAAGATCTAGTTGGAACATCATAATCTAATCAAATATATCAACAAAAAAAAATTGAGGAGGTAATCAAGAGTAGTCTAGTTTTGTATAGGCCTTGATAGATAATAAAAAAAATATGGTCTTGATTCAATTGGCCGATCACATTCGGGATGATCAAGAAAAGGAAAAGTCAAGGTAACATATAAAAAGTACTAATACTAATGATAATAACTAAAAGTTAACAGAGTTATATATATATGATGTGTGGGATATATATAATGATTTTGATCGGTAACAATTGATCATCAAATGAAGATAAGGATTTTCTATAAAAGCTATATATAATGATCTTGAGTGACATGATGTGAAGAAGAAAATGATTGTAGAATTCATTATATTGATCTATACATATAATTGGGTTTATAGAAGAACTAATACTTACCTGGATTGGTAGAACTTCGTGCTGATAACGTGTTTTGAAAATAACCAAAACTTGAGAAGGATATAACCATTATAGTAGATTATAGATGAAGAAGAAATATGCAAATAGAAGAAGATAATGAGAGAAGAATAGAAGTTGGGAGTAATGAAATCATAAACAAGAGATGAAGGAGATATTGAATATTTTTATATAACGAGACATATTTTGATAAAATAAGTGTAGTGGAAAAATTGTCTATTTGTTTCCTCTAATTTTTACAACACTTATATATGTGTAATTGAAGCACATGTTATTGTATACCAGAAGTTTACATATCATAATAATTTAGTTGTTGGCAAGATCAGTTGGGCCATCCCGAGTATATTATGATGCGAATAATAAATTTCTATGTGAACTTGTATTGAAGAACCAGTAGTTTCTTCAATCTACTAATCCTTGTGTTCACTAATTCCCAAAGGAAATTGGCAATTTGAGAATAGTAAATCTCTCTTATTTCTAGAACATAAGGTGATATTTGTAAACAAGCATACTAATCTTGTGGACCATTTAGATATTGGTGGTTTTGGTTGATGCATCAACTAGATGGCATATATATATATTATATATATTTGTGGTCAACTCACAACCTAAGTTTGTGAGATTGTTTTCTCAACTAATTTGAGTAAGACGTCATTATGTGAATTACCTTGAAAGCATATGATAAGTATTGCATGACTATTAGAATTGATATTGGATATCAAATGTCATACGTTCATTCATAAAATGGTATTGAAGAACCATCCTTTAGACGTCTAAAGTTAATTACATGACCAATACTTATGAGATAAGATGTTCTAATTTCTACTTGGGAACATACAATTTTACATGTTGTCATATTGATTCGCATCAAGCCAACAAGTTATCACAAATCTTCCCTTTACATTTGGATTTTGGTCACGAACTTAATATTTCCCATCTTAATATTTTTGGACGTGCAATGCACTATGATGGGTTCTAAAAGAATTTTGGAAATATATATTGGATATAAATCTCCATGTATAATATAGTATCTTGAGCCAACAATTGGAGACTTGTTTATAGTCCAAATCGATGATTATCATTTGAAGAATTAGATTTCCCAACATTAGGGGAGAGAATAAGCAGTTGAAAAAAATGAGATCAGTTGGAATGAATTATCATTATCTCATATTGATCCTCAAACTAAACTATGTGAACTAGAAGTTCAAAAGATAATTCATTTGCAAAGCTTAGCAAGTTATCTACCAAATGCATTACTGATCTAAAAGATGTGACCAAATCATATATATCAGCTGCTAATGCTCCAAGAATGGATGTCCCTGTTGGACAATCTAATATTTCAAATGAGTCTCAACCACGCTTGAAGCGTGGTAGACCAATCGGTTCCAAAGATAAAAATCCTCGAACAACAAAAGGAGCTAAAATGGTCCAAGCGAGGATATAGAAACTCTAAAAGAGTATTCGGACATAATTGACATTACAGCCTTCGGAAGAACCGATCGATTACTGAAAAGTTATGAAATTAAAGAGATCTCAATGAATTATGTCAAGAATGAAATAAAATGGAACCGAAATGAAGTCAACGTTGACGATGTTTTTACTAAATATAGCGCTAAATGTGATAAATAATATATAGTGAGGATCATGAACCAATGTCTACTAAATATTGTAGACAATGTGAATTGGCCAAAATTGAAAGATGAAATTGAAGCGGAATGAGAATGGTTAAATTGTGAGATACAATGCTCAACATGTTTCTCAAGGGTGGATGCGAGTACTTTTCAAGACTTAATTAGCCTTGTAGCACATGAAGAGCTCAATTTTCTAAGTTGAATATTGCTACAACTTATTTATTGATAGTCATAGTTATTTAAAGATCCCCGAATGATTTAATATTCCAAAGGCACACTTTTTGAATTCTCGAGATGATTACTCAAATTGAATCAAGACCTCTCCCAAGAGCTTTCCAAAATTATTATTGGAACTCTGAAGAGCTTCGCAAAATTATAGAAAGAACTCTAGATGAATGACCTCAAATTATATCTCGATGGATTTTGAGGTTGAACACATAGTTGACCTCTAGATGGAAAATCCTAGAAGGATTCAAGATACAAAGAAATATCTTTCTTTTGAAAAATAAAGACTCATTGATCTACAGAAATTATTTATATTGAGTACATGAGTTGTGTGGTAAGAATATATGGAATATCTCAGTCCCGAAGACTACGAAAGCATGCATGCAAATTACCAAATGTTATATCCCTTGATATGATAATATTATGTGATAGTTAGTAGGAATAAAGTTCAGCACAAACAGAAATGCATTAGAAGAGAGCGAGCTTTATATTTTATTTTTCACTATTCTAATGAATAAATCATTTTATATATGTACTCCAAGTTAATCATGCAGAAACAAAGTATTTTTCGATCTAGATCAAGTCAGATCTCAAGCCAGCTGTTATCTTTATGTGGTGACATGAAATATTTTATGATATACAAAACAATCTATGGTTCTTGCTTCTTCATTTCAAGCTCATGCAAATGTCAATAGTTCAAGGAAGATGACCTGAAGATAATACTGACCGCAAAGCTTCATTAAAGAGGATACATCTTAAGTGACAGCGGAATAGATTACTCCATATGTACTCGGAGAAACTCTAGATGTTGAAATTCATGTTATGATGTGACGCTTCATTCGGGGAGAAAAGTCGCACTCTTTTTTTTGCCTTTGCCATGGTTTTTTCTCACCGGGTTTTTCTGAAAGGTTTTTAACGAGGCAGTTCCCATTAACAGGATATTGTACTCTTTTCCTTCACTAGATTTTTATCCCACTGGGTTTTTTCTAGTAAGGTTTTTAATGAGGCATATCCTCGATGGACATCCAAGGGGGAGTGTTATGAATAATATGATAATGGATGTCCACTCCTATTAGACTTCCACTTTCCTTTATGTAATGGGTTGTTAGTGGAACTTTAAGATTGATCTTTCACTTACCTTTTCTCACCCTATAAATAGGGTTCACTCCTATGTATGGATACACTTGTAATGAGAAATACAAAGACTCCCAACTTCTATTCTTCTCTCATTATCTTCTTCTATTTGCATATTTCTTCTTCATCTATAATCTACTATAATGGTTATATCCTTCTCAAGTTTTGGTTATTTTCAAAACACAGGATGATTTATTAAATCAAAAATTTTTATTAAGAATTGATTGTAGTTCTGCAAAATCTATCATTGAGAAAGATGTCAAGAATCTTGTATCAAAACAAATTTTTGCTAGTTGGCAAGCTCAATTATCAGTATTTGATTTTGATATACAATATATTAAAGGAGAAAATAATTCTCTTGCTGATTATTTGACTCGTGAATTTTTGCAGGGAAATGACAACCCC
Organism: Oxytropis ochrocephala; assembly: GCA_020916435.1. Lineage (NCBI taxonomy): Eukaryota > Viridiplantae > Streptophyta > Magnoliopsida > Fabales > Fabaceae > Oxytropis > Oxytropis ochrocephala. The sequence goes on along the minus strand of CM037090.1, from coordinate 48,620,176 downwards.
CAATAGGGGAAGAGGTCGTGGTGGGTGGCGAGGAAGCAACAATTTGTTGCCTTATCGAGAAACAAACACTCCTCTAATAGGGGATTGGACTACAGATCCATAGGACTAGAAATTTGCAAAGCAATTGCTGCACACTCCAAGAAAGAAGATATTCCTTCTTCTTCATCAAGTAAGGCATCAACTTATAAAGATGCAAACTACAAATGAAACACCTCAAGAGGTAACAGATTACTATGAAAATCCTGTTACAGAAGACATAATGTATGTTGAAGAGGAAGATATCAATTTGACTCCTAATGATGGGTGGTCTGTTAAAACAAGATATCTTGAATCAAGAGGATATCCTGGACTTTATGGCAAGTCCAGACCACATTTGGAAATACTTCTATTAGTTCTTGAATCAAGAACAATCACACATCATTATCAAAATAATAACCTGAAGTTTTATAAACTTCAAAGAAATGTCATATCAATAAGATATTATCACCAAGAGAATGGGGATTAAATCCTAATGGAGAAAAAGCAATCAAAATTGCTGAAGGTAAATATGTTTACTTCAATTATTGGGATTATATCCAAGCTTTTACATTAGCTTTTTATTATCAAAATCCCAAGAATAAGCATTCTTGGTTTTTCAGTGTTAATCCAGAAATTCTGGAAAAACCTATACCAAATTGGTTTTATAACTGGTGGATAAAATTTGGTCATTCTTTGGAAATTTTACCAAAAAATATATTAAATTTATATGAAACATGGTGCAATTATAACCCATTAATTCTGAAGAATGCTTCAAGGATGATTACAGGGCAAGGACCTTGTTTATATTGTATTAAATTCCAAATCCCATGGATTTGGAGATGGACAATTACCATTGCTAAGGATAAATTCAATATCCCTATACTTAGAAGAAATTTCTTCTACAAATGGTGGACTAAGATGCCTAAAGAGGATCTCCAACATATGGAAGAAAAAATTGAAACAGCCATAGATGAGGACCAATCCAGACCCAAAGAATTAGGATTTCAAGAAATGTCTCTAGAAAATCTAAAGAATTACTTTCAGAAAATTTTCCCAAATGAAACGGAAGAACAGATCATGATCAGAACTCTAGATCATATGAAAAAACAATTTTTTAAAACTTTTAAAGTTAAAAGTGATGATGTGTCTATGAGAACCAGTAGTTCTCAAGGATCACTGGATTCCACCTACAATTGCCTAGCCGGAGAATCTCAGGCAGAAGAAGAAGCAGAACCTATACTAGAAGATTTCTGGGATGCAATGATAGAAGGGATCACTCACCAAATCAACAAGGGAAAGGGACAACAATAATTGCCGACATAATTTGAAAAATTCAAAGGAATCAAAAGATTCAGAAGGATAGGACCAAAAATTCAAGATATGGTCGACAAAGGGAATATTTCCTACTACTTTTATTTTTGCTTTTATTTTTGTTTTTTCAACTTTAGTCATTATCAATGTGTCGATGGGGCCCAAAGTGTACCCGGCATTAATAATGATATTTTGTCTTTTTAGTTTACAGGCTACCGAATGTAATAGTAGTCTTTTAACCGGCTTAAATAGTAGGCCTTTATTTTCCTATATAAGGCATGCAATGCCTCAGTTGTAATCACAACTTGAAAGCAATAAAATTCTCTCTGATAAATTGCCTTACTTTCTCCACTACTTCTCTTCCATTATTTTAGTGCTTTTTCTCTCAAGCTTCCACTAAGACTTTGTAATAGTCTTCCCATTTCTTCCTTCATCCTTGGCTGCGCTTCCTCCATTGATTCCCTCTAAGGTACTACAATTCTTAATTATATGTTGTGTAACTAGATTGTTGTTGTGGTGAAGATGCCTTAAATGGTATCAGAGCCATTTGATGGGTGAGTTATTAGTATGAATATATTATCCTAACATCATTTTATTTGTGTTATATTAGAACTAAGAATGTTTTTAGTGTTTTCTTAAAATCATCATCTTTTCCCGAGAAGAGAGAAGTATTAAGATGATTTCAAAATTTTTGCTAAAAACATTCTACATCTTTGATTTGGGAGAAATCCTTCTATCCCTTTGGGTTGATAGTTAAACAGTTTTACTGTTTGCAAAGATGACAAATAAAATGATGGGAGTATAGTATATTCATAATTTCAACTGACTCATCTAGTTCTGATTCTGGTTAAGCATCTGAACCACAACAATAATTCAAACTTTAACCATGGAATTAGATGATTATAATCATCAAGATAATTCAATTAAAAATGAAGAATTAGCTGAATATCCAAAAAATTTGGATCAACTAAACAAATGGACAATTCCTGCAGTTCCTTCTAGCCAAATATATAAATTTGGTCTTTTTTGATCTCAAATCAAGATATCTTTGTTAAGACCATTGAACAGATTTGTTCAAGTTTCAAAAATACTCGGACCATAAGATTATTAAGTAAAAAAGATTTACTTCCTTTTAAAGACTATAATTTTATTCATATTGGACTTGTGCAAATTGCCTTTAAACCATTAACTTTGCTGGGGTTAAATGCAAGTATTCTTGCATATGTTAGAGATGGTAGATGTAGAGATTTCAAGCCTTCTCTAGCTGCTTTAATTGAAACAAGTCTGTGTCATGGACCTGTTTATTTTAATGTTTCTCCAAATTTGAGTTTGTCTTTATCTGACAGAAATATTCTAGATGCTATGCAACTCACTATCAATACTAATGGGTATAATTTTACACCAGGTAGTGAAGTTATAACAATATGTTATAGAGTTTATTATAAAGTTTTAAATACACTTAATCCAAAGGTTAAGCAAATATCTTTTCCAGGGACAACAACTCTTGTCCAAACTAATTTATTAACTTCTAATATAGTGACCAATAGGTTAATTAAATGGAATGAAATTAACTTTCCTGAGTCATGGTCGCTACCACAAGCAGTAGAACCTAAACCTATCTTAAATAGAGAGATAGATCAGATTATCCAAACAAATGAAGGGGATATAGAGGTAAAGTTTAATCCTCAAAGGGTTAATAAAATACCAAGAAGTTTTTCTCAAGGCATTACTGTTAGTGAGTTCTATACAACTCCTAGTGAACTACATAGATCTTCTACTTCTCGTCCAATAGAAGAAATAGAGACAGTAGAAAATATTAGAATTAGTGAAAATCAAATTCCACATGGGATATATCAAAAACCCACCCAAAGTAGGGAATCTCCTACTCAATCAGAAATGAGTTTTCATTTATGAGGTACATATTAGATTACTCTCCGGTAGTGGAATGAGAGAACTCGTTAATGATGAGTTCCAACAGGATAAATATGCCCAATTTAGGGAATGGTATTTTGAGAAATTCTCTCCTCTTGAACTTAATAAGTTTAAGGATGATTATTATGAAGAAATGACTATAAAACAGGATTATATTCCTTTTGTGAAATGGTTTGTTAAGTATTTTACTAATAAAATCAAAAATGAGATTGATAATGAGATTTTAGTTCTTAATTCAAAGAATTGGGAAACTATGAAAGGAGAAAAAATTAGTAGTATTTTTCCTCCAAGACAACCTATAAATTTGGGTCAAAACGTAGAAGCTAATGCTTTTAATAGTTTACATAAGGTAGAATGTAACTGAGTTACTATCAAAGAATTAAATTCTTTGATAAAAACCTGAATTATACAAATGCTTTTCTTAATTGCTTAGGAGATCAATTTATTTCTCTTGAAAAGATTTATCTTCTTTGAAGGAATTATTTGAAAAACAAATTTTTCAACAAAAATGATTTTTGAACAAACAAATGAGTCTAAAGCACCTATGATTACAGAGACTCCTATAATACAACCTCCTTTACCAATAAAAGGTTTCAAAATGGAAGATAATACTTCTGAATTTATTCATATTTTGCAAGAACAATTAAAGAATTTATCTCTAAGTGTTTTATCTCAAGAGAGTGTTTTATAGCTCTGAGAGTCCTTCCGATTTTAGTAAGGATATTAATAATATTGATGATTTGACAAACATGTTTGCTAACCAGATATATAACCAGGATGTTAATATCAGTCCTATTTACACTTCTAAGGCCATAGAAAAATATTATTATAAGAGGCCTTCACCTCAAGATTTACTTTATGAGGAACACGAACCATATCAGAATTCCTATTCTGGTAAAGCCATTTATGAATGGAATATTGATGGCTTAAATGATAAGCAAATCATAGATACGATACATAGAATGATTATGTATTCTACTGTTTGTAAACAACATGGAAATTCCGATAGTACAATAGCCTCTTTCATAGCCACTGGATTTGTTGGTCAATTAAGAGGTTGGTGGGATCATTATCTTACTGAAGTTCAGAAAAAAGAAATTCTTGATCATAAGAAAGAAATTAAGCTAGAATCTAGTTCTAATAATACTATTGTTAGTCTTGGGGAAGAAGATGCGGTTTATACCCTCTGCTTATCCATATTAAAACATTTTGTAGGAACTAATGTTCCCATAGGAGAAAAAATAGCTTCTCTTTTACAAAATTTAAGATGTCCATCTTTAACTCATTTTAGATGGTATAAGGATACTTTCTTATCCAGGGTTTTTCAGTTAAAGGACCCCAATTCTATCCATTGGAAGGCAAAATTTGTTGATGGTCTTCCTTATCTCTTTTCTAAAAAGGTTAGACAATCTTTAAGGAATAAGAATGATGGCATAAATATTAATTATGCTGATCTAACATATGGCCAAATTATTAGTTGCTGTATTAATGAAGGTTTAGCTTTATGTAATGACATAAAGTTAAGAAACCAATTGAAAAAGCAAAAGTTAACAGAAAAACACCAATTAGGTGAATTACAGTGAACAATTTGCCTTTGATCTAGGAAAAGAGCCTAAAGAAGGCAAGAGAGGCCAAAATAAGAAAGGGAGAAAACCCTTTGATAATAAAACAAAAAATTTTTACAAAAGTTCTAGAAAAAAGAATTTTAAAAGAAAAATTTTTCAAGAAAGAAAACCAAAAGATAAGCCTTTTGAGAAAAAGGAAAAGAAAGGCTAAAAAATTAGACATAACTTTGTCATAAGTGTGACAAAATAGGCCATTATGCCAACCAATGTTGGACTAAAAAGCCTTAAATGAGATTGAAGATGATCAATTAAGGGCTCAATTAGGAAAAGTTTTATTAATTAGTTCGAATCGAGCAAGAGTTTGATCCTTCAAGTGAAGGTATAGAGTGTATCAATGATACCTCTTCTCGAATCATCTTCCACTAACAATAATGATTGTCGATGTAATGAATTGAATTATTGGAAATCCATTGTTGAAATGAATGGATTAAATGTTCTAACAGAGAACAAGATGAAGCTTTAAAAGCTTTAGAAGCCATAATCGATGGCAATTTAAAAGGAAAATGATAGATACTCTTATGAGAGAATATATTAAAAAGGAAAGTCCTGTAATTATAGAGGCTCCTTATCAAATGAGTGAGGTTTTATCTAGATTCCAAGAATCTAATATTAAAGAAACACCGGTTTCTACAATCGATTTAAGAAGAGAAATAAATCTCTTAAAATCAAAATTGCTCGAGATAAAAAGAATAATGATGTATTATTCCAAAGAATATCTTCTTTAGAAATTCATAATCAATCGAAGATATCTGCTATAGATAGTCTTAATAAACAAAAAGAGACTGCTCATTCTAGTAGCGCTTATTTGTCTATATTAGATAGAGTAACTTCACAAAAATGGTTTGTAAGGATTACTTTAGTTGTTAATAAAAAATTTATTTTAGAAAATGAGATAGCTCTCATAGATAGTGGGGCTGATCTTAATTGTATCCAAGAGGGAATTATCCTACAAAATATTTTTCAAAACTACTCAATCTCTTACCCAAGTGGAGGAGATAAATTACAAGTTAATTATAAACTTTCAAATGCTTATATTTGCAATCGAATATTTGTTTGCCAACTCATTTTATTTTAGTTAAAAATTTAACTCATAGAATTATATTAGGCACTCCTTTTTACATAAGATTATGCCTATTAAAAATATTGATCAAAATGGTATTACTACCTTTATTGATAATAAGGAAATTATTTTCAAATTTATTACTGATCCTCATACAAGAATGCTTAATGAGGTTAGGGACATTCTTCTTAATAAAGAAAAACAAATATGTTTTCTCAAAAGTGAAATTAATATATTTAATATTAAGGATCATTTGAATAAGGAAGAAACTAGGAGACAAATTAAGGTTATTGAACAACAATTTGTCTCGGAGGTATGTAATGATCTACCTAATGCTTTTTGGAATAGGAAACAACATGTTGTTGCTTTACCTTATATTGATGACTTTAATGAAAGTCAAATTCCTACTAAAGCTAGACCAGCTCAAATGAATCAAGAATATCTTGATTTATGTAAAAAAGAGATTAATTCTCTTTTAGAAAAAGGATTGATTAGAAAATCTAAATCTCCTTGGAGTTGTACACTTTTTATGTTAATAAAAATGTTTGAACAAGAAAGAGGTGTTCCTAGATTAGTTATTAACTATAAACCTCTTAATAAAGTTTTGAAGTGGATAAGATATCCAATTCCTAATAAGAAAGATCTTTTAGATAGGCTCAATGATGCCTTGATTTTTTCAAAATTTGATATGAAGTCGAGTTAATGGCAAATTCAGATTAATGAATCGATAAATACAAAACTGCTTTTACGATTCCTTTTGGGCATTTTGAATGGAATGTTCTTCCATTTGGATTAAAGAATGCTCCTTCGAATTTCGAATATTATGAATGATATTTTCGGTTCTTATTCGATTTTATGATTGTCTATATTGATGATGTTTTAGTATTTTCTAAAACTATTGATCAACATTTTAAACATTTAAAAATATTTAAAAATTTGGTTAAACATAATGGTTTAGTTATATCTGCTCCCCAAAATGAAACTTTTTCAAACAAAAGTTAGATTTTTAGGTCATGAAATAGACCAAGGAACAATTATTCCTATAAGTAGAAGTATTGAATTTGCTTCTAAATTTCACGATATTATATCCGAGAAGAAACAATTACAAAGATTTCTAGGAATTCTAAATTATATTTCGACTATTATGAGAATTTAGCTCGATATCAGACCATTTTATATAATAGGTTAAAGAAAAACCCAGGACCATGGACAGAGAAACATTCTCTAGCTGTCCAAAAGATCAAAAGTAAGGTAAAGTGTTTACCTTGTTTAGCCTTGGCAAACCCCAAGTATTTCAAAATTGTTGAAACAGATGCCTCTAACATAGGCTATGGTGGTATCTTAAAGCAGGTTATACCAGACAATAATAAAGAAGTGTTAGTAAGATTTACTTATGGGAAATGGAATCCTACACAATCTAAATATTCGACTATTAAGAAAGAAATGCTTTCTATAATTAAATGCATATCAAAATTTCGAGGATGATTTATTAAATCAAAAATTTTTATTAAGAATTGATTGTAGTTACGCAAAATCTATCATTGAGAAAGATGTCAAGAATCTTGTATCAAAACAAATTTTTGCTAGTTGGCAAGCTCAATTATCAGTATTTGATTTTGATATACAATATATTAAAGGAGAAAATAATTCTCTTGCTGATTATTTGACTCGTGAATTTTTGCAGGGAAATGACAACCCCCAATAGGGGAAGAGGTCGTGGCCGTGGCCGTGGCCGAGGAAGCAACAATTTGTTGCCTTATCAGGAAACAAACACTCCTCTAATAGGGATTGGACTACAGATCCATAGGACTAGAAATTTGCAAACAATTGCTCGCACCTCCGAAGAAAGAAGATATTCCTTCTTCTTCATCAAGTAAGGCATCAACTTATAAAGATGCAGCTACAAATGAAACACCTCAAGAGGTAACAGATTACTATGAAAATCCTGTTACAGAAGACATAATGTATGTTGAAGAGGAAGATATCAATTTGACTCCTAATGATGGGTGGTCTGTTAAAACAAGATATCTTGAATCAAGAGGATATCCTGGACTTTATGGCAAGTCCAGACCACATTTGGAAATACTTCTATTAGTTACTGAATCAGTAACAATCACACATCATTATCAAAATAATAACCGGGAAGTTTTATAAACTTCAAAGAAATGTCATATCAATAAGATATTATCACCAAGAGAATGGGGATTAAATCCTAATGGAGAAAAAGCAATCAAAATTGCTGAAGGTAAATATGTTTACTTCAATTATTGGGATTATATCCAAGCTTTTACATTAGCTTTTTATTATCAAAATCCCAAGAATAAGCATTCTTGGTTTTTCAGTGTTAATCTAGAAATTCTGGAAAAACCTATACCAAATTGGTTTTATAACTGGTGGATAAAATTTGGTCCTTCTTTGGAAATTTTACCAAAAATATATTAAATTTATATGAAACATGGTGCAATTATAACCCATTAATTACGAGAATGTTTCAAGGATGATTACAGGCAAGGACCTTGTTTATATTGTATTAAATTCCAAATCCCATGGATTTGGAGATGGACAATTACCATTGCTAAGATAAATTCAATATCCCTATACTTAGAAGAAATTTCTTCTACAAATGGTGGACTAAGATGCCTAAAGAGGATCTCCAACATATGGAAGAAAAAATTGAAACGACCATAGCGAGGACCAATCGGACACTAAAGAATTAGGATTTCAAGAAATGTCTCTAGAAAATCTAAAGAATTACTTTGAGAAAATTTTCCCAAATGAAACGGAAGAAACAGATCATGATCGAACTCTAGATCATATGAAAAAACAATTTTTAAAACTTTTAAAGTTAAAAGTGATGATGTGTCTATGAGAACCAGTAGTTCTCAAGGATCACCGGATTCCACCTACAATTGCCTAGCCGGAGAATCTCGGAGCGGAAAGAAGAAGCGAGAACCTATACCGGAAGATTTCGGGATGCAATGATAGAAGGGATGACTCACCAAATCAACAAGGAAAGGGACAACAATAATTGCCGACATAATTTGAAAAATTCAAAGGAATCAAAAGATTCGAAGGATAGGACCAAAAATTCAAGATATGGTCGACAAAGGAATATTTCCTACTACTTTTATTTTTGCTTTTATTTTTGTTTTTTCAACTTTAGTCATTATCAATGTGTCGATGGGGCCCAAAGTGTACCCGACATTAATAATGATATTTTGTCTTTTTAGTTTACAGGCTACCGAATGTAATAGTAGTCTTTTAACCGGCTTAAATAGTAGGCCTTTATTTTCCTATATAAGGCATGCAATGCCTCAGTTGTAATCACAACTTGAAAGCAATAAAATTCTCTCTGATAAATTGCCTTACTTTCTCCACTACTTCTCTTCCATTATTTTAGTGCTTTTTCTCTCAAGCTTCCACTAAGACTTTGTAATAGTCTTCCCATTTCTTCCTTCATCCTTGGCTGCGCTTCCTCCATTGATTCCCTCTAAGGTATTACAATTCTTAATTATATGTTGTGTAACTAGATTGTTGTTGTGGTGAAGATGCCTTAAATGGTATCAAGGTAAAGTTTAATCCTCAAAGGGTTAATAAAATACCAAGAAGTTTTTCTGCAAGGCATTCTGTTAGTGAGTTCTATACAACTCCTAGTGAACTACATAGATCTTCTACTTCTCGTCCAATAGAAGAAATAGAGACAGTAGAAAATATTAGAATTAGTGAGAATCAAATTCCACATGGGATATATCAAAAACCCACCCAAAGTAGGGAATCTCCTACTCAATCAGAAATGAGTTTTCATTTATGAGGTACATATTAGATTACTCTCCCGGTAGTGGAATGAGAGAACTCGTTAATGATGAGTTCCAACAGGATAAATATGCCCAATTTAGGGAATGGTATTTTGAGAAATTCTCTCCTCTTGAACTTAATAAGTTTAAGGATGATTATTATGAAGAAATGACTATAAAACAGGATTATATTCCTTTTGTGAAATGGTTTGTTAAGTATTTTACTAATAAAATCAAAAATGAGATTGATAATGAGATTTTAGTTCTTAATTCAAAGAATTGGGAAACTATGAAAGGAGAAAAAATTAGTAGTATTTTTCCTCCAAGACAACCTATAAATTTGGGTCAAAACGTAGAAGCTAATGCTTTTAATAGTTTACATAAGGTAGAATGTAACCAGGTTACTATCAAAGAATTAAATTCTTTGATAAAAACCCAGAATTATACAAATGCTTTTCTTAATTGCTTAGGAGATCAATTTATTTCTCTTGAAAAAGATTTATCTTCTTTGAAGGAATTATTTGAAAAACAAATTTTTCAACAAAAAATGATTTTTGAACAAACAAATGAGTCTAAAGCACCTATGATTACAGAGACTCCTATAATACAACCTCCTTTACCAATAAAAGGTTTCAAAATGGAAGATAATACTTCTGAATTTATTCATATTTTGCAAGAACAATTAAAGAATTTATCTCTAAGTGTTTTATCTCAAGAGAGTGTTTCAGATAGCTCTGAGAGTCCTTCTGATTTTAGTAAGGATATTAATAATATTGATGATTTGACAAACATGTTTGCTAACCAGGATATTAACCAGGATGTTAATATCAGTCCTATTTACACTTCTAAGGCCATAGAAAAATATTATTATAAGAGGCCTTCACCTCAAGATTTACTTTATGAGGAACACGAACCATATCAGAATTCCTATTCTGGTAAAGCCATTTATGAATGGAATATTGATGGCTTAAATGATAAGCAAATCATAGATACGATACATAGAATGATTATGTATTCTACTGTTTGTAAACAGCATGGAAATTCCGATAGTACAATAGCCTCTTTCATAGCCACTGGATTTGTTGGTCAATTAAGAGGTTGGTGGGATCATTATCTTACTGAAGTTCAGAAAAAAGAAATTCTTGATCATAAGAAAGAAATTAAGCTAGAATCTAGTTCTAATAATACTATTGTTAGTCTTGGGGAAGAAGATGCGGTTTATACCCTCTGCTTATCCATATTAAAACATTTTGTAGGAACTAATGTTCCCATAGGAGAAAAAATAGCTTCTCTTTTACAAAATTTAAGATGTCCATCTTTAACTCATTTTAGATGGTATAAGGATACTTTCTTATCCGGGGTTTTTCAGTTAAAGGACCCCAATTCTATCCATTGGAAGGCAAAATTTGTTGATGGTCTTCCTTATCTCTTTCCGAAAAGGTTAGACAATCTTTAAGGAATAAGAATGATGGCATAAATATTAATTATGCTGATCTAACATATGGCCAAATTATTAGTTGTCTTTGTATTAATGAAGGTTTAGCTTTATGTAATGACATAAAGTTAAGAAACCAATTGAAAAAGCAAAAGTTAATGTAAAAACACCAATTAGGTGAATTCTGTGAACAATTTGCCTTTGATCTAGGAAAAGAGCCTAAAGAAGGCAAGAGAGGCCAAAATAAGAAAGGAGAAAACCCTTTGATAATAAAACAAAAATTTTTACAAAAGTTCTAGAAAAAGAATTTTAAAAGAAAAATTTTTCAAGAAAGAAAACCAAAAGATAAGCCTTTTTTCGAAAAAAAGGAAAAGAAAGGCTAAAAATTAGACATAACTTTGTCATAAGTGTGGCAAAATAGGCCATTATGCCAACCAATGTTGGACTAAAAAGCCTTAAATGAGATTGAAGATGATCAATTAAGGGCTCAATTAGGAAAAGTTTTATTAATTAGTTCAATCGAACAAGAGTTTGATCCTTCAAGTGAAGGTATAGAGTGTATCAATGATACCTCTTCTGAATCATCTTCCACTAACAATAATGATTGTCGATTGTAATGAATTGAATTATTGGAAATCCATTGTTGAAATGAATGGATTAAATGTTCTAACAGAGAACAAGATGAAGCTTTAAAAGCTTTAGAAGCCATAATCGATGGCAATTTAAAAGGAAAATGATAGATACTCTTATGAGAGAATATATTAAAAAGGAAAGTCCTGTAATTATAGAGGCTCCTTATCAAATGAGTGAGGTTTTATCTAGATTCCAAGAATCTAATATTAAAGAAACACCAGCTTCTACAATCGATTTAAGAAGAGAAATAAATCTCTTAAAATGCTGAAATTGCTCGAGATAAAAAGAATAATGATGTATTATTCCAAAGAATATCTTCTTTAGAAATTCATAATCAATCGAAGATATCTCGCTATAGATAGTCTTAATAAACAAAAAGAGATCGCTCATTCTAGTAGCGTTATTTGTCTATATTAGATAGAGTAACTTCACAAAAATGGTTTGTAAGGATTACTTTAGTTGTTAATAAAAATTTATTTTAGAAAATGAGATAGCTCTCATAGATAGTGGGGCTGATCTTAATTGTATCCAAGAGGAATTATCCCTACAAAATATTTTTCAAAAACTACTCAATCTCTTACCCAAGCCGGAGGAGATAAATTACATGTTAATTATAAACTTTCAAATGCTTATATTTGCAATCAGAATATTTGTTTGCCAACTCATTTTATTTTAGTTAAAAATTTAACTCATAGAATTATATTAGGCACTCCTTTTTTACATAAGATTATGCCTATTAAAAATATTGATCAAAATGGTATTACTACCTTTATTGATAATAAGGAAATTATTTTCAAATTTATTACTGATCCTCATACAAGAATGCTTAATGAGGTTAGGGACATTCTTCTTAATAAAGAAAAACAAATATGTTTTCTCAAAAGTGAAATTAATATATTTAATATTAAGGATCATTTGAATAAGGAAGAAACTAGGAGACAAATTAAGGTTATTGAACAACAATTTGTCTCAGAGGTATGTAATGATCTACCTAATGCTTTTTGGAATAGGAAACAACATGTTGTTGCTTTACCTTATATTGATGACTTTAATGAAAGTCAAATTCCTACTAAAGCTAGACCAGCTCAAATGAATCAAGAATATCTTGATTTATGTAAAAAAGAGATTAATTCTCTTTTAGAAAAAGGATTGATTAGAAAATCTAAATCTCCTTGGAGTTGTACAGCTTTTTATGTTAATAAAAATGCTTGAACAAGAAAGAGGTGTTCCTAGATTAGTTATTAACTATAAACCTCTTAATAAAGTTTTGAAGTGGATAAGATATCCAATTCCTAATAAGAAAGATCTTTTAGATAGGCTCAATGATGCCTTGATTTTTTCAAAATTTGATATGAAGTCAGGTTATTGGCAAATTCATTAATGAATCGATAAATACAAAACTGCTTTTACGCCTTCCTTTTGGGCATTTTGAATGGAATGTTCTTCCATTTGGATTAAAGAATGCTCCTTCTGAATTTCAGAATATTATGAATGATATTTTCAGTTCTTATTCTGATTTTATGATTGTCTATATTGATGATGTTTTAGTATTTTCTAAAACTATTGATCAACATTTTAAACATTTAAAAATATTTAAAAATTTGGTTAAACATAATGGTTTAGTTATATCTGCTCCCAAAATGAAACTTTTTCAAACAAAAGTTAGATTTTTAGGTCACGAAATAGACCAAGGAACAATTATTCCTATAAGTAGAAGTATTGAATTTGCTTCTAAATTTCCTGATATTATATCTGAGAAGAAACAATTACAAAGATTTCTAGGAAGTCTAAATTATATTTCTGACTATTATGAGAATTTAGCTCAGGATACAGCCATTTTATATAATAGGTTAAAGAAAAACCCAGGACCATGGACAGAGAAACATTCTCTAGCTGTCCAAAAGATCAAAAGTAAGGTAAAGTGTTTACCTTGTTTAGCCTTGGCAAACCCCAAGTATTTCAAAATTGTTGAAACAGATGCCTCTAACATAGGCTATGGTGGTATCAGAGCCATTTGATGGGTGAGTTATTAGTATGAATATATTATCCTAACATCATTTTATTTGTGTTATATTAGAACTAAGAATGTTTTTAGTGTTTTCTTAAAATCATCATCTTTTCCCAGAAAGAGGAAGTATTAAGATGATTTCGAAAATTTTTGCTAAAAACATTCTACATCTTTGATTTGGGAGAAATCCTTCTATCCCTTTGGGTTGATAGTTAAACAGTTTTACTGTTTGCAAAGATGACAAATAAAATGATGGGAGTATAGTATATTCATAATTTCAACTGACTCATCTAGTTCTGATTCTGGTTAAGCATCTGAACCACAACAATAATTCAAACTTTAACCATGGAATTAGATGATTATAATCATCAAGATAATTCAATTAAAAATGAAGAATTAGCTGAATATCCAAAAAATTTGGATCAACTAAACAAATGGACAATTCCTGCAGTTCCTTCTAGCCAAATATATAAATTTGGTCTTTTTGATCTCAAATCAAGATATGCTGTTAAGACCATTGAACAGACTGTTCAAGTTTCTGAAAATACTCAGACCATAAGATTATTAAGTAAAAAAGATTTACTTCCTTTTAAAGACTATAATTTTATTCATATTGGACTTGTGCAAATTGCCTTTAAACCATTAACTTTGCTGGGGTTAAATGCAAGTATTCTTGCATATGTTAGAGATGGTAGATGTAGAGATTTCAAGCCTTCTCTAGCTGCTTTAATTGAAACAAGTCTGTGTCATGGACCTGTTTATTTTAATGTTTCTCCAAATTTGAGTTTGTCTTTATCTGACAGAAATATTCTAGATGCTATGCAACTCACTATCAATACTAATGGGTATAATTTTACACCAGGTAGTGAAGTTATAACAATATGTTATAGAGTTTATTATAAAGTTTTAAATACACTTAATCCAAAGGTTAAGCAAATATCTTTTCCAGGGACAACAACTCTTGTCCAAACTAATTTATTAACTTCTAATATAGTGACCAATAGGTTAATTAAATGGAATGAAATTAACTTTCCTGAGTCATGGTCGCTACCACAAGCAGTAGAACCTAAACCTATCTTAAATAGAGAGATAGATCAGATTATCCAAACAGACAAAGGGAATATTTCCTACTACTTTTATTTTTGCTTTTATTTTTGTTTTTTCAACTTTAGTCATTATCAATGTGTCGATGGGGCCCAAAGTGTACCCGGCATTAATAATGATATTTTGTCTTTTTAGTTTACAAGACTCTAAGAATGTAATAGTAGTCTTTTAGAACCTACTTAAATAGTAGGCCTTTATTTTCCTATATAAGGCATGCAATGCCTCAGTTGTAATCACAACTTGAAAGCAATAAAATTCTCTCTGATAAATTGCCTTACTTTCTCCACTACTTCTCTTCCATTATTTTAGTGCTTTTTCTCTCAAGCTTCCACTAAGACTTTGTAATAGTCTTCCCATTTCTTCCTTCATCCTTGGTCGCGCTTCCTCCATTGATTCCTCTAAGGTACTACAATTCTTAATTATATGTTGTGTAACTAGATTGTTGTTGTGGTGAAGATGCCTTAAATATATATATATATATATATATATATATATATATATATATATATATATATATATATATATATATATATATATATATATATATATATATATCGGGCATAGGTCAAGGGCTCGTGACTTCCCTCACCTAGCATGCTAACACATAGGGTCGTCACCCCAACTCGATATATTTTATATATCGGAACAATAACTCATTATATGACATGTTATAATAACACATTAGCACAAGTAAGAACTTATATAAACAGTCCAACCATCATTTTATAATTAAAACATTGGTTCCCACACGTATACTAGGTTTTACGGTTTTTCGAGAGATTTGTAAATTCAACCAAATCAAACAAAACAACTTAGAACCACATCCAAACCAGAGCAACATCAATCCAATATTGTCACAATTGATTGGGAAAGGGATTAGAAGGAGTTTGGAGTCGAAAGGAGCATCGAAATGGGAATTCGGGCACCAGGGACAGATCGGGGCGCACAGTCCGTGCACATGAGCGCACAGTTTGCGCTTGATGTGCAGATTAGAACCTGAGACACAGAGATGCAAACACTGGTCGTGCTTGCCCTGCAAAATCTCAGTTTTGCTCGTTTTTGTCCCGTTTCGCTTTCCATTCGAATCCAATTTGTTCCCCAATCCAATTCCAAATTCAAAACAGATGATATATTCGGTCCCAAACATGCCAATATACAATCAATTATAATAGTGATTTCGCTCTATGTCTTCAAAACACAAAATTTTTGGAAAAAACCGTATTCGACTCAAAAAATTACGAAACGCGAAATTTCAAAAACTATTCAAACAAAACACACAAGCAAAATTCAAAATCCCTAAACGTGAGTAGAACTCACCTATCGTGATGAAAATCACGCAACCAAACGAGACTTTGAAGTTCCGACGATTTCGAAAACTTCCCGAACGGTACCAAACACGTCCAAGTACTCCCAAACCGAAACCAAGCTTCCCCAATGGCTCCAAAGTCAAATTCCAAGCTACCTAGATTTGCAATCAACAACCAAACACTCTCAAAATCACTTCAAACCACAATGTAGCTTCAATTTCACTCTCACTCAAGCTCCAAATGCACAAACAACCTTGTCAAAGTTAATTAGTTATAACAAGTTGGTCCTTTAAGTTGTTTTCGTATCACTTATGTCTTTTAAGTTATTTAATTGTAACTTTTAAAGGTCGGATAACTTGCACTTCTCAAATCTGAAAAATTCCCAAATTGTTAAAATTAAACCATTTAAATGACTTAAGTGTTACGAAAAACCTAAAGGATCAATTGTTCCAATTAAATAACTTAAAGAACCTAAGTCGTATGAAAAAAAAAACTTAAATGATCAACTTGTTACAATAAAATAACTTAAATGACCTATTGTGTAATTTTGCCTTAAATTTAAAAGAAATTTTTTTATAATCAATTATAAAGCTTAAATTTGTTTTAGGCCCCTGCAAATATAGTATGTTTTGGTTTAAGCCCTTACAAAAAAAAGTTTGTAAAAAGTCCTTTCAAAATACAGTGTTTTGATACTAGTCCTTCTGTTAGAGTTTTGTTAGATTGGCGTTAAAAAAAAACCAACGTGTCTACCACATGGATTTCAAATGCTGACTGTACAATTAAAAATAAAATATTCAAAAATTAAAATTAAAAAGGCATAAAAGAGTAAAGGGGGACGATCTATTCTTCTTCCCTTCTCTTCTCTTCTTCAAACCCTACAATCTCATCCTTTTTTCCAAAGCAAAACCCCTCTTCTTCAAACTCTACAATCTCATCCCTTTTTCCAAATTCAACAAAAGATAAATGTGAAGGAGAATATTATTGTTGATGATGGTGAGGCGTCCTCCTTCTCGTTAACCCATGAATATTTAAGCTTCCAATCCCCAATTCTTCAGTTGTTCATCACGTTTTTACCTTCCAATCCTCCTCTCCTTCTTCTTTTTATCTTTTGCACTCTTCCCTCTATGATTTTTATTCTCTCTTAAATTAACGTGTGTGGGTGTCAGATATGACTATGAGGTCCAACTATTGAATGAAAAATAATGGTTTGACCGTCGTAGGGTAGAAGAAGAAACGATGGAGAAGGGTTCTTGAACCAACCACGCTATATTTTCAGGGTCTTAAACCCTAACACACTATATTTGCAGGGTCCTAACACATATTTAAACCTTGATTTGTTAATCTACAGTCAGCATTTGAAAGCCACGTGGCAGACACATTGGCATTTTTTAACATGAGTCTAACAAAACTCTAACAAAAAGGCTAATATCAAAACACTGCATTTTGCAATGACTTTTTACTAAAAAAATTTGCAAGGGCTTAAACCAAAACACGCTATATTTGCAGGGGCCTAAATCATATTTAAGCCTAATTATAAATATATCATTTGATTTTTTTTATAAAACAATATGAAAATATAAAATTATATATATATATATGTATGTATCTATGTATGTATGTATGTATTGTATGTATTTATTTATATATATGAAATGAGTCTCTCTCTTATCTTCTTTAATGTGTTAAGCTATGAAGCCCGGATACATGATACGACACGATACAGATACGTGGATACGGAAAAATTTGAAAATCAACATACGATACGGCTGGGATACTTCAATAAAAAATTAAATTAAAATTAAAACAATAAAACATAACTAAAGATATTTCACTTTACTAATTGACAATTGCTCATAATACTCAATAGAAATGATCACACTTACAAAAAAGATACTTGTGATAAAAATAAATATGCATAGTACATTTTTTCCCACCTATTTCAAAATATATTCTTTCTCCAAAGAACATGTCTGAAAATATATACAATTTACCAACAAGGATTGGTCTAAGTGGTAACTAGACTTGGATCCCACCTCAAGGTCTCAGGTTCGAATATTGGGTGTGGCAAAAACTCTGCTGGGAGGAGAAAACCACACAGGGCGGCAAAGTTGGTGGTCGTGGCCAGCCAGGTTCCCCAGTGTAGATTAGTTATCAGCAAAGTCGGTGGAAACTGCGCACCGTAAACATGGTAACACTATATATATATATATATATATATATATTTACTGCCCCAAGTTAGAATATAGCAAAAAGAACATCATAAGTCATATCCAAAAGAAATTTCCAACTCCAACTGTGTCATTATCCTCCCCTCCATTTCCATCATCGAGAAATAACATAGCTTCCAACTCTGGTTCATCAAGAGACATCTCTGCTAATTCAATTCCAATACCATCATACAATTTACTGCCCCAAGTTAAAATTTAGCAAAAAGAACATCATAAGTCATATCCAAAAGAAATTTCCAACTCCAACTATGTCATTATCCTCCCCTCCATTTCCATCATCAAGAAATAACATAGCTTCCAACTCTGGTTCATCAAGAGACATCTCTGCTAATTCAATTCCAACACCATCAAGTGGATCATGTGCATCTCCACTAATGTCCCACAACCTGGTCTCTCCTTTACCATATCTTTCATATTTTCTAGACAAAAGATGAAGATTAGTATGCACATAAACCAAATCTTGTGCCCTTTTTTGATTCATTTTATTTCTCTTCAAAAATGGATAAAAGAGTAAGTACTCCAATTTCTCTCGCAGCATGAGAGGAACTTGGATGCACAAGAAGTTTTAATGCAAGCCTTTGGAGTAAAGGGGTAGAAGATCCATGCATCACCCACCATGTTTTTGCATCTAAGGTGCATCTATCTTCAATTGAATCAGAAGAAGCAAAATCACCACCACAAGATGAGAAATCAGAGAATTCAAAATATCTTCTTAGGCCTTTATTCCTCTCTCTCTAGAAATGTTACCATCTTGATGAGGAGGAACTCTATTTGAAGTTGACTAACCCACTCACTACTATAATACCTAAAATAAAATAAAAAACATTGCATTAAAATTCAAAGTAGGAGTATTCTAATTCAAAGACATAGTAATACAAAAATAATAATTTCCTTGGATTCAATGAATGTGCCAAGCAGTAAAGTGGTGTAGAACTTTTACCCCATCTAGAATTGAGAACAACATGGACACCATCATAGAAAGTAGATTATTCACTTGCTTCCTTTCCCTCTTGCCTAAATATAGTTGTCTTTACCTTTTCAATCATGGAATCACACATTTGATAAACCAAATAAAGAGTGGAAGAATCTGTGTCACATGCTCTAAGCATACTATATATGGGATCCGTGAAAGAAATAATGTAATCTATTTTATCCCACCTTAGATCACTTCAAACAAATTTTTTCACACGTGCAGCTCTTTGTTGATTGTCATCCTTATATGTATTCAATTGGTCACTGATAATCATTCTTTGCAAAGCACATTTCAACAACTTAACCCTTTTTAGCATCACTGTCATTGATGCAAAACAGGTTTCACCAATAGAGAGTAGTTTAAGTGTTGAAAACTCATTGAAGATGGCCAATCTCATCGAGTGAGTCATTATGTAAGTCTTGATAAAGGAAACATCCTCAACTATCTCAGTGATCAATTACATTCATTAAAAACCTTATCATTATCTTCAAGATTCTTAGTTGCACATGTATTTTTCAATGCTAAATTCAATGTATGGACTACTGATAACTCTATTTTATATAGAGTTATTCATACATTTAAACTTAGATAATTGCCTATTTTCAAGTATAATAAGTGCTAAATATAGTAGTAAGAATAAGATAACAACATCTGTGGTTTTAGATGAATGGAATCCATAACTTAGCATTTTGTATGTATATTGGTATGTTTGATGTGTTTGTTCAGTGCATCTGCAGTTAGTGCTTCTGCACCACTGTCGTGACCGGGGTCTCGACGCGGACGGCTCAAAAATAGATTATTTGAGGAGTCGCCACCCAATTTATTAATAATAGGAAAATTGAGAAAAACCTAATTTAAAGTTATTTGGTTTGCGTAACTAGATCGGATTCGGAAGTCGATTATGCGTAGGGAAGGGGCGAAAACCTAATTTCACTGCACCCCTAACACATCTGTCCTAAGACAGTTACCCTAAATTTGATTTGTGCAATAATTACTAAGTCGTTTAATTATTTGTTTACCCTAAATAAGACTTAATAAAATTTAGTAGAAATATAATTATTTACAAATGACTAATTTAAGAAAATTTTAGTTTGACTTGACAGGGAAACCTGCTCCTACGTACTCTCTGTTGCAATGAGAGACTCAAAGTCACGTAGTTCTTCCTGAAAATTTGTTTGTTGGTTGATTTTAATTTGGAAGGGGTTTAAGATCTAAGTTGTACAACCCGAGTCTCTTAAACCAGTGTTGCGGGATTGATAAGATGTACATCTCGATCAAAACCCATTTTTATTGCTATTTTGAAAAATAAGTTCTATATAATAATAAACTGATTAGGGGTTTTTTTGGAAAACGACATGTCGTTCGGTTTTAATTTTAAAGTGGTTTAGGACCAAGTTGTACAACTCGGGTCTCTCAAACCGGTGTTGGAAATTTGATAAGACGTACGTCTCGACCAAAATCCTAATTATGTTGTTGTTATTATTTTTGGAAAGGCTAAATACCAATAGATAAATACAATAATGATCCATGTGAGAAAACTGAGAAAAATAATGATAAAATTCGAAATGGGATGCAATAGTAAAAGAGGGTGCAATTAATTACAAGAGGGTTACATCATCAAATAGGGGGTCTAGAAACTAGAGGCCCAGTCACGTTTTTTTGGTTGTGATTGAATTTTTTTTTTTAAAAAAAAGCACAAAAGATTAAAATAAATAATAAATAAATACATTCAAAAAGAAAGGCAGAAAACGTGGGGTATGGATACCCACCCACAATTATTGCAAAACCTAAATTTCTCCCCTCCCTTTTCATTTTCCCAGCCGCTGCTCTAGGAGAGAGAGAAAACGAAACCAGCACATGAGAGAGAGGGAGATCTGATGAGAGAGTGGGAGAAAGGGAGAAATCGAACGGAGTAAGGGTTTTTAGGAGAGGGGAAAACGCGAAGGGAGTGGGGGTGACGGCGCCAGAAGTTATCGCCGGAGAAGACAGAGTTGCCGCCGGAGCTCTAACCGGCGATGGTGACGGGACCTTCGGGTTCGTATTTTTTGGCTTTCTCTCTGTCTAGCTTCGGTTTTCTCTCTTTCTTCCTCATCTTCTCCGACTCTATTTTTTTAGGTTGGTTATGGTTCTTGTTTTTAGATCTGTTGCTGGACTGTTTTGGGTGGTTGGTGGAGCTGCTGGTTTCGTGATTGTGGGAGGGGGAGAGGACGGTTTATGGTGGTTGGAGGGGTGGCGTGAGATTGGACGATGGTGGTGGCGATTTGGTGGTTGTTGGAAAGGAGGGTTCAGTTTGGGGGTGGTTCGGTGGAGATGGGTTTGGGTCCTGTCGGAGGGGTTTTGGTTTTGGGGGTTGGGTGAGATCAGAGGTGGGTTATGGTGGTTGTTTGGAGAGGGTGAGTTGTGGTGGTTGTTTGGAGAGACAGTGATTGAGGGTGAATGTTTATCGCCGTCTTCGTCCCCCATTTGACTGTGTTTAGACTCTGTTTATATATTAAAATTTTAGGTCTCTGCATTAACTACGGTTTGACTGCGCCTTGACTATTGTCTTCAGGTTTGGGCTTTGGATCGGACTCGACTCAATTCCTACTGCTTGTTGACCCATGGATCTGATGAAGCTGCTGTTTATTTATTAAATTAATATTTATTTTATTATCATTTTGGATTATTGTAAAAAAAACATTGCAACTAAATAGTTAAATAAAACTACTATTTTTTTTGTAATTTTTCAATTATGTATTTAATTATTTATTTTTTTGTTTAAGTAAAAATAACGGGAAAGTGACGAAAACTAGTAAAATGACGTTTTCAACAACTAAAACATGCAAAAAGTGCATATTTTCGTAATTTTTCGAGAAAACGTCAAAAATACCGTTAAAAATTGAGTGTTCACAACCACGAAAACAAAATGCTTCTGCACTAAAAGAATTTACACAATGCAATTGTATCTAGTGCTTCTGCACCTTCCTGCACCAAGATAGATTGAGCGACATTGAAAGCACCTCAATTCATGCCAAAGCTTTAGCACCTCTATGACATCATGCTTAATCAATCTTCACATGGAGTCACATAGCCACTTGCAAAATGTGGTGCCTACAATAGAAAACCATCATTAAGGATCATTCATAAGAGTCACATGACACTCTTTCATTGGACCTACACTTGAGATTAAGTGTTGCACTCAATTTCCTTCAATATGTTCTGAAAAGTAACCATAGTTAGCCTCTTTAGGTTAACTTGATCTCCAAGGAAACCTGATAACTCATATTTATATGAGTTATTTATACCTTTAATAATTAAATTAAGTAAGTTCTCAAGTAATAATAGTATAGTATTTATTGCATTTCTGTTAATATTAGGAAAGAAAGGGCTAAATCTTCGCTTTCTTATGAAATTGGCACATTTGGTGCCCTTGTGAAGGTTTTGATGTATTTTGTGAGTATTGCGGTGTTTAGCGCTATATAATACCTCTAACGCCATAAGCGTCTAGAAAGGTAGATCACCGAGCATCTAAAGTAAAAGTGCAATTTTGGCGCCAAGCTCATTAATCCAAGCTCCATATCTTGTGTCCACTGTACTTGCTGACATGCCCAGATTTTATTGGATCTTTGTGGACACTTGGCATCGCATGAGTGAAGAATAGTGGAGTTGGTGAAAAGCAAACATCAACTTTATTGACTTTTGAGAAGACATGCACTACATGCTAGGGGACTACATCATCTTCCTTCTCCCTTTTCCTTAGTGTGACCGAGAGTTAGAGAGAGTTTTAGAGAGAGATAGAACTTGATACATTTTCTTCTCCATTGAAACACTTGAAGCTTTTAGATTTTACTTTCTCTTCTTTTGTAATTTTCTGTTTTTTCTCATGGTGTGAAGTTCGATGATGTACCATCTTTGCGTGGATGATTAGGAGACTTCAAGATTGTATCTTTTGCACTTGTAATTTCCTTCTTACCTACGGTAATACAAGTATGTTTGTTTGTGTTATTTTGATGATGCTCAACATGAGCTAAACTCCTTGAGTTGGGTTGCTAGAACTTGTAATGAACCTTTGATATTACGTATATAATTTCTCACGTTTGTGTTTTAATCCTTGTGTTATAATTCTTCCAAACTGCTTTTATATTTGGCCACGTAGAACAAGTACCTCTGTGGATTCGGACATGAACCATGGAAAGACTTCAAGGATTAATATGAACGATAAGGTTGGTTAAAAGACATTTAACCAATTTTTTCTTCCTCCGGACATAGAAGTTGCAATAGTTTATAAAGCTTAAGTTTGTGGGATCTTGATTATACAGGGGTGAACTTATTTAGAACCTGACATAGGCATCTTGTAATGAAACCACGGCGTTAGTGATCGAAAGGCACAAAACATTTGCAATAGCGCTTAACGCTATAGCGTGTGACGTTATAGCGTCTTATTTCTCGGGAATTTACTTAGTGAAAGCAATCCAACTTACTTCTCTCATATCTTAAATTACTTTTTAATTTATTACTTTAACCAATCTCTGCTCAACCAACTTTGCTACTCAATTACGTGTTACTTGTTCCTCTAAGTGTAATTCCTTTTTAAACTCTAAAATTAATACCAATCTGTGGAGCGAACTTTACTTATCAATATATTACTTGTTGCGATTGTGTACACTTGCACATCACCTTTTCGCACAACAAGTTTTTGGCGCCGCCATGTTTGGGGATTGCATTTAATTTTTATTGTTTAGAAATTATTACATCCTTAGGAGGTTTTACCTTGGCATTTGTCTTTGGTGTGTTACGGGAAGTGCTATAGCGTTTGACGTTATAGTGTATGCCCGCATCGAACCACCCACTTGTGAGTTTGATCCAGAGCCCGAAAGAAGATTCGTAAGGCTAAGACGCCAACAAAGGCTACAACAACTCGGACTAACTATGTCCGAGCACTCTCATCATACTTGGTAGAGTCTCAATTGGTGGAGGAACGCCTCACAAATAGGAGGAAGAGGTCAAAGAGGTCAAAGAGGTGGAAGACAAGGTCCTTTTACCCATACGAAACCGATGAAGAATACTTTGTGCAGAGAGATGATTCATTAATCAATGACCTAATCAAATGGTGAATGACAGAGACAAAGCCAATGAGAGATTATGTTGTGTTTGATCCACATTCCATGGAAACAAGCATCACTAGGCTTTGTGGATCGCTACTCATTTCGAATTCAAGCCTATGATGTTCCAAATGCTCCAAACAATCGGGACAATTTGGAGGTTCCACTCAAGAAGATCCTTTTGCTCATCCGAGAAACTTTCTAGAAGTGTGCAAGAACTTCATTATCCTGGGGTGAGTGAGGATGCTTTCAGTCAAACTGTTCCCTTATTCTCTAAAAGATAGAGCTAAGGCTTGGTTGAATTCCTTGAGTCCAACTCCATCACCACTTGGGAAGATATGACAAAGAAGTTTCGGAGAAGTATTTCCCACCAAACAAGAATGCTAGGATGAGGAATGACATCACATCCTTCAACCAAAAAGAAGGTGAGACATTACATGAGGCTTGGGAGAGATGGAAGGAATTGCTTAGGAAGTGTCCACATCATGGAATTCCTATAGTAATTCGGATGGAGACTTTCTACAATGGGCTGGAAGCACCTACTAGATCTATGTTAGATGCCTCATCCGGGGTGTAATTCTTAACTCATCATATAATGAAGCTTGTGAGCTCATGAGCGCATTGCCATTAATGAGCTTCTTCATGGCCTACCAAAGCTGAATTCTACAAGGAAAGTAGTTGGGGTTCATGAAGTGAGTGAGGTTTCTCGCTCTCTCGGCCCAGTGGCAACTCGACAAACATGATAAAGGAATTAACATCGCCAACGCTATAGGCGTCGATGCTATAAATACTTAAAAGAGTCAACCGTAGCTGCAATTGAACAAGCTCCTCCTGGAGAAGCTAGTTGTGTATACTGTGGAGGGGCTCATCTTTATGAAGAATGCACAACAAATCCTGCTTCTGTCAATTATGTGGGTTACAACAGGGGTAACAACCCTTATTCCAATACATACAATCCTGGTTGGAGGAACCATCCTAACTTCAGGTGGGGGGGAGGAAATAATGCTAACACAAGCACAAATGCTCCTGCTATTCCCCCAGGTTTTCCAAGGCAACAACAACAACAACCTCCAAGACAGACTGCTCCTGCTCCTGCTATGGACAATTCAATGGAGTCTCTGCTAAGGTCATTCATCAGTGATTGTAAAACAACTATGCAGACTTATGAAGCATCCATCAAAACTCTGGAGAATCAAGTGGGACAGATTGCATCTGCTCTCACTCAAAGGCAAAATGGTGGACTCCCCTCTACTACTGAACCTTCTTCATCTCATGCTCCAGGCAAGGAGCAAGTGAAAGCAATAACCACCAGAAGTGGTAAGGAGGTAAGTACTGCACCCAAGAATTTAGAGTCAAGTGTTGCTGAAAATGAAAAAAAATTTCCTGACACTATAGCACCTAACGTTATAGCGTCAAATGCAAACAGAACACCTGAGCCTAAATTGGTGCCCGAATATCCTGCTCCACCCTACCCTCAAAGATTAAAAAAGGCACATGAGGACAAACAATTCAATAAATTCCTTGAGGTGTTAAAACAATTGCACATTAATGTTCCTCTAGTTGAGGCATTACAACAAATGCCCAACTATGCTAAATTCATGAAAGATGTTTTAACAAAGAAAAGAAGGTTGGGAGAATTTGAAACTGTGGCAATGACTGGGGAATGTAGCATGTTGATGCAAAATAAACTCCCCAGAAAATTAAAGGACCCTGGTAGTTTCACAATACCCTGCTCCATAGGAAATTTTTATTCTCGTCGTGTTTTTTGTGACTTATGGGCTAGTATTAACTTAATGCCTAAGTCCATTTACACACAGTTGGGTATAGGAACTGCCAGGCCTACTTCTGTAAGCCTCCAGTTAGCTGATAGGTCACTTGCCTATCCGGAGGGAATACTGGAGGATGTTTTAATTAAAGTAGATAAATTTGTTTTTCCTGTTGACTTTGTTATTTTAGATTTTGAAGCAGATGCAGAGGTGCCTATCATTCTGGGTAGACCCTTTTTGGCTACAGGAAAGACACTAATTGATGTACAAAAAGGAGAATTGACAATGAGAGTTAATGATCAAGAAGTTAAGATCAATGTTTTGAATGCATTAAAGCTTCCAGTGTCAATACTGAAGAGTGCTCCTTTATGGTTTCTCTTGACCAAGTGGTGCAAAAACATTTTCAAAAAACCAACAACCACTTGGGAAAGATACTTAACAATACTGATGAACATGAATTGTTGAAAGAAGAGGAATTTCAAGAAGAAAAGCAAGTCATGAATGAGGTTTGGGCTAGGAGATATGAGTCACTAGAGCAAGAGAGAACTCAAACCTAAAGAAAGAGTGTACCTTCCATTATTCAACCACCTGATCTAGAGCTGAAGGAATTGTCCAATCACCTGAAGTATGCATATTTGGGGGAGAATGAGACTCTACCTGTCATCATTTCTCGCTAGTTTGGATCAAAACCAAGAGGTGGAGCTCATTTCAACTCAAAAGACACAAGAAGGCAATAGGTTGGCAAATGTCGACATACATGGGATAAGTCCTACAATATGCATGCATAGGATTGTGTTGGAGGAGAATGCCAAACAAAGCATTGAAGGACAAAGAAGGCTTAATCCCATAATGAAGGAGGTAGTAAAGAAGGAAATCCTCAAGTGGTTAGATGCGAGAATTGTATATCCTATTTCTAACGATTGCATGGGTGAGCCACATGCATGTGTGTTCCCAAGAAAGGTGGTGTAAATCAGTAGTCACAAATGACAAAAATGAATTAATTCCCACAAGAACGTTGGTATCGTTGGAGGATTTGCATGGACTATAGGAAATTGAACAAGGCCACAAAGAAGGACCATTTCCTCTCCCTTTTATTGATCAAATGCTAGATAGACTTCTTTGGTAAGGACTATTCTTGCTTTCTTGATGGCTACTCGGCTATAATCAAATAGCAATTGTCCCCAAGACCAACAAAAGACCACATTCACATGTCCTTATGGCACATTTGCTTTTAGAAGAATGCCCTTTGGGTGTGCAATGCCCCTCGCAACTTTCGAGAGATGTATGATGTCCATATTCTCTCGATTTCATTGAAAAATCTATGGAGGTTTTTATGGATGATTTCTCTGTGTTTGGGGATAGTTTTCGGATGTGTTTAGACAACTTGGAAGAAATACTTGATAAGGTGTGAAGAAACAAACCTTGTGCTTAATTGGGAGAAGTGTCACTTCATGGTGCAAGAGGAATTGTACTAGGGCATAGGATTTCCAAGAAAGGCTTAGAGGTGGATAGGGCCAAGATTGAAGTTATTGAGAATTGCCACCCCCTCAAGTGTCAAAGGTATAAGAAGTTTCCTTGGGCATGCTTTTTCTATAGGAGATTCATTAAAGATTTCTCAAAGATCTCAAAGCCTCTATGTCAACTCCTTCAACATGATACCACATTCAATTTTGATGAAGCTCGCTTGAAGCATTTCAGAAATTAAAGATAGCATTAGTCATCTTTACTTTGTTATTGTCACTCCCGATTGGAGTAAACCTTTTGAGTTAATGTGTGATGCAAGTGACTATCTTTGTGGGAGTGTGTGTGCTTGGCCAAAGGTATGACAAAATCTTTCATTCTATATATTATGCAAGCAAAACACTTGTAGAGGCACAATTAAATTACACTCATCACGAGAAAAAGAGCTATTGGTCGTGGTGTTTGCATTTGACAAATTCGGATCGTACTTGGTGGGCACAAAAGTTATTGTTTTTACAGATCACTCACCCATCAAGTACTTGATCTCTAAGAAAGATGCAAAACCAAGGCTAATTAGATGGGTTCTCCTCCTCCAAGAATTTGACTTGGAAATTCGTGATAAGAAGGGGGTGGAGAACCGTGTCACGATCATTTATCTAGGCTTGAAGGTGCGGTACATCACAGGTGAAATTAAAGAAATCTTCCCGGATGAGAAGTTGTTAACGATATCTCTGCAAAAAAGTAACGCTATATAGCGGTTGCCGCTATAACGCAAGACGCTATAGCGTCGATGATACCGCTCCCTTGGTTTGCGAGACATTGTGAATAACTTGGTGAGCGGTGTGTGCTGCAGATCTAAACTATCAACAGAGAAAACGGTTTTTCCATATAGTAAAGGACTATTATTGGGATGAACCCTTTCTTTACAAAAAATGTCATGATCAAGTGATAAGAAGATGCCTTGCAGAAGAAGAACAACCTCAAGTGTTAGAGCATTGTCATGCATCACCATGTGGTGGACACTTTGGAGGAACTAGAACAGCTGCAAAGGTGCTGCAATGTGGATATTACTGGCCTACATTATTCAAAGATGCTCAGGAATTGGTGAAGAGCTGTGCAAAGTGTCAAAGGACTGGGAACATCTCAAACAAGCATGAAATGCCCTTAACCAACATTCTAGAGATTGAACTCTTTGATGTGTGGGGCATGGATTTCATGGGTCCCTTTCCTCCTTCTCATGGGAATTTGTACATATTGGTGGCTGTGAATTATGTTTCAAAATGGGTTGAAGCTATGGCTCTCCCCAATAATGATGCCAAGTCAGTTAGCAAGTTCCTTCAGAAGAACATATTCACCAGATATGGGACACCTAGAGCAATCATCAGTGATGAGGGTTCTCACTTCTGCAACAAGTTGATTGAGTCTCTCTTGGGAAAATATGGGGTGAGGCATAAAATTGCCACTGCTTATCACCCACAAACAAATGGGCAAGCTGAATTGTCCAATAGAGAGATCAAGAGGATGCTTGAAAAGATGGTGGGACCTTTAAGAAAGGATTGGTCAATCCATTTGGATGATGCATTATGGGCTTACAGGACAGCCTTCAAAACACCTTTGGGAATGTCTCCCTATAGACTTGTGTTTGGAAAAGCTTGCCACCTCCCTATTGAATTACAACACAAAGCTCATTGGGCCATCAAAAAGCTCAACTTTGATTATGATAGGGCTGGTAGGGAAAGGCTGCTTCAGTTGAATGAGCTTGAAGAGATTAGGCATGTGATAACTCATATTTATATGAGTTATTTATGCTCTTATTACTTAACTTAATTCAAGTTCTTAAGTAATATTGTTGTTTAATTAAGTAAATATATGTTGTTTAGTGTAAAAGAGGGTTAGGTACTGATTATATGACAAATTGGCACTTTTGGTGCTTTCTTGTTATTTTTAATGTGTTTGTTCGATTTACTGACATTAGCGCTATAGCGGCGAGCGCTATAGCGTTGGATTCGCACTGATGATGAGAGAAAACGGAAAAGCGATTCTGCGCTTTCCAAAGCGTGTCGATCATCAGCGTAGAAGCGATCGAGAGCAGTTCTGCATCACCACCCACACTTTTGCTTTATAGGACACTTGTCTATTTTGTAATGGTAGTTGGTAATAGTTGGTGGGATGGCTTTTCACCTTTTTTGAGAGATATTTTCTTTATATTGAAGTCTTAAAACTTCATCTTGAATCTTAGTTTTGTTTGGTTTAGAGAGAGAGAGAGTTAGAAATAACTCTTAAACTCCATTTTCGCCCAAGCTCCATTTTCACAATAAAGAGTAGATTTTCTGCGATCTTTGCGAGAGACGCTATATAGCGGCAAAGCGCTATAAGCGGCACAGAGCTGTCATCATTTGGAGTGTTTTCCACCTCTTGGTGATTTCGGTTTTATGGCTTTAGGTAACACTTTTATGTCAGTATTTCTTGTGTTGTTGCTCATCATGAGCTAATTCTCTTGTAGTTGGATGCTTAAAGCTTTGTAATGAACCTTTAGTATCGCGTATATAATATTTCACGTTTTATGCTTTCAATCTTTGTGTGTTACTTCTTTCAAACTTGTTTTAGAAATGATCACTAAAATAGGTATATTCATGGGTACAGACATGGTCCATGATTCGAACTCAAAGATTGATATGAGCGAAAGGTTGTTTAAAGACATTTAACCAATGTTTGCTAAATCTAGACATAGAAAGGCAATAGTTCATAGGGCAAAAGTCGTGGGTTCTTTATTATACTGAGGGTGAACTTATTTAGAACCTAGACATAGGCATCTTGTAATGAAACCACGGCGTTAGTGGTGAAAAGCACAAAATCATTTGCAATGTCAGCTTGACGCTATAGCGTGAGACGCTATAGCGCCTTACTTCTGGGAAATTACTTAGCAAAGAGCATTCCAACTACTCTCACTCTGAATTTCTACTTATAATCTATCTTATTTGCTTTTGTACATTTATGTTGATAACATTAATGATTTGACAACTTGTTATTGTTATTTATGTACTCACTAGCTAAATTACTAATTTAAATATAGAAGTAAACTCAACAATCCTCGTGGGAACGATCTTTACTTATCATTATATTACTTGTTGCAATTGTGTACACTTGCACATCACCTTTACGCACAACAAGTTTTTGGCGCCGTTGCCGGGGATTGTGAAAGTTAATTTCTATTATTTAGTTAGTAAGTTTAGTTTGTTTTTTTTAGTGTGTTCTGTTTTTCAGCAATTTTTTTTTAATTTGCATTGTGCTTTGTGTTTGTAATGTATTCTCTTTGTTGTTATTAGTGTTACTATTTGTTTTTAGTGTTTTGTGAGAAAAAAAAAACCACTTTATGCCATGGACCATTGGAGTTTTGACTTTATGCAAGAAATGAATGAATTGAATGATCAACAACAATGTTTCAATTATGATTTCCATGAGAGTGAACATAAAATGGGCTGTTATGAGACAAATTTCATGCCCATGACAGCCCAAAATATGGATTATAGCATGGGAAATGTTGTGTATGAGCAAGATTCATATTCTCAAGCTCAAACCGAAGGACTACATGAGGACAACTTTGAATTGAAAGAACTCTTAGCTCAATTCCTTTAGGATATCAAAGTGGATAGAGACAACTCTCAAGTGTCATGCAATAATATGGAAGAGAGTTGTATTGAAGAGGTGGTTGAGCAAAATGAAGAAAATTTCAAAGAACTCTTAGCTCCTTTCATTGAATATATGAAGGTGTATCATGACAACTTTGAAGCTTCATGTAAGAATATAGAGGCTCACATTAAGACAATTATGGAGCATCTAAAAGAAGAGAGTTGTGTTGAGGAAGTGGTTGAGCTAGAAGAAAAGAGTTGTATAGAATATGTGGTTGAGCAAGAGGAAGAAAAAGAGAGTCTAGAGTGTGAACTTGAATGTGGTCATTTGGAAGTAGTGGTAGAAAACCAAAAAAATTGTGTAGTTGTAGAAAAACAAAAATTCAAAAATAGTGACAAGGGAGAAAATCCAAGGTTGAGGTATGAAAAGAGTCATGTGACAATTGAGATTCAACCTTTGGTAATTGAAGAAAAGATTCCTCCGCAAAATGAGCTTCAAAATTTTCAAGAAAGGGGAAATTCCTATCCCAAATGTTTGTTGGTTGGTGCATGGGAATACTTGCTTCCATATGCCAAATACATGGGATTTCTGACCAAAAAGAGAAAGCGGAAGGATGATATTTTCTTCTTGTCCTATTATCCACCCTAACTTGGGGTTGGAATTCCAAGTCTGGCTGAGGACTCTTAAACCAAGCGCTACTGGGAGGCAACCCAGAATTTTTATTCTAATATTTGTTGTTTTTGTTTCTATTTTGATGTTGCAGGGCTGACCAATTGCATTGATGAAGTGAGCTTTAATTGTGAAGCGCTATAGCACCTGATGCTATAGCGTCAACTACTGCAACAGCTGAAACTAAACAAGAAAAGAATTGTGTTTTGTTCACCAACCAGTAACTCTTCCCTCTTGTGTTGTGTTGTGTTGTGTTATTTTGTGTTGTGGTGTTAATTGTTTCCAAATAAACTTGTTGGATGTTGTAGCATTTGTAATAACATCTAGCAATTGTGTATGATTTCAAAAAGTATGTTGTGTTAAATGTTTTTAATTTCAGTATTGTAGTGTCCAAAAGGCCTCTCCCATTAGAATTGCATGAGAAGTAAAGACCGTGCTGAGTCTTAAGTTTGGGGGAGGACCTTAAATGTGTTTAATGTTATGTATAAAATGTTAATTTTATGTGTTTAATATTATGTTTGTTGAATAGAAAGCATGATCAGTTGCAATTCCTAGTCTTTCAATAATAGAATGTGTATCTTCTTGGGCTAAATTTAATGATGATTAAGTGTATATGTGTAGTGTAGCCTTGTTTGATTGATGACTAGTCTTATTGCTTGCTTGCTACACAAAAATCTCGTGCTTAAGTAGAAACTTAGTTAGCTAAGGACTATCTGATGCTTAAGTTAGTCCTGGTTAACCAAGGTGGAATCAAATCTTGAATAAAAACCTTGAAGAGCTTTTGAAGCTAAGTTTGGGGGTGCACAAGTTATATAAAGGCTAGGTATCAAGATCCTAGGGTGGTTAGTGAATTAGGACTTCATTGTACTCATATGTATTAGAGATACTTTTGTAATGGTTTGAAACTACCCAAACAAAAGTCGAAATGCTCCAAAAACAAATGTATATATGTAAAAAAAAAAAAAAAGAAGAATAAATGCTAAAGGAGCTCAGTAATGAGGGGGTTGCAGTCAAGAATTATGTTCATCAAAGTTCCAGCGTTATAGCATCAAACGTTATAACGTTGCTGATTTATATTCAATAGTTAGAATCATCGACCATAGATCTGAAATACCTAATCAAGCCCTTTGTCATGCTTGAAATCCTCATTTCTTGTGTGAAGTTGTTAGTCTATTCACTTTGTTTTGAAAAAGTCTTTGATTTCACCAAAAGAAAGCCATTCTTTCCGAGGCTAAGAGAAATCTAAATCTAGCTAGGAATTGAGATGAGTCGAGAGATCACACACTCACAAATGAGCAATAATAATTCTAGATGTTGTGAAAAACAATGGTGCGTGTGTATGTGTGGGTGTGAATTTGAAAGTTTGGCCCATTAAGAACATTTTTGGAAAAATGCTTTGATTTAGGAAAGCAACTGGTTTTGCCTTTCTATCTTGTCATTGTTCTGCTTCTCTATTAGTTGTTTGTCTTTGTAAATAGTCATTACTTGGGGACAAGCAATGGTTTAAGTTTGGGGAGTGATAACTCTTATCAATAAGAGTTATTCATGCTTTCAAGACTTAAATAAATGTGAGTTCTAAAGTAATAATTTTTTTAGAGAAATATTGTTATTGTGTTGTTTGTGCGGCTAATTTATGTCATTGTTTCTTTGATGTTGTGTTGTTTGTTCTTTGTCAAGCGTCATTACTTGAGGGCACGCAATGGTTTAAGTTTGGGGTGTGATAACTCATATTTATATGAGTTATTTATGCTCTTATTACTTAACTTAATTCAAGTTCTTAAGTAATATTGTTGTTTAATTAAGTAAATATATGTTGTTTAGTGTAAAAGAGGGTTAGGAACCGATTATATGACAAATTGGCACTTTTGGTGCTTTCTTGTTATTTTTAATGTGTTTGTTCGATTTACAACATTAGGCGCTATAATGCGCACGCTATAAGCGTTGGATTCTGCAAATGATGAGAGAAAAACTAAAAGCGGTTTACGTAGTTTCCAAAGCGTGTCGAGATCAACGTAGAAGCGATCGAGAGACAGTTCCTGCATCAGCCACCCACCTTTTGCTTTATAGGACACTTGTCTATTTTGTAATGGTAGTTGGTAATAGTTGGTGGGATGGCTTTTCACCTTTTTTGAGAGATATTTTCTTTATATTGAAGTCTTAAAACTTCATCTTGAATCTTGGTTTTGCTGGTTTAGAAGAGAGGAGAGTTAGAAATAACTCTTAAACTCCATTTTCGTCCAAGCTCCATTTTCACAATAAAGAGTAGATTTTCTGCAGATCTTTGCGAGAGAGAGACGCTATAGCGGCAAGCGCTATAGCGGCACGGGAGCTGTCATCATTTGGAGTGTTTTCCACCTCTTGGTGATTTCGGTTTTATGGCTTTAGGTAACACTTTTATGCTGTATTTCTTGTGTTGTTGCTCATCATGAGCTAATTCTCTTGTAGTTTTGTAATGAACCTTTAGTATCGCGTATATAATATTTCACGTTTTGCGTTTCAATCTTTGTGTGTTACTTCTTTCAAACTTGTTTTAGAAATGATCAGCTAAAATAGGTATATTCATGGGTACAGACATGGTCCATGATTCGAACTCAAAGATTGATATGAACGAAAGGTTGTTTAAAGACATTTAACCAATGTTTGCTAAATCTAGACATAGAAAGGCAATAGTTCATAGGGCAAAAGCTGTGGGTTCTTTATTATACAGGGGTGAACTTATTTAGAACCTAGACATAGGCATCTTGTAATGAAACCACAGCGTTAGTGGATCTGAAAAGCACAAAATCATTTGCAATAACAGCTTGACGCTATAGCGTGAGACACTATAGCGCCTTACTTCTGGGAAATTACTTAGCAAAGAGCATTCCAACTACTCTCACTCTGAATTTCTACTTATAATCTATCTTATTTGCTTTTATACATTTATGTTGATAACATTAATGATTTGACAACTTGTTATTGTTATTTATGTACTCACTAGCTAAATTACTAATTTAAATATAGAAGTAAACTCAACAATCCTCGTGGGAACGATCTTTACTTATCATTATATTACTTGTTGCGATTGTGTAAACTTGCACATCACCTTTACGCACAACAAGTTTTTGGCGCCGTTGCCGGGGATTGTGAAAGTTAATTTCTATTATTTAGTTAGTAAGTTTAGTTTGTTTTTTTTAGTGTGTTCTGTTTTTCAGCAATTTTTTTTTTAATTTGCATTGTGCTTTGTGTTTGTAATGTATTCTCTTTGTTGTTATTAGTGTTACTATTTGTTTTTAGTGTTTTGTGAGAAAAAAAACCACTTTATGCCATGGACCATTGGAGTTTTGACTTTATGCAAGAAATGAATGAATTGAATGATCAACAACAATGTTTCAATTATGATTTCCATGAGAGTGAACATAAAAGGGGCTGTTATGAGACAAATTTCATGCCCCATGAGAGTGAAGACTCTTAAAGCAAGCGCTCTTGGGAGGCACCCCAAAGGTTTCACTAATCAACATTTCTTTTATTTTTATTTTATTGTGCAGGAGGGAAAATTATTGTGTTGAGGAAGTTGAAAAAATTGAAAATCTAGTGTGTGATATTGACGCTATAGCGTCAAGATGTGGTAGCTGGCATCATGACGTGGCGTGCGCGCTCTGTTCACTTCAACTGCTTCACCCTATGCACCCACGTGTGACAACCCCCAATCACTTCAGTCACTCCGCCCCATCAACAACGGTCACTTCATTCAATTCCCAATAACCTCTCACTCAACCACTCCCTTCCCTTTCTTTCTTTCTAACCGTTGTTTCTTCTTCTTCTCTAACCCCCATCGTTCCATAACTCCTATTCCTTCTCTCTCTGCAACTAATTTTCCATTCCTTCACAAATCCTTTTCATTCTATCAAAAATCCCTAAAATGGTGAAGAAACACTCAGTTTCAAAACCCCCTAGAAAAACCAAAGCATCAGAACCAAGTCCATCAAAGCCTCTGGACCTAAAGGATGATCCTGCGCGTTACTGGAAAATGAATTTCATAGCGGAGAGGGGTTTCAAAACAGAAAAAGCCCCTGATGTGTTCACGTCTACCGTTACAGCGTTAGGATGGCAGAAATTCATCAAGCACCTAGGAGAATTTGTGGTGCCATTGGTAAGGGAATTTTACAAGGGTATTCCTCCTCCAAAAGGGGGAAAGCCCCAAACCTATTCCATGGTTAGGGGTGAGATGGTTGATTTCAGTCCAAGTGCAATCAATGAGCACTTCAAGTTAGGTTATTCTGGAAAGGCGTTGGAGAAAAAGCTTGATACTTGGGGCTGTGATGAAATGGAGGAGGTAAAGAAGAGAATCTGTGTGGAAGAAGCAACTTGGGAAAGATTTGGGTCAAAATTCAAGGTGAAGAAGGCATTCCTGGTGGATGAGGCTGCTATGTGGTTCACTTTTATCAGGCACTCACTCATGCCCACTTCTCACACAACCAATGTGGAGAAGGACAGATTAATTGTGTTGGATGCTATCTTGGAGGGGGAAATCATTGACGTGGGAAAGATTATTGCAAGGGAGATTGAGAAAAGTAGACTGAAAACTGATGGTAATCTCTATTTCCCTTGTTTAATTACTGAATTGTGTAAGCAGGCTGAAGTGGAAATTGAGATTCGTGATGAAAGAAGAACTCCTCAAGGAGACATCCCTGCTGTGTTCAAGCCCAGGCAAAGAAGTTCTAGCGCTATAGCGTTTGATGCTATAGCGCTTAATCAATTGAAAAAGAACCAGCAAGCACTATGCAAGTTTGTAAAGGCCAAATTTGAGTGGGAGAAAGTTGTGATGGAGAAGTTGTCCAGGGGAAAAGAATTGATGGAACCCCCTGTTTTCCCTGAATGGTTGATTGAGGAAGAGGGTGTGCAGGAGTCACCTCAAGAAAAAGAAAGGGTCACTAAAAAGGCCTCTGCAGATGCACTCAAGAAGAGAGCAAGGCCACCCCGCTGAAGAAAGTGAAGAGTCCTGCTAAGAAAAAGACAAAGGTGAGCAGTGAGGAATC
The DNA here is from genome assembly GCA_020916435.1 of Oxytropis ochrocephala. Taxonomy (NCBI): domain Eukaryota; kingdom Viridiplantae; phylum Streptophyta; class Magnoliopsida; order Fabales; family Fabaceae; genus Oxytropis; species Oxytropis ochrocephala. The sequence goes on along the minus strand of CM037090.1, from coordinate 48,583,123 downwards.
TCTGAATACTGAAGATTTGGAGGAACTCAATGAGGAAGATGAAGAGGAAACAAGGAGGCGATGAAGGAAGTTAATGATTACGAGGAGGAGGAAGAGTCTCGAGTCGGGGTGAAATCGGTGAGGAGAGCCTAGAAAAGAGGAAGGATCGGAGAGTGAAGAATATGAGGAAGTACATGCGACCCCACACCTAGCCCTACCGGACCACCCTCACCACAAATGCCTTCCCCACAAGCCCAAGACCAAGTCATTCCCGAAACCCCCAATATGAAACCACCATCCTCCACCCATCCCAACCAAAGAAAAATCACCCCAACAACACAACAAACACCAACTCCACCTGAGCCAGCACAAACAGAACCACCTGTCCAAATCCCCATTCCCAGAAAAGAACCAAGTCCACCACCAGCATCACCACAACAACCTATTCCCCAAAATCCTCTGTGTGACCTCGCTTGCGCTTATATGGCGTCGATGCTATAGCGCTGCGCAACTCGTAAAAAGCCCAACCTCATCCGTGTCAAGTGTAACCAAATCTCTCTAGGCTTAAGCAAAAAGCCCAAAGGAGCTCACAATCAAAAACTAACATTATTGCAGGTTCAGAAGAAGAAGCTCAGGCTATGGTTGATAGCCCTCCCAAGGAGGTAGTTCAAGACCCATTGCCATCTGGCACACCAAGCCGTAGTCTGAAGGAGAAGCATGTTGCCATAAAGAGGCCAACATATGCATCTGCAAGAAGGAGCCCAGGTGCCAAGCTTGCTGTGATTGAGGAAGATGAGCAAGGAAGTGTGCAGCCGGGAGCACAAGGATCTGCAAAGGACGTATCTGAACAGGAGAAAGAAGCTGCTAGCAAGTTAGCAGAAATGAAGGCCTCAAAAGAGATGGAAGCCACAAGTGGTAGCGCTATAGCGTCTGATGCTATAGCGCCTGATCAAGGCCAGAAAGAAGAGAAAAAGAAGAAAAAGGCTGCAAAGCCTACTCAGCCAAGTCATGTCAGTTCAAGGACCAGGTCTGGTCTAATCAAGAAATAAGTTTAATATCTTGTTAGAGTAGTTTTAGTTGTTATGTGTTTTTCAATAAATTGTGAAGCGCTATAGCGTCTTGTCTTGCGCTTCACAGATGTTAAAAGACTTGTTTTGATTTTGTTGATTGTGTTTGTCTTAGGCCTCCTCCTAGTCCATTAGAGCAGTGAGGACACTGCTCACTTTTGTTGTGGGGAGGACCTAAAGTTATTAGTGTTTTTAAAGTTATCAGTGTTTCATTTTAACTATAATCATTGAATGTATTCTCTTTGGGCTAGTTTTAGTGATGATTGTGTGAGTGAGTAAAGAGAGCCATGCTTTTAAATAAAATCTTTGTTTATTAGTGCTCCTACACATAAAAATCTCTGTGCTTAAGGAAAAACTTAGTTAGCCTAGGACTATCTGATGCTTAGGTTAGTCCTGGTTAACCAAGGTGACATCAAAACTTGACTAAAAACTTGAAGAGCTTTAGAAGCTAAGTTTGGGGGTACTTGGATTGCATAAAGGCTAGGTACAAAGGTCTTAGGGTGGCTAGTGACGAAGAAAGTCACTGTAAATAAAGTATATATATATATGTAAAAGGCTGAAGCTACCTGAAACAAAAGCTGGGTTGTTCCAAAAAGGCCACAATGTTAAAAAAAAAAAGTGCCAAAGGAACTCAGTAATGAGGGGGCTTCAGTCTGCAAAGTTGTCAATTTTTGTTCACCCGCTATAGCGTCTCTGTGTAGTCATTAGGTTAGGAACACTAGCCACGGGCCTGAAGTATCTAATCAAGCCCTTTGTCATGTCTGAAATCCCTCAAGTCTGTGTGAAAATGTTAGTCTAGTCATTGTTTTGAAAGAAATTTTGGTGTCACCAAAAGAAGGCCACTCTTCCCAAGGCTAAGAAAAATCTGAATCTAGCTAGGAATTGAGATGAGTCAGAGATCACACACACACTATTGAGCAGTAATAAGCTTAGAAGTTGATTAAAATGCATTGGTGTGTTGGTGTGAGTGTGAATCTGAATTACTAAGCCATTGAGAATATATTTGAATGAGTGTGCTTAGAAATGAAGAACTGATCAGGTAATGTGTTATGTTATGTGAATAAGTGTCAGTATGTTTTGTCTTTGCAAGTGTCATTACTTGAGGACAAGCAATGGTTTAAGTTTGGGGGTGTGATAACTCATATTTATATGAGTTATTTATACCTTTAATCATTAAATTAAGTAAGTTCTCAAGTAATAATAGTATAGTATTTATTGCATTTCTGTTAATATTAGGAAAGAAATGGCTAAATACTGCTTTGCTATGAAATTGGCACATTTGGTGCCCTTGTGAAGGTTTTGATGTATTTTGTGAGTATTGCAGTGTTTAGCGCTATAGCGTCTAACGCTATAGCGTCTAGAAGGTAGATCAGCTGAGCATCTAAAGTAAAAGTACAATTTTGGCGCCAAGCTCATTAATCCAAGCTCCATATCTTGTGTCCACTGTACTTGCTGACATGCCCGGATTTTATTGGATCTTTGTGGACACTTGGCATCGCATGAGTGAAGAATAGTGGAGTTGGTGAAAAGCAAACATCAACTTTATTGACTTTTGAGAAGACATGCACTACATGCTAGGGGACTACATCATCTTCCTTCTCCCTTTTCCTTAGTGTGACCGAGAGTTAGAGAGAGTTTTAGAGAGAGATAGAACTTGATACATTTTCTTCTCCATTGAAACACTTGAAGCTTTTAGATTTTACTTTCTCTTCTTTTGTAATTTTCTGCTTTTTCTCATGGTGTGAAGCTGATGATGTACCATCTTTGCGTGGATGATTAGGAGACTTCAAGATTGTATCTTTTGCACTTGTAATTTCCTTCTTACCTACGGTAATACAAGTATGTTTGTTTGTGTTATTTTGATGATGCTCAACATGAGCTAAACTCCTTGAGTTGGGTTGCTAGAACTTGTAATGAACCTTTGATATTACGTATATAATTTCTCACGTTTGTGTTTTAATCCTTGTGTTATAATTCTTCCAAACCTGTTTTATATTTGGCCACGTAGAACAAGTACCTCTGTGGATTCAGACATGAACCATGGAAAGACTTCAAGGATTAATATGAACGACAAGGTTGGTTAAAGACATTTAACCAATTTTTGCTTCCTCTAGACATAGAAGTTGCAATAGTTTATAAAGCTTAAGCTGTGGGATCTTGATTATACAGAGGTGAACTTATTTAGAACCTAGACATAGGCATCTTGTAATGAAACCCTGGCGTTAGTGACTGAAAGGCACAAAACATTTGCAACAGCGCTTAACGCTATAGCGTGTGACGTTATAGCGTCTTATTTCTGGGAATTTACTTAGTGAAAGCAATCCAACTTACTTCTCTCATATCTTAAATTACTTTTTAATTTATTACTTTAACCAATCTCTGTTCAACTGAACTTTGCTACTCAATTACGTGTTACTTGTTCCTCTAAGTGTAATTCCTTTTTAAACTCTAAAATTAATACCAATCCATGTGGAGACGAACTTTACTTATCAATATATTACTTGTTGCGATTGTGTACACTTGCACATCACCTTTTCGCACAACAAAACCCTCATATGAAGGAAAGCTCCAAAGCTACATAAAGGCTTCACTTCTCACTTAGAAAATCATCCATTTACTTCCATATTTACTCTTCTCTTGTAATTTCTTTTCTAGTTTAAGTTAGTGGTAGTTTTGTAAGAAGGTAAGGAAGAAATTGACGACTTCTCCATTCACTTCTTCATAGAGTTAATTAAGTAGAAGGAATCAGTGCATCTGCACCACTTGGAATCTCATGCAAATGAACCTCAATTTGTGTAACTTCTACCTTATTGATTTCTTTTTGTATTATGCATTATAATATGTTCTTTGCAGATTCTCTCTATTATATCATGTCTAATATGAGCTACTTTTCTTTAGTTGAGATGTTCAAACTTTATAATGAGCTTTTGAGTATGTTATTGTGTTTTCAAGTGGTGTAAGCATTTTTGGTTCTTGTGTTATACTACTTCCATCTTGTTTTAAGGTTGATAGCTTAAAATGAGTAGAGTTATATTCACAGACATGGTTTTTAACTAGAAATCAAGAACTGATAAGGGTGAGTGTTTTAATAAAGGCTTTGTTAACTTGTTTAATAAAGAACACTTTGTTAATTCCTTGTTAAGTCCTAGACATAGGATAACATAGTCCTTAGGGTGATACAGTAGGTACTTTAAAGACATGAGTGAACTTATTTAGCATGCCTAAACATAGGAAGCTTGTAATGAAACTCTAAAAAAAGCAACTGAAAGACACGTACTGGTGCAACTGCACCACAGAAAACACAATACTTTCAAAAGTAAGTTATTTAGTGAAGACATCTCAACTATCTTTCTCAACTGTTTTCCTCTACATTTTATTGTTTGTTTACATTCTGTTTACTTCAAATCCAACAACCCAAATTGTGAGTAGTGTACCTGCACGTTATGTTTTATAAACATATAAGAATTTAAACAATCCCTGTGGGTTCGACATTTTCTAATCACTATATTGCTTGTTGTACTGTGTATACTTGCACATCTTTTCAGCACACCAACTACACAAACTGTCCAAAAGATATTAGCGAACTCAGCTTCCATCAACATTCCTGCAGCCTTACAAACAGGAGCATTATCTGTTATGATTTGCACAACATTTGATGGCCCTATCTCCTTGATTACATCCTTTATTATGTTAGCCACACAATGCTTGGCTTTATAGTCCCTAGAACCATCATCTGCCTTCAAAAACATAGGCCATCCTTCACTAATAGCCATGAAATTTATCAATGGTCTTCTTTGCACATCTATGCAGCCATCAGAAACCAATTAACTCCTTTCAATGTCGATAAAGATTTGATAGGCTCAAGCATTCTCTCAACATGAGACCTCTCTTGTTTCAAAAGACTAGTTCTCAAAGCATTATAACTAGGTGGGAGAAAACCACTTAGGTTGTGATTAGCAGCAAATGAATAGGAAATAACAAAGTAAGGATTCCTAGCACGATGAAACGATAAACTGTAACACCCCTTACTTTTAATACTACTTAGCAAATTAAATCAGAGTTTTTCAAAAACCACTCACAAGAGAGTGCTACATTTTCTACAAGACAAATATACAAGAAGCAATGGCGCAATCAACAGTTATCAGAGTGACATATAACACCTCGGCCAAATGGAACGAGTTCATAAAAACACATGTTTTAATTTACAACACAGTCGGAATAAAACATGTTCCAAAATAACATCAAGTTACTTTTCAAAAACCAACCCAAACGACCTCTAAACTACTCGGCCCCTAGTGTTACATATCAGAGCAACGACGACGCCAAACGACACTGAGTGAGGACACCTCTACTCGGGGGTACCTGCAAGTTGCCAACATGAGAAGCAACATAAAAGCAGTAGGGTGAGTCTCTAAACACATATAATAAGGTTTATGACAAGCATTATGCTAAGCAAACACATATAAACACATCGGCACAACACACAATAACACAATTATTTAGTGCATGAGTTATATGCATGATGCAGACCCAAACTCCAAGGGCATATGCATGATGGATCCATTAAGACCAAGTCTTCTCTATCACCTTAGGATCAAAGTCCTCTGCTTTCACCATAGGACCAAAGTCCTCTGCTTTCACCATTATGCTTATGATTTATGCGACACCATGAACAATGCATAACACACAAAGATATACATCATTCAATTAAATCATAACACAATTCCAAAGAACTCACCATTTAGACCGCAACCTTACATTTCATAATTAGGACCTAAGTCCTCTACTCACCTCTAGGATCAAGTCCTCTGCGTTCACCCTTTTCGTTTATTTAATGCCCCTCAGGGACTTCAACATTTATTACTTCTCTACTCGTAGCCCTACGGCCAAACAACTCCCACACATCATTACGGCACTAAGGCCGACGCGTCTCATCACCCTACAAACGCTAAGACTATCGCCTCACCTCACCAAACATCTCGGCTCCAAGTAGTGGCCCAGAAAGTCACCACGAGGACTACCATGACACTTAGGACTAAAACGTCAATTAGGGACTAAAATGACTACACCATTTAACCCCTCACGTACTTGGCACTCAAAACGACGCTCACAAATTGCGCCCAAAGAACAATCAAGCGCTTACACTAGTGTTAAAACATCACCTCGGCACCTATAGCACCTCGGCACACTCGGCACCTCGGCACGCTTGACACGTTGGCATGCCCACACTCTACTCCACTCATAGTCACTTCACTTCACACGAACGTATTTTACTTCCTCTATAATACCACCTAGTTACTCCACGCTTGAACACACTGCGATTGAACGCAACATCTCACCTCGGCAAGTACACCTAGGTATGATATACTCTACATCTCTCTACCATAACACATCGGTTGCTACACGCCATACGTTATCAAGGCACTTCAAAGCCAGCCTACGCCTAAGTACTCTATCTCGGCCTAAGCATCTCGGCCTACTTACCCTACACCTCGGCAAGTACAAACCGATACTTATACCTAGTCTCAGGTACTCATACACTTAGTTACTGGTGCTCTATCACTCACCTCGGCTCCTATGACCTCGTTACTTACGTTCTTGACACTTACGATTATTCACTTAAGTTCCAAACTACGTGGAAAGTAACCTCACCTCGGCAATCCTAAACCGACTACTCCATTTAACTCAAACGCACACTCGTCACTTTATGATGTACGTTTTTTTCACTACTCTCTGTTATCCTAAGCCTATTCTTTAAGAACCTCCCATGATTATGTTGCTCACCCTCACTCACTCTAGCTCACTTTGGGGTGAGAGTTTCCTCGGCTCCCATTTCACTCCTTGATCCTTCGTACGATCAACTCTCTCATCCACTCCACACAACTCCACTGAAGTGAGCCAAAACACAACATCAAAAACATCAAAACACACCAAGCATGCAAAACAACTCAGCAAACATAACTACAATCTACTCACACATAACAACTCATCATAACACAAAATTATATGTGAGAAGAGAGCCCCCTAACCTTGTTCAATGAGAGTAGAACACACTCTCTTCACTTGAAACCCTCCGCTTAACACTCGCAAAGAACTCTTCTCCTTGAGCTTGAGCTTCTTCTACGCCGAAAGCTCTTCCTTCTCTCTAGAAAATGATCTCACCTACCAACTTCTCTCTCTTACTTTCCCTTTGACTTTTCTTGATAATTTTTGGTAATGAATGCTCCCTCTCCTTCGACACTCTTCTATGAGTCAACAACTTGGGCTTCTAATGGCTCATGGGCCTCTCATGGCTCATGGGCCTCTACGCCCACCTTCCACATTCACCTAAGCATCTCCTAAATGGAATAAACTTCTAATTAATACTTGACTTAACTAAAATGTTGTAAACCTTAAATAACTCAATCAAATAATTAATTGAACTATTTTGGGGTGTTACAACTCTCCCCCACTTAGAATATTTCGTCCTCGAAATCTTACCCAAGCAAATAACTCGTGATAGGCTTCCTCGCATCTTGCTCTCCAGCTCCCAAGTAGCATGCTCACCAGCAGCTCCAAACCAAACCACCTTCACTAGCTTGATCTCTTTTCCTCTTAAAGTCTTCACTTCTCGGCCTTCAATCCTGATCGGCACTGTCTCCACAGTCAAGTTCTCCCTTACTTGCACGTTGTCCATCTGAATTACATGGGACGGGTCTGAAATATATTTCCTCAGCTGAGATACATGGAACACATTATGCAAATTTGATAGGTTAGGTGGCAAAGCAACTCGGTAAGCCACCTTCCCAACTCTCTCTAGGATCTGGTATGGACCAATAAAACGAGGGGACAACTTCTTAGCCTTCAAAGCTCGACCCACACCAGTCACCGGATTGACTCTCAGAAACACATGCTCACCGACTTGAAATTCCAAATCCTTCCTCCTCTTGTCATGGTAACTCTTCTGCCTACTCTGCGAAGCCTTCATTTTCTCTTGAATTTGCTTTACCTTCTCGGTGGTCTCTCGCACGACCTCGGGTCCGAGTACCACACCTTCTCCTGACTCACTCCAACACAATGGAGTCCTGCACCTCCTCCCATACAATGCCTCAAAGGGTGCCATCCCTACGCTAGGATGAAAATTGTTGTTGTACGTGAACTCAATCAGTGGTAGATACGAATCCCACGCTCCTCCTTGCTCAAGAACACACGCTCTCAAAGAAGTCCTCCAACGATCGGATGGTCCTCTCGGACCGACCATCGATCCGCAGGGGTGATATGCCGAGCTCAGCGCAATTTCGCACCCAACGCGTCTTGCAAACTTTCCTGCACTCGAAGTAAACCTCGGGTCTCTCATGCGAAATAATAGTTCGAGGAACCCCGTGTAGCTTTACGATCACTTGGATGTATATCTCTCGCCAACCTTGACATCGGATAGGTGAGGTTGATGGGAATGAAATGAGCAGACTTCGTCAATCTCCATCCACCACTACCCAAATGGTATCAAACCTCCCATCGTACTTCGCAAACCGGGTTACAAAATCCATCGCAATCTTTGTCCCACTTCCACTGAATCTTCAATGGTTGCAACAACCCCGCGGCTTCGATGTTCTACCTTGGACTTCCGACAAACCGCATAAGCGCATACAAACCGGGCTACATCATTCTTCATACCTTGCCACCAAAACAACCCCTTCAAGTCTTGATACATCTTAGTCGCTACCGGATGAATACTCACTTTTACTCCTATGACACTCTTCCAAGATTGCTCTCTTGATCTTCTCGCCATCGTGACACAAATCCGAGTTCTATACCTTAGCAATCCTTGCGCATCCAACTCAAAATCTTCGTTCTCAACTCGGCCACACCGCCGCCACGCCTACAAGCTTGACGCCGACCTGCGCTTTCTTTTGATGTCACTCGAAATTGCTCGTGATTTTCAAATTCCCAACTTAATGCTTTGAGGAGTTAGCTCACACACTAAACTTAGGTCTCTCGAATTGCTCAATTAGCTCTAGCTCTTTTACCATCATTGCCGATGCATGCAACGATTTCCTACTTAGCGCATCACCACCATATTTGCCTTCCCGGGTGATAGTTCAACCCAAAATCATAGTCCTTCAAAGAGCTCCAACCATCTCCTCTCGCCTCATGTTCACTCTCCTTCGATCAAACAGATATCGCAAACTCTTATGGTCACTAAACACTTCAACCTTGAGCCATATAGATAATGCCTCCATATTTTCAATGCAAACACCACTACAGCGTGAGCTCCAAATCGTGCGTAGGGTAGTTCTTCTCATGAATTTTCAATTGCCTTGAAGCGTAAGCAACTACCTTACCTTCTTGCATCAATACGCAACCCAAACCCAACTTAGACGCATCACAGTACACCACAAAAGGCTCATTTGGATTAGGCAACGTCAGGACAGGAGACGTTGTCAATCTCTTCTTCAATTCTTGGAAACTTTCTTCACACTGCGCGTCCCACACAAATGCCTTCCCTTTACAGGTCAACTGAGTTAATGGCAACGCCAACTTGGAAAACCCCTCAATGAACCTTCTGTAATACCCAGCCAAACCCAGAAAACTTCTCACCTCAGTGGCCGACTTGGGTGCTTCCCATTGCAACACAAACGACTTTGGAAGGATCAATCGCTATACCTTCACTGGAGATCACATGACCTAGGAAATTCACTGCCCTCAACCAGAATTCACACTTGGATAACTTGGCGTACATCTTCTTATCCTTCAATACCTCTAACACCAATCTCAGATGCTTGGCGTGCTCCTCCTCTGACTTGGAGTAGACTAAAATGTCATCAATGAATACAACAACAAAATGGTCTAGGTACTCATGAAATATACGGTTCATATACTCCATGAACACTCCAGGAGCATTCGTCACACCAAATGGCATTACGTAATACTCATAAGTGCCCATACCGAGTTCTAAATGCCATCTTAGGAATGTCCTCGTCCCTCACCTTGATCTGATGGTACCCTGACCTCGGGTCAATCTTCGAAAATACTTGCGCACCCACCAACTGGTCCATCAAATCATCAATTCTTGGGAGTGGGTACTTGTTCTTAATTGTTACCTTGTTCAACTATCTGTAATCCACGCATAATCTCATACCTCCATCCTTCTTTTTCACCAATAACACGGTGTGCCCCAAGGCGACACGCTTGGCCTTATGAACCTCTTCTCCAAGGAACTCTTCCAACTGCTTCTTCAACTCGGCTAGCTCAGCTGCAGACATCCTATAAGGTGCCATAGACACCGGCCTAGTTCCCGGTACTAACTCAATGCCAACTCGACTTCTTCTCGTGGAACCTCAGGAATCTCGTCTGGGAACACTTCTGCGAACTCTCGCACCACTGGCACTTCACCAACTTTAGCTCGGCTCTCTGCAGACAATGTCACACTCAGCGCAAACAACGTAGCTCCTTCCTTCATTACCTTGCGCAGCTGCTCGGCAGACATCAGAACAAATTCTTCCTCCTCGGCAGAAGGGAAACTCACAGTCCTCTCAAAACAATTGATATGGACATGGTTATCCACTAACCAATCCATACCGAGGATGACATCCATCCCCTCCAATGGTAGGCAAATCAAATTAACAATGAAGTCTTTGCCAAAGACTGACAGAGGGCACTTCGCACACACCAGAGAGGCAGTCACCGAACCCTTGGCTGGAGTATCGATAACCTTCTCCCTCATCATAGAAGACAAGACTAAATCCAATTTCTTAGCACACAAAGCAGAAATGAAAGAATGCGTGGCACCAGTATCCACTATTGCAATCAAAGGAATGCCATTTATAAAACACGTACCTTTTATCTCATTCACCACCTCGGACCCAGCAAGAGCGAATACCTTTCCAACATTCTTTTCCTTCTTCGGCTTGGGACACCTCAAACTAATATGCCCTGCCTCCCCACAGTTGTAGCAAACGATATCCTTCTTCCCACAGTCTGGAGCCTTGTGGCCCTCCTTGCCACACTTAAAGCACTTAACGACTGAGCACTCAAAACTTTTGTGACCAGGTTTTCCACATTTGAAACACACTATACTCGGAGGAGCGTCTCCCCCACTTGGCGCCTTGGCCCAACCAGCTTTCCACTTTCCTTTACCCTTTCCACCAGAACCCTCGTAAGGCTTAGCACGATATTGAGAATTCTCGCTTCTCCTTCCAGCCTTTATAGGTGGTAGTCGCGGCCACCTTGTCTTCCTCGAAGATTCTGCAGCTATTCACCAGCTGAGCAAACACCCTTATCTGTTGATACCCAATGGCCTGCTTGATGTCGGGCCTTAAACCATTCTCAAACTTAATACACTTGGAGAACTCAGCAGTAGCTCCAGTGTAATGGGGGTAGAACTTCACCAACTCGGTAAACTTTGTCGCGTACTCGACCACTGACTTACTCCCCTGCTTCAACTCTAAAAATTCCATTTCTTTCTTTCCCTTAACATCTTCGTGATAATACTTCATCAGAACTCTCTCTGAAAATATCCTGGTGATTTCTTCTTCAAAGAATCTCCAACCTTTGAAGATTTTCGAGCCACTACCATCCGCCTCCTCGGCTAGCATGTGGGTACCAAACCTCACCTTTTCGCAATCGAACACTCCATCACTCGAAAGATCCTTTCTATTTCCTTTAACTGTGCCATAGCTCCGTCAGATCATACCTCCCTTTGAAAGTAGGAGGATTCTCCTCTCAAACGTAGCCAACCTCCTCGCTCCCAAGATCCTCGTCACGAGGTCGATTCCCCATAGCGATCGCCATCGCCTCCAAGCGCAGCCTATGGCGTCATTATTCCTCCCAAATTTCTTCCACCATTACACTAAACATATAAACAAAATCTACTTAGAACGAGCTATAAAACTCGAAGTTCTGGGAACTCAAGACTCAATACTTGGTCGGACAAGACCAGACTATTGCTCTGATACCACTATTGTAACACCCCCTTACTTTTAATACTACTTAGCAAATTAAATCAAAGTTTTTCAAAAACCACTCACAAGAGAGTGCTACATTTTCTACAAGACAAATATACAAGAAGCAATGGCGCAATCAACAGTTATCAGAGTGACATATAACACCTCGGCCAAATGGAACGAGTTCATAAAAACATATGTTTTAATTTACAACACAGTCGGAATAAAACATGTTCCAAAATAACATCAAGTTACTTTTCAAAAACCAACCCAAACGACTCTAAAACTACTCGGCCCCTAGTGTTGTTACATATCAGAGCAACGACGACGCCAAACGACACTGAGTGAGGACACCTCTACTCGGGGGTACCTGCAAGTTGCCAACATGAGAAGCAACATAAAAGCAGTAGGGTGAGTCTCTAAACACATATAATAAGGTTTATGACAAGCATTATGCTAAGCAAACACATATAAACACATCGGCACAACACACAATAACACAATTATTTAGTGCATGAGTTATATGCATGATGCAGACCCAAACTCCAAGGGCATATGCATGATGGATCCATTAAGACCGAAGTCTTCTGCTATCACCTTAGGACCAAGTCCTCTGCTTTCACCATAGGACCAAGTCCTCTCAGATTCACCATTATGCTTATGATTTATGCGACACCATGAACAATGCATAACACACAAAGATATACATCATTCAATTAAATCATAACACAATTCCAAAGAACTCACCATTTAGATCGCAACCTTCTGCTCATAATTAGGACCTAAGTCCTCTGCTCACCTCTAGGACCAAGTCCTCTGCTTCACCCTTTTCGCTTTATTTAATGCCCCTCGTGGGACTTCAACATTTATTACTTCTACTGCTCGTAGCCTACGGCCAAACAACTCTCACACATCATTACGACACTAAGGCCGACGCCTCTGATCGGCCTACAGCACTAAGAAGATCGCCCTCAGCTAACCAAACATCTCGGCTCCAAGTAGTGGCCCAGAAAGTCACCACGAGGACTACCATGACACTTAGGACTAAAACGTCAATTAGGGACTAAAATGACTACACCATTTAACCCCTCACGTACTTGGCACTCAAAACGACGCCACACGGTTGTGTCCAAAGAACAATCAAGCGCTTACACTAGTGTTAAAACATCACCTCGGCACCTATAGCACCTCGGCACACTCGGCACCTCGGCACGTTTGACACCTTGGCATGCCCACACTCTACTCCACTCATAGTCACTTCACTTCACACGAACGTATTTTACTTCCTCTATAATACCACCTAGTTACTCTACGCTTGAACACACCGCGATTGAACGCAACATCTCACCTCGGCAAGTACACCTAGGTATGATATACTCTACATCTCGACCATAACACATCGGTTGCTACACGCTATACGTTATCAAGGCACTTCAGCAGCTACGCCTAAGTACTCTATCTCGGCCTAAGCATCTCGGCCTACTTATCCTACACCTCGGCAAGTACAAACTGATACTTATACCTAGTCTCAGGTACTCATACACTTAGTTACTGGTGCTCTATCACTCACCTCGGCTCCTATGACCTCGTTACTTACGTTCTTGACACTTACGATTATTCACGTAAGTTCCAGCTTACGTATGGAAAGTAACCTCACCTCGGCAATCCTAAACCGACTACTCCATTTAACTCAAACGCACACTCGTCACTTTATGATGTACGTTTTCAGCTACTCCTCTGTTATCCTAAGCCTATTCTTTAAGAACCTCCCCATGATTATGTTGCTCACCCTCACTCACTCTAGCTCACTGGGACTGAGAGTTTCCTCAGCTCCCATTTCACTCCTTGATCCTTCGTACGATCAACTCTCTCATCCACTCCACACAACTCCACCGGGCCGAGCCAAAACACAACATCAAAAACATCAAAACACACCAAGCATGCAAAACAACTCAAAGAAACATAACTACAATCTACTCACACATAACAACTCATCATAACACAAAATTATACGTGAGAAGAGAGCCCCTAACCTTGTTCAACTTGAGTAGAACACACTCTCTTCACTCGAAACCCTCCAGCTTAACACTCGCAAAGAACTCTTCTCCTTGAGCTTGAGCTTCTTCTACGCCGAAAGCTCTTCCTTCTCTCTAGAAAATGATCTCACCTACCAACTTCTCTCTCTTACTTTCCCTTTGACTTTTCTTGATAATTTTTGGTAATGAATGCTCCCTCTCCTTCGACACTCTTCTATGAGTCAACAACTTGGGCTTCTAATGGCTCATGGGCCTCTCATGGCTCATGGGCCTCTACGCCCACCTTCCACATTCACCTAAGCATCTCCTAAATGGAATAAACTTCTAATTAATACTTGACTTAACTAAAATGTTGTAAACCTTAAATAACTCAATCAAATAATTAATTGAACTATTTTGGGGTGTTACATAAACCCCCGAATAAAACATCCTTTCTATATTTGCTCTGAGATGATTCCTTTCATCTAAATTAAAATCATTTTCTATACCACCTCTTCTTCTCTTTTGTGGCATTGTTGGTGGTATTGGACACAATTTTTCAGTAGGCAATGGAACTCTTTTAGGTTTTAATCTATTCTTAGTCTCTTCACAAATTCGATTTAAATCAGCTAAGATAAAATCACTTACCTTAGGATAAGCAACAACCCACAATTGGGTAGTTTGAGTAAGTGTGCTTTCATTCTGAAATATGAAGTCTTCGCCGTTTTTTGACAAAAGTTGCAAGACCAAACCTTGTTGTCACCTCCTTCGTCTTTCTTCTCTGATATCTTGACAAATTTCCAAAGTGGAGTGTGGACAAAGGTTCTTTTGAAGCAACTAGGCTTGAAATACTTTCTTCCACGAGAGGCATTTTTCAAACTACAAAAGAAACACACAAGGTAGATTAAAAAATGCAATGGACTAGAAACAATAGTAGCATGGATGAAGTCATTTTTTTGTATTTTATTCTTTAATGGTGACATTAAAGCTGATGAATGTTTCAATTTGGCTTGAGATACTTGACATTAAATAGTTATTAAAACAAGCTTAAAGAACAAAACTAAACACACAACTTTAAAAACAAAATTACCTACTGAAACAAACTTAAAAAACAAAACTAAACACAAAAACTTTAAAAACAAAATCACAGAGAGCGTATAGAGAAGAGCATAGCATTTAGCAAGCATAGGTTTAGAAAAACTATAAAATAGAAAACTGAAATAAACACACAACTATGCACAAAATAGAGCGCGTCTCTCAAGGCTGAAATTTGAAAACCCAAAGTCGAAAATAGAAAGTGGGGGTTGCGGTGGCTCGTGTGGTGGATTTCATGGTAGTCCCGTGTCTAGTCGTTGGTGATGGAGCACTTCACAAATGATGAACGCCACGGCGTGCTCCAGATTTTGTGTGTTTCATGGTGCAAATGTGAATCAACCAACAGTTTTGCACATGAATCCACGGACAATTCCAAAAAACTGATACAATCGTGAATCAGCCAATAATGAATCAATAAGGCGGTTTTTCGAGCGAGTGGCGTCAACGCTCATGCACTGCGAGTGGACCATGTCTGTTCAGCGAAAAAAGGAAGCCTCCCGTGGTTGAGTGTGAGGCACTGGTGTGGAAAATAGTATGCAAGTATACATAGTCACACAAGTAATATAATGATAAGAAAAGGCCGAACCCACAGGGATTATGTAAAGCTTTGTATAGTTCAGAGTGTACACTTAGTGTGTCTACACTATTCACAATTGGTTGGAGTGTTCAAAGTTATAAAAACAATATAAACCCTAAATGTGTGTAAGGAATCAGTGAGATAAAGTAGTTGAGATGTTTTCACCAAGTAAATCACTTCTAAGTGGTTTTAGTGGAGTATGCAGTGTGGGTACAATGGATGCAGCTGCAATAGTGTGTGTCTTTCAGTCACTTTCTTCAGAGTTTCATTACAAGCTTCCTATGTCTAGGCATACTAAATAGGTTCACTCCTGTCTCTTAAGCTCCCACTGTATCACCCTAATAACTATGTTATCCTATGTCTAGGACTTAACACAGATTTAACAAGCAATTCCTTATTAAATCTAGTTTAACAAAGATGTTGTTACAAACACTCATTCTTATTAACTCTTGATGTCTTAAATGTAACCCATGTCTACTGCTACAAGTTTACCTATTCTAAAGTGATCAATTCCAGAATAAGTTTTGAAAGAAGTATTACACAAGAGTTAAAATGCATACACTATATATATATAAACCACATTTACTTACTTAGAAGTTCATTACAAGGCTACAACATCTCAACTAAAGGAATTTAGCACATGTTACTCATAATATAATAGAAAGAATTTGCAAAGATCATAATCAAATGAGTAATATAACAAAAGAACTCAAAAGGATAGAGATTTGATAACTCATATTTATATGAGTTATTTATACCTCTAATCATTAAATTAGGTAAGTTCTCAAGTAATATTAGGATAGTATTTATGGCATTTATGTTAATATTAGGAAAGGAAGAGCTAAACACTGCTTTGCTATGAAATTGGCACATTTGGTGCCCTGGTGAATGTTTTGATGTATTTTGTGAAGTAGTGCAGTGTTTAGCGCTATAGCGTCTAACGCTATAGCGTCAAGAAGGCAGATCAGCTGAGCATCTAAAGGAAAAGTGCAATTTTGGCGCCAAGCTCATTAATCCAAGCTCCATATCTTGTGTCCACTGTGCTTGCTGACATGTGCGGATTTTATTGGATATGTGTGGACACTTGGCATCGCATGAGTGAGGAATAGTGGAGTTGGTGAAAAAGCAAACATCACCTCTATTGACTTTTGAGAAGATTTGTACCACATGCTAGAAGTCTAGGGGTGTGCTGATTTCCTTCCCTTCCAACGGATATAGAGAGAGTATTGGTAGAGAGAGGGAGTGTGACAATTTCTTCTTCTCCATTGATACACTTTTGAAGCTTTTGCATTTTCTATTCTTCTTTCTTTTGTAATTTTCTCAGATTTCTCACTTGTGTAAGGTCGATGATGTACCATCTCTCGTGGATGATTCGGAGACTTCAAGCTTGTATCTTTTGCACTTGTATTGTCCTTCTTACCTACGGTAATGCAAGTATTTGTATTTGTGTTATTTTGATGATGCTCAACATGAGCTAAACTCTTTGAGTTGGGTTGCTATAAGCTTGTAATGAACCTTTAATATTACGTATATAATTTCTCACGCTTTTGTGTTTTAATCTTTGTGTTATAATTCTTTCAATCTTTTTTATATTTGGCCACGTAAAACAAGAACTTCTTCGTGGATTCAGACATGAATCATAGAAAGAACTCAAGGGTTAATATAAACGAGAAGGTTGGTTAAAGACATTTAGCCAATTTTTGCTTCCTCTAGACATAGAAGTTGCAATAGTTTATAAAGCTTAAGCTGTGGGATCTTGAATATACAAGGGTGAACTTATTTAGAACCTAGACATAGGCATCTTGTAATGAAACCCTGGCGCTAGTGACTGAAAGTGTAACGCCCCAAAAATAATTTAAGCATTTATTTAATTAATTAATTAAGTAGTATTTGGTAGGTTGTTTTAAAATAATAATAGAGAAATTAATTTAGAGGAGGGATGGTGAATAGTAAAGAAGCGAGTGGTAAATTTAACTAGGAAGAGGAGTAGTATTAGAAACCAATTACGGTAAAAAGGACCCAAGTCGCTTAAGCCCAATGTACATAAAGCCTAGGGTTAGTGCTCTCTCATTTTTTGGAAGGGAGGGAGCGTGAGAGAGAGGGGAGAAAATCGGGTCAAGAAAGAAAGAAACGTAAGGAGAGAAGAGAGAAAGGGATCATGCGAGAGAGTGAGAAGAAAAGGGAAGGAGAAGCGCAAGGAGAAGAGGGAAAGAAGAAGAGGAGATCGCTCGTGGTGTCACTGTGGGTTCCGCACGTGTTTTCCTTCATCTTCTCCGAGCTTACGTATTCGAGGTAAGGGAGTCTCGCACTATAAGGGTTTATATAATGGTTAGTATGTAGGAGGGTAGCTCTATGATGCCTAGGAAGTATTTGTTGATATGTGTTGTTGAATGGTTGACGCCTTGTGAATTGTTGATGTTTTGTGAATCGCTGATATTTTGCTTGATGAGTAGTTGGTGTTCTTCCTTGAGATGATTGAATGGAGATGATTGATAATTGTTGATGATATTGTTTGAGCATGAGATGATTGAGAATTGCATTGTTGCTGTGTTGATCGTGTGATGGTATCTCGTATTGTTAGAAGCCAAGAATCGATTCACTCTTATGTTTTTGAAGCCAAGAATCGATTCACTCTTATGTTTTTGAAGCCAAGAATCGATTCACTCTTATGTTTTTGAAGCCAAGAATCGATTCACTCTTATGTTTTTAAAGCCAAGAATCGATTCCCTTTGTGTTATTTAGGTCAAGAATCGATTTCCCCTTGTATTTTAAGAGAGGGAAATCGATCACCGCCTCCAACAATCGATCGCTTCGCTTCAAAATGCCCTTGTTATGTTTTCGCTATATCTTTCGAACCGGGAACCCGATTGAGGTGTTCTAAGATGCGTTGGAAAGCTTATTCAGAGACCTAACTGAACATTCTACTTTTAAGGCAAAATAAACCGTTTATTGTTGCTGTCTTGCTGTTTTTAATTGTCATATGAGCTGCCGTTTTATAAAAAGGAAAATGTGCTGTTTTCGCTATTAAAAGGTGAGGTTTATCTTAATTTGAATATGTGTTCCCTAAGCTTAAAATGCGATGTTTCCTCGAGTAAAATGTGGTGTTTGTCTAAATCGAAAGGCGATGTTTTCTAAATGTAAATGGGGTATTTTTCTGGATGGAATGAGGGTGTCTTCTAAAATCTAATGTGATGTCTAAATTGATTTGAATTGATAATGATTCGTGGAATAGGATTTTGATTCGACTCAAGCGTTATACTACTAGTGTGCTATTTGACTATGGCTAGACCGTGGTTTACCGCTAAGGCCGTAATTTCTTTCATCGTGTATTTACAAGGGCATCATCGAGAGCCTTGCAAATGTGGCCACCATTCAAGTGTAAGTAGTATCGCTTACACGAGTAATCCCATAGTCAATTAGTCTTACTATTTTATAACCCATGAATATATAAAGGGTAATTGTATGTTGATATGTATCTTGGTCAGAAATGATGCCGTGAAGTTGATGTGAGTGTGTTGTGTGACGCACGATGTGAAGTTGATGTGGGTGTGTTGTGTGACGACGATGTGAAGTTGATGTGTGTGTGTGTGTGTTGTCTAATTGATGAGTGGGTCATTAGGACCAAAGTGAAGATAATGATAGTGATGGGTCTGTTATGGCCAAAAGCGACGGTGATGTTATGTTTACGATAAAATGTTATAAGCGGCGATAAAATATTATGTTTACGATAAAATGTTATGTTTATGGTGTGATGATGTAAGTGACGGTGATGATATGTGGAACTAGCGTGTGTTGTGTGTTCATGAAGTCTCATGCATTTTCATATGCACGATAAGCGGCGATGAAGAGGTCGCGGTCTAAGCGACGAAAGGTCGCGGGCCTAGCGACGATATGCCCACCAGGCAACAAATAAGCGACGATGATGGTACCACATGCATGTTTGCATTTTCATACATATGCATAAAAGCGATGTAGTTACTTGTTGGTGTGTTTGCTGTGTTGTTTGCCGATGTTGTCTGTGATGGGTGAAATGCGACGTTGGGTGAGTTATGGTAATTATAGATGTTGTTCTCTAATATATTGACTATTATATTTGCCTTTATGCTGTTTGAAGACTCACCCTTTCTGCTTGGAATGTTGCTCTATCGTGGCAACGCTGCAGGTACCCGCAAGTGAAGGTCTTGCTGCCTTCTCTGTTAGCTGTTGGGGTGTCTGTCGAGTCGCTCTCTGATACCGTAGCACCTAGGGGGCGTAGTAGAAGTTGTTAGTTTATTTAACTAGCTGGTTAATGATTCTATTGATGTTTTGAGACGTGTTTGAGTGACCTTGGCGAGTTACTATTTTTATTTCCGTTGTGATGAAATTCTTGAAGTTTAAATTTGATGACGAGTGCTATGTTGCACGAACCTTGACGAGTAAAAATGACGATTTTTATTTATGACGATGTGGCACTTCTTTTCTATTCAGTTAAATTAATTTTTGTGAAAACAATTTACTCTGATAAATGACGTGTAATTTATGGGGTAGAAAAGGGGTGTTACAGAAAGGCACAAAATATTTGCAACAGCGCTTAACGCTATAGCGTGTGACGTTATAGCGTCTTGTTTCTGGGAATTTACGTAGTGAAAGCAATCCAACTTATTTCTCTCATATTTTAACTCACTGTTAACTTGTTACTTTAACAATCTTTGTTCAACTGAAACTTTGTTACTCAAACTATTTGCTACTTGTTCCTCTAAGTGTAATTCCTTTTAAACTCTAAAATTAATACCAATCCTCGTGGAGACTTAACTCTACTTATCAAGATATTACTTGTTGCGATTGTGTACACTTGCACAACTACTTTTCGCACAACAAGTTTTTGGCGCCGCTGTTGTGGGATTGCATTTAATTTTTATTGTTTAGAAATTATTACATCCTTAGGAGGTTTTACCTTGGCAATTGTCCGTGGTGTGTTACAGAAGTGCTATAGCGCTTTACGTTATCGCGTATGCCCGCATCGTAACCACCCACTTTTGAGTTTGATCCTCGAACCGCAGAGAAGATTCGTAAGGCTAAGAAGCCAACAAAGGTTACAACAACTCGCACTCAACTATGTCCAACACTCTCATCGATCGGTAGAGGCACAATTGGGGGAAGAACTCCTCACAAATAGGAGGAAGAATGCCAAGAGGTGGAAGGCAAGGTCCTTTTACCCATACCGGGTTGATAATGAATACCGGTACAGAGACAGTTCATTAATCAAGGACTCGATCAAATGGTGAATGACAGAGACAAAGCCAATGAGAGATTATGCCGTGTTTGATCCACATTCCATGGAAACAAGCATCACTAGGCCTCGTGATGACTGCTACTCACTTTGAGTTCAAGCCTATGACGCTCCAAATGCTCCAAACAATCGGACAATTTGGAGGTTCTTCTCAAGAAGATCCTTTTGCTCATCCGAGAAACTTCCTTGAAGTGTGCAAGTAATTTCATTATCCTGTGGGTGAGTGAGGATGCTTTCAGTCAAACTGCTCCCTTATTCTTTAAAAAGACAGAGCAAAGCTTGGTTGAACTCCTTGAGTCCAATTCTATCACAACTTGGGAAGATATGACAAAGAAGTTTCGGAGAAGTATTTCCCACCAAACAAAAATGCAAGGATGAGGAATGACATCACATCCTTCAAGCAAAAAGAGGTGAATCATTACATGAGGCTTGGGAAAGGTGGAAGGAGTTGCTTAGAAATGTCCACATCATGGAATTCCTATAGTAATTCAAATGGAGACTTTTATAATGGGCTGAGGCACCTACTAGGTCCATGTTGATGCCTCATCCGAGGTGTAATTCAACTCATCATATAATGACGCTTGTGAGCTCATAGAGCGCATTGCCATTAATGCTTCTTCATGGCCTACCGAAGGCTGAATTCTACAAGGAAAGTAGCTGGGTTCATGAAGTGAGTGAGGTTTCTCGCTTCTCTCACCCAAGTGGCCACTTAACAAACATGATAAAGGAGTTGAACATCGCCAACGCTTATAGCATCCGATGCTATAGCGCTCGAAAAGACAATCAGCAGCAAGAATTGAACAAGCTCCTCCCGGAGAAGCCGCTTGTATATATCTCGTGGGGGCGATCTCAGATGAAGAATGTACAACAAACCCCGCTCGCTTAACTATGTGGGTTACAATAGGGTAACAACCCTTATTCCAATACATACAACCCTCGGTTGGAAGAACCATCCTAACTTCGGGATGGGGAGGAAATAATGCTAACACAAGCACAAATGCTCCTGCTATTCCCCGTGTTTTCCAAGACAACAACAACTACCTCCAAGACAGAATGCTCTTGCTCCCCGCTATGGATAACTCAATGGAGTCTCGCTAAGGGTCATTCATCGCTGATTGTAAAACAACAATGCAGACTCATGAAGCATCAATCAAAACTCGAGAATCAAGTGGGACAGATTGCATCCGCTCTCACGCAGCGCGTAATGGTGGACTCCCATCTACTATCGAACCTTCTTCATCTCATGCACCGTGCAAGGAGCATGTGAAAGCAATAACCACCGTAAGTGGTAAAGAGGTAACTCATCGCACCCAAGAATTTAGAGTCAAGTGTTGCTTTGAAAATGAAAAGAATTTTCCAGACGTTATAGCACTCGACGCTATAAATACAAAATGCAAACAGAACACTGAACCTAAATTGGTGCCCGAATATCCTGCTCCCCTTACCCTCAAAGGTTAAAAAGGCACATGAGGACAAACAATTTAATAAATTCCTTGAGGTGTTAAAACAATTGCACATTAATGTTCCTCTAGTTGACGATTACAACAAATGCCCAACTATGCCAAATTTATGAAAGATGTTTTGACAAAGAAAAGAAGGTTGGAGAATTTGAAATCGTGGCAATGATCGGGAATGCAAAGATGTTGATGCAAAATAAACTCCCCGTAAAAATTAAAGGACCCCGGTAGTTTCACAATACCGCTCCATTGGAAATTTTTATTCGTCGTGCTTTATGTGACTTGAAAGGGCAAGTATTAACTTAATGCCCAAGTCCATTTACACACAATTGGGTATAGAACCGCTGCACTATTTTCTCGTAAGCCTCCAGCTAGCCGATAGGGTCACTTGCCTATCCCGAGGGAATACCGGAGGATGTATTAATTAAAGTAGATAAATTTGTTTTTCCCGTTGACTTTGTTATTCTAGATTTTGAAGCGTATGCAGAGGTACCTATCATTTTAGGTAGACCCTTTTTGGCTACAGGAAGACACTCATTGATGTACAAAAAGGGAATTGACAATGAGAGTCAATGATCAAGAAGTTAAGATCAATGTTTTGAATGCATTAAAGCTTCCAGATGTCAATACCGAAGAGTGTTCCTTTGTGGTTTCTCTTGACCAAGTGGTGCAAAAACATTTTCAGAAAACTAACAACCACTTGGGAAAGGTGCTTAACAATACCGAGGAACATGAATTGTTGGAAGAAGAGGAGGTTCCAATAGAAAAACAAACTGTGAATGAGGTTTGGGCTAGGAGATATGAGTCACTAGAGCAAGAAAACTCAAACCTCAAGAAGAGTGTGCCTTCTATTATTCAACCACCGATCTAGAGTTGAAAGAATTACCCAAGCACCAAGTATGCATATTTGGGGGAAAATGAGACTCTACCGTCATCATTTCTCGCTAGTTTGGATCAAAACCAAGAGGTGGAGCTCATTGCAACTCCGAAAAGGCACAAGAAGGCAATAGGTTGGCAAATGTCCGATATACATGGGATAAGTCCTACAACTGCATGCACAGATTGTGTTGGAAGAAAATGCTAAACATAGCATTGAAGGACAAAGAAGGCTTAATCCCATAATGAAGGAAGTGGTGAAGAAGGAAATCCTCAAGTGGTTAGATGCGTGGATTGTATATCCTATTTCCGATAAAGGTACATGGGTGAGCCCCGTGGCAAAGCGTGTGTTCCCAAGAAAGGTGGTGTCACCGTGATCACAAATGACAAAAATGAGTTAATTCCCACAAGAACAAAGGGATCGTTGGAGGATCTGCATGGACTATAGGAAATTGAACAAGGCCACAAAGAAGGGCCACTTTCCTCTCCCTTTTATTGACCAAATGTTGGACAGACTTGCGTAAGGACTATTATCGCTTTCTTGATGGCTACTCGCTATAATCAAATAGCAATAGTTCCCGAAGACCAAAGAAAGACCACATTCACATGTCCTTATGGCACATTTGCTTTTAGAAGAATGCCCTTTGGATCGTGTAATGCCCCGCAACTTTCCGCAGATGTATGATGTCCATATTCTCTCGATTTCATTGAAAAATCTATGGAGGTTTTTATGGATGACTTCTCCGTGTTTGGGGATAGTTTTCGTAGTGTTTGACAACTTGGAGGAGATAATCGATAAGGTGTGAAGAAACAAATCTTGTGCTTAATTGGGAGAAATGTCACTTCATGGTGCAAGAAGGAATTGTACTAGGGCATAGGATCTCCAAGAAAGGCTTAGAGGTGGATAGGGCAAGATTGAAGTTATTGAAAAATTGCCACCCCCTCAAGTGTCAAAGGTATAAGAAGTTTCCTTGGGCATGCCGGTTTCTATAGGAGATTCATTAAAGACTTCTCAAAGATCTCAAAGCCTCTATGTCAACTCCTTCAACATGACATCACATTCAATTTTGATGAAGCCTGCCTTGAGGCATTTCGAAATTAAAGACAAAGATTAGTCATCGCACTGCTATTGTCACTCCCGATTGGAGTAAACCTTTTGAATGATGATGTGTGATGCAAGTGACTATGTTGTGGAGCTGTGCTTGGTCAAAGGTATGACAAAATCTTTCATTCTATATATTATGCAAGCAAAACACTTGTAGAAGCACAACTAAATTACACCACACAGTAAAAGAGCTATTGGGTCGTGGTGTTTGCATTTGATAAATTCGATCGTACTTGGTGGGCACAAAAGTTATTGTTTTTACAGCACCACTCGCCATCAAGTACTTGATCTCTAAGAAAGATGCAAAACCAAGGTCGATAAGATGGGTTCTCCTCCTCCAAGAATTTGACTTGGAAATTCGTGATAAGAAGGGGGTGGAGAACCAGTGTCACGACCATTTATCTAGGCTTGAAGGTGCGGTACATCACAGGTGAAATTAAAGAAATCTTCCCAGATGAGAAATTGTTGATGATTCTGCAGTGCAAAAAAGTGTAACGCTATAGCGGTTGTTTGTTATAACGCCAGACGCTATAGCGCCTCAAGATATCGCCCGTGGTTTGCGGATATTGTGAATAACTTGGTAAGCGTAATTGTGCTCGCAGATCTGAATTATAAACAGAGAAAAAGGTTTTTCCATGTAGTGAAGGATTATTATTGGGATGAACCTTTTCTACAAGAAGTGTCAAGATCAAGTGATAAGAAGGTGCCTTGCGTAAGAAGAACAACCTCAAGTGTTAGAGCATTGTCATGCTTCACCATGTGGTGGACACTTTGGAGGAACTAGAACAAATGCAAAGGTGCCGCAATGTGGGTATTATCGCCTACATTATTCAAGGATGCTCGTGAATTGGTAAAGAGTCGTGCAAAGTGTCAAAGGATCGGGAACATTTCAAACAAGCATGAAATGCCCTTAACCAACATTTTAGAGATTGAACTCTTTGATGTGTGGGGCATGGATTTCATGGGTCCCTTTCCTCCTTCTCATGGGAATTTGTACATATTGGTGGTTGTGGATTATGTTTCCAAATGGGTTGAAGTTGTGGCTCTCCCCAACAATGATGCCAAGTCAGTTAGCAAGTTCCTTCAGAAGAACATATTCACCAGATATGGTACACCAAGAGCAATTATCAGTGATGAGGGTTCTCACTTCTGTAACAAGTTGATTGAGTCTCTATTGGGAAAATATGGAGTGAGGCATAAAATTGCCACTGCATACCACCCACAAACAAATGGGCAAGCTGAATTGTCCAATAGAGAGATCAAGAGGATGCTTGAAAAGATGGTGGGACCTTCAAGAAAGGATTGGTCAATCCATTTGGATGATGCATTATGGGCTTACAGGACAGCCTTCAAAACACCTTTGGGAATGTCTCCCTATAGACTTGTGTTTGGGAAAGCTTGCCACCTCCCTATGAGATTAGGCATGCTGCCTATGAAAGTTCAGCCATTTACAAGGAGAAAACCAAGGTGTGGCATGACAAGAAGATCCAGAACAGAGAGCTGATTGAAGGAGGCCAAGTGCTTCTCTTTAATTCAAGATTAAAATTGTTTCCTGGCAAGCTCAAATCCAGGTGGTCTGGCCCTTTTAAATTAGTCAAGGTCTACCCTCGTGGTGCTGTGGATTTATATGATCAAGCAACCAACACCACTTTCAAGGTGAATGGACAGAGAGTAAAACAGTACCATGGTGACACTGTGATGAGGGCCAAGACCTCAATTGATCTTCAAGATCCCTAACATCAAATGAAGAAGTCAGGTTGAAGACTCTTAAAACAAGCGCTCTTGGGAGGCACCCCAAGATTTTAATTAACATTTATGTTATTTTTATTTTTATTTTATTGTGCAGGAGGAAAATTTTTGTGTTGAGGAATTTGGAAAATTGAAGACCCAAAGTGTGATATTGACGCTATAGCGTCAAGAGATGGTAGTCAAGCAGAAGAAACATTTTTATTTCAAAGTATGGGACTCGGTTATAAATGACGTGGCTTGCGCGCTCAGACACTTCAACCGCTTCACCCTATGCGCCCACGCAGATGATACCCCAATCACTTCACCACTCCGCCCCATCAACAACGGTCACCTCATTCAATTCCCAATAACCTCTCACTCAACCACTCCCTATCTTTCTTTCCTTCTAACCGCTGATTCTTCTTCTTCTTCCCTACCCCCATCCCGCCATAACTTCATTCCTTTTCTCTGCAACCGATCTCGCATTCCAGCTCAGAAATTCATAAATCATTTTCATCTCTTCAAAAATCTCAAAATGGTGAAGAAACATTCAATTGAAAACCCCAGAGAAAGACCAAGACCTCGTAACCCGCCTCCTCTAGAGCTATAGACCCAAAAGACGATCATGCGCTAAGCATCGAAGATGAATTTCATCGCAGAAAGGGGTTTTAAAACAGAAAAAGCCCCTGATGTGTTCACGTCTACTGTTATAGCGCTAGGGTGGCAGAAATTCATCAAGCACAGAGGGGAATATGTGGTGCCATTGGTGCGAGAATTTTACAAAGGTATTCCTCCTCCAAAAGGGGGAAAGCCCCAAACCTATTCCATGGTTAGGGGTGAAATGGTTGATTTCAGTCCAAGTGCCATCAATGAACACTTCAAGCTAGGTTATTCTGGGAAAGCATTGGAGAAAAAGCTTGATACATGGGGCTGTGACGAAATGGAGGAGGTCAAGAAGAGGATCTGTGTGGAGGAAGCTACGTGGGAACGGTTTGGATGAGAATTTAAGGTGAAGAAAGCATTTCTGGTGGATGAGGCTGCCATGTGGTTTACTTTTATCAGGCATTCACTCATGCCTACTTCCCACACAACCAATGTGGAGAAGGACAGGTTAATAGTGTTGGATGCTATTTTGGAAGGAGAGAGCATTGATGTGGGCAAGATCATTGCAAGGGAGATTGAGAAAAGCAGACTGAAGACTGATGGTAATCTTTATTTTCCGTGTTTAATTACTGAGTTGTGTAAGCAGTCGAGGTAGAAATTGAGATTCGTGATGAGAGGAGAACTCTCAAGGAGATATCCTCGCCGTGTTCAAGCCTGTGCAAAGAATCGCTAGCGCTTATAGCGCCCGATGCTATAGCGCTTAATCGCTTGAAAAGAACCAACAAGCCTCAGTGCAAGTTTGTGAAGGCAAAGTTTGAGTGGGAAAAGTCGTCATGGAGAAGTTGTCCAGGGAAAGGAATTATTGGAACCCCTGTGTTTTCCGTGTGGTTGATTGAGGAAGAAGGTGTGAAGGAGCCACCTCAACAAGAAGAAAGGGTAAGTAAAAGGCCTCTCATGAGGCACTCAAAAAGAGACCAAGGAGCCCCGCTCTTGAAGAAGGGAAGGAGTCCTGCTAAGAAGAAAACAAAGGTGAGCAAAGTGAAGAATCCTTAAACACCAAGATTTGGAGGAACTCAAAGAAGAAGATGAAGAGGAGACGAGGAGGTCGATGAAGGAAGTAAATGACTCGAGGAAGAGGAAGATTCTGAAAGTGAGGAGAAATCGTGAGAAGAGCCTGCAAAAGGAGGAAGGATCAGAGAGTGAAGAATATGAGGAATTGCCTCACTGATCCCACACCTAGCCCCACTAGACCACCTTCACCACAAATACCTTCACCACCAAATTTCAAGATCAAACTATTCCCCGAACACCCCAATCTGCAAAGAACCATCCCTCCCACCCATCCCAACAAAAGAAACATCACCCCCACCTACACAAAGAACCACCAAATCTAAATGAGCCAAAGACAACCGTAACCACCTGGCCCAATCTCCCATAGCAAGAAAAGAACCAAGTCCACCACCGCGCATCATCATAATGTACCAATCCCCAAAATCTCACTGAAGAATCGCTAGCGCTTATAGCGCCTGATGCTATAGCGCTGCAAGCAGCATGTAAAAGTCCATCATCATCCGTGGTTTAGTACAACAAAATCTCCTAGGCTTAAGCAAAGAGCCCAAAGGAGCCCACAATCAAAGGCTAATATTCTTGCAGTTTCTCAAGAAGAAGCTCAAAGCCATGGTCGATGTACCCTCCCAGAAGGTAGTGTAAGGCCCAGTGCCATCCGCACACCAAGCCATATTCTCAAGGAGAAGCACGTGGCAACAAAGAGGCCAACATATGTATCCGCTGAAAGAGCCTGTGGAGCAAAGCTTGCCATGATTGAGGAAGATGATCAAGAAAGTGTGCAAAACGTAAGCACAAGAAACCGAAAAGGAGGTATCCGATCAAGAAGTCGGTTGCTAGCAAGTTAGCGAGAGATGAAGGCCGCTAAAGAGAAGGGAGCTCTCAGCGGCGCCGCTTATAGCGCCTCGATGCTATAGCGCCCGAGGAAGGCCGTAAGGAAGAGAAGAAGAAGAAAAAAAGCTGCAAAGCCTCCTCAACCAACTCGTGTCGGGCCAAGGACCAGTCCGGTCTAATAAAAAATGATTTTCCCATTCTCACGTAGTAGTTTCTAGTTGTGTTGTATGCTCAAATAAGTTGTGAAGCGCTATAGCGCCTGGCCTTGCGCTTCACAAATGTTTCAAGACTTGTTTTATCTTGTTTCTGCTTTGTCTTAGGCCTCTCCCCTAGTCCATTAGAGCAAAGGAGGACACCGCTCACTTTTGTTGTGGGGAGGACCTAAAGTTAGAATTATCAATGTTTTGTTTCATGTGTTTCATTTTTAAGCATAATCATTGAATGCATTCTCTTTGGGCTAATTTTAGTGATGATTGTGTGAGTGAGTAAGAGAGCCATGCTTTTAGAAAAATCTTTGTTTATTATTGCTCCCACACATAAAAATCTCTCGTGCTTAAGGAAAACTTAGTTAGCCTAGACTATCTCGATGCTTAGGTTAGTCCCGGTTAACCAAGGTAACATCAAGGCTTGACTAAAAACTTGAAGAGTTTTTGAAGCAAAGTTCAGTGTTTGGGCTATATAAAGGTTAGGTACAAAGGTCTTAGGTGGTGGTCAAGTGACTCGTGGTTCAAAGTAAATACGTTGTAAAGTCAGAGTTTCCCAAACGAGCTCCTACTGTCCCAAAGGCAAAGAGGCAAAGCCTCATATATGTTAAAAAAAAAAAAAAAAAAAAAAAAAAAATATATATATATATATATATATATATATATATATATATATATATATATATATAAATAATTGCTGTGGAGCCGAGTAATGAGGGGGTCATAGCCTAGTAAATAAATCTGCTATCATTGTTCAAAATGCTATAGCGTGAGTGTTCAGCCAATAAGTTAGAGCACTCGACCATAGACTTGAAATGCCTAGTTAAATCCTTTGTCATGCTTGAAACTCCCCATTTCGTGTGAAAATGTTAATCTAGTCACTGCTTTGAAAAAGTTCTTGATTTCACCAAAAGAAGGCCACTCTTCCCAAGGCTAAGAGAAATCAATCTAGCTAGGAATTGAGATGAGTCGGAGATCACACACACACTATTGAGCAAAGAATAAGCTTAGAAGTTGATTAAAATGCATTGGTGTGTTGGTGTGAGTGTGAATCTGAAAGTTATTAGCCCATCGAGAATATATTTGAATGAGTGTGCGTAGAAATGAAGTGTTGATCAGTGTCATGTGTGTTGTGAATAAGTATCGCTTTGTTTGTCTTTGCAAGTGTCATTACTTGAGGACAAGCAATGGTTTAAGTTTGGGTGTGATAACTCATATTTATATGAGTTATTTATACCTCTAATCATTAAATTAAGTAAGTTCTCAAGTAATATTAGGATAGTATTTATGGCATTTATGTTAATATTAGGAAAGGAAGAGCTAAACACCGCTTTGTTATGAAATTGGCACATTTGGTGCCCTCGTGAATGTTTTGATGTATTTTGTGAAGTAGTGCAGTGTTTTTAGCGCTATAGCGCCTAACGCTATAGCGCCAAGAAGGCGTATCACCGAGCATCTAAAGGAAAAGTGCAATTTTGGCGCCAAGCTCATTAATCCAAGCTCCATATCTTGTGTCCACCGTGCTTGGCCGACATGTGCGGATTTTATTGGATATGTGTGGACACTTGGCATCGCATGAGTGAGGAATAAAGGAGTTGGTGAAAAAGCAAACATCACCTCTATTGACTTTTGAGAAGATTTGTACCACATGCTAGAAGTCTAGGGGTGTGCTGATTTCCTTCCTTCCAACGGATATAGAGAGAGTATTGGTAGAGAGAGGGAGTGTGACAATTTCTTCTTCTCCATTGATACACTTTTGAAGCTTTTGCATTTTCTATTCTTCTTTCTTTTGTAATTTTCTCAGATTTCTCACTGTAAGGTCGATGATGTACCATCTCTCAAGTGGATGATTAGGAGACTTCAAGCTTGTATCTTTTGCACTTGTATTGTCCTTCTTACCTACTGTAGAATGCAAGTATTTGTATTTGTGTTATTTTGATGATGCTCAACATGAGCTAAACTCTTTGAGTCAAGGTTGCTATAAGCTTGTAATGAACCTTTAATATTACGTATATAATTTCTCACGCTTTGTGTTTTAATCCTTGTGTTATAATTCTTTCAATCTTGTTTTATATTTGGCCACGTAAAACAAGAACTTCTGTGGATTCAGATATGAACCATAGAAAGAACTCAAGGGTTAATATAAACGAGAAGGTTGGTTAAAGACATTTAGCCAATTTTTGCTTCCTCTAGACATAGAAGTTGCAATAGTTTATAAAGCTTAAGTTGTGGGATCTTGAATATACAAGGGTGAACTTATTTAGAACCTAGACATAGGCATCTTGTAATGAAACCCTGGCGCTAGTGACTGAAAGGCACAAAATATTTGCAACAGCGCTTAACGCTATAGCGTGTGACGTTATAGCGTCTTGTTTCTGGGAATTTACGTAGTGAAAGCAATCCAACTTATTTCTCTCATATTTTAACTCACTGTTAACTTGTTACTTTAACAATCTTTATTCAACTGAAACTTTGTTACTCAAACTATTTGCTACTTGTTCTTCTAAGTGTAATTCCTTTTTAAACTCTAAAATTAATACCAATCCCTGTGGAGACGAACTCTACTTATCAGTATATTACTTGTTGCGATTGTGTACACTTGCACAACTACTTTTCGCACAACAAGATTACACAAATAGGAGATCTTTTGCATGAGTTTCCCAAGTTGAAGTACAAGATGATTTCTGTAACACCCCCCTTCTACATAAACTACTATTTAAATTATTTGGAAAATCAGAGTAGTTGAAAAACTTTTCGGTGCGACCACTCGAGGGTGTCACATTTAAAACCAAACACCTTAACATACTTCAAAACAATTACTTAAAATAAACTCCAGCTTTAGAGGATACATAGCACCAAAATAATAGCTCTGAATAAAACATTACAAATTGTGGAAAAATAGCAACTTAAATAATAGTTCAAAAGTAAAAGACATAACAAATAAACATCCCCTGGCACACGTGATCGAGCGACTTCACCATACTAGATGAAGGATCTCTAGTCACCTTCTCACATCACACCACTGCAGTCGCCGACATACGAGGCAACACGACGCAAAGAGGTGAGTCTCAATGCATAGATAATAATAAATAAAGCGAGGAACACAGAGAAACAGCACACCAGAGAACAACAAATTTAAATACACTATTAAGACAAGCATTCCCAAAGGCGCTTACACTAACTACAACACACTGTAAAACAAGCTTACACCATTTGCAATCACACTGTAAACAAGCATACACTGCAACATGTATGCAATGTATGCAATGCAACCCAAAACTCCACTGGGCATATGCATGTGGATCCATCACCAAAAATATTCACAAAGAGGCTGAAACCTATACCACCAAAAATATTCACAAAGAGGCCGGCCCTATACCACCGAAAATATTCACAAAAGAGGCCAAGCCTATACCACCGAAAATATTCACAAAGAGGCCAAGCCTATACCACCGGGAAATGCATATGATAATGCGACTCATGACTCATGCACCAACTACACAACTCAAAGTATTTAATTAATAAATACTATAACATCATATCTCATTATAAAATCACTTCACAAAAATATCACGTGTTGTAGCATCACAAATGCACCTCGTAATTCTCACCACGCCACAAAGATCACACCGCCACATCGCGCACACACCGCACTTCGACACACACTCGCTTTCACTTCGCACACACTCACTTCGCCACACACACTCACTTCCTTCGACACACACTCACTTCACCTAGGCACACACTCAATTAACCTCGGCACACACTCACTTCACCCTCGCACACACCCACTTCACACTCCAAGACACACCCACTTCACCTCGGACACACACAAAATACACATCGGTACACTCTCACACACCCTCGGCACCTCACCTCATTCACCTCGGCACATCACTCACACAGCTCACGCAAGCACACCCACAATTGGCGCACCACACTCAAACACGCACACACACCTCTAAGACACACTCACACACCTCACGCGCAGACACCACAATTGGCGCACCACACTCAAACACAGACACACACACACCTCGGCACCTCACCCCATTCACCTCGCACCAAATTATTAAGAAGACCTCTCCAAAAACCCCAACACTCCAAGATTCCTCCTTCTTTCTTGATCTTCACGCGAAACCCTCTTCTCCTTCTCACTTTTCGCGGCGCCTCTCACTCTCACTCTTCTCTCCTTTCTAATTTTTGCAATTTGGCTTCTAATGAGGGTTTCTCCTAAGACCCTAATGTTTTTATTAATTGGGTTTGGGCCACTTAACTCCAATGGGCCCTAAGTGCACCTCTTAGTTACTTTCTCACATCCTCCCTATTTAATTAATAACACTCTCCAGTTATTTCCTACACCCC
Source organism: Oxytropis ochrocephala (assembly GCA_020916435.1). Taxonomy (NCBI): domain Eukaryota; kingdom Viridiplantae; phylum Streptophyta; class Magnoliopsida; order Fabales; family Fabaceae; genus Oxytropis; species Oxytropis ochrocephala. The sequence continues at coordinate 48,549,963 of CM037090.1, read as the reverse complement.
ACTCCTTAATTGAATTAATTTCCTTATATTTATTTTAAATAAGGTTAATTAAATTATCACTTAATTAAATTATCTAATTATTTATTTAATCATTTTTGGGGCGTTACAATTTCCTTACACAAGTTTCCTTCAAGTAGAAGTGAAGGGAGTGGTTGTCAAACACCTCCTTACCTTCCTTCTCTTCAGAAACTTAAATAAAAACTAAACCTAAGCTATGAATACAAATAAACTAAGTGATCCTTTAAGAATTGGATGAAGGATGATTTGCAAGTGAAGATATGGCTTCTATTTATAGGCAAGTGAGCTTTCCTCCTCTGCGGGTTTCCTTTTGCGCGAAATATTAATCGAGATCAAGAACTATGGTTAGTTGAAGACCTCCCATCAAGCAAGTTGCTCAAGTTAGTCGCTTGCATGAAGTTCACATGGGGTGGTCCAATAAAGAAGTGTCACATGTCCTTGAGTGAGTGAGCTTCTCAACTTGTCTTTGATAGTGGTCACCGATTTCTGCAAGTGGATCTGCTCCATATGACTAGGCATGACGTCACATATCAAGTGTTGAGGCATCAAATTGGTCCTTGGATGTTTTGGTGCAAAGTGCTGGTTTAGCAGGTGTAGGCAATGTGGGCACTCCTAGTGTAGGCAGTGTGGGCACACCTGAAGTAGTTGCACTGAACAAAACATCAAACCTAACAAGATATGTGTATTTTGCCTAATTCATTATCCTAATCCTTTTGAATCCTTAAAATGTTGTTTCTTAATAAATAAGCTATATTTATATATTAATGTACTTGAAAACAAACAATAATCTAAGTTTAAATATATGAATAACTCTATATAAAATAGAGTTATCAGGCACCAGTTATGAATAATAAAGCACTGAATCCTTGATCTGCATGTAAGTGTTAATCTAGTAATATCGGATTTGTGAAATCTTTTGTAGGGGTATTACAAAATTCTCAAAAGGCCTCAGATCATGCCTTTTTTAATATCCATATAGAATATTTACCATAACCATGTCTCAAGGGAAATGTTATGGCAGTTAAAATATCTGAGGATCAATATCGTGTTGGTATTAGTGATTTCAATAATATTTTACACGAGGCTTATTTTATCTAAGGGAGATAAACCTTATCATTCCAAGGATTTGCGGGAAAAAATTTTAAACCTTTGGCATCCTGCGGTTGAGCAGTCTCTCTTGGTAAGAGGTTTTTTGAATTCAATTTCCCCTCCATGGAAGATTTTCGACGTATATAAGCTAAAGGATCCTGAAACCTAAATCTCGAAGTGTTGGGCCTATCGGCTTGGGCGCCTGATTATGAACCTTTTTCCACAAAATAAACTACTACGCAATGTGATTTCACAAAAAAAACTACTACGCAATGTTGGATCTAGCTTCATGGTCTCTCGCGTGAATGTTTGAGGCAAACTAATTTTATTTGACATTAGTGACAGTTTAAGAGTCTTATTTCTTTCGATGCAACCATTTCAAAGATAACTTTGCCAGAGTCCTGATTGATATTGATTCAACAAGCACTTTACATGATTAATTGTTAGTAGAAAGGGAGAGATATCCTTTTCTAATTAGGGTGGAGTACGAACGAGTTCCTTTGTTTTGTAAAACTTCCAATGCACTGGTCACTCACTCCAAAATTGTAGGCATAATAATGGATCTGATAAGTTTGGTAGCAAAGTAGAAGTTTTTACTAAGAAGGCTAAAGGTAATAAGGAGGTGCAACGAAAGGTGAACTCGGCCCCTCCCAAACCAACAGGCAGTACATTGCTAATTACTAAGAAGAATAAAGGAAGTCAGTTGTTGTTGAGCATAGACATGACAACGAAAATCGAACCCACATGTACCCATTTTATCCCAACCCGAGTTTGGCCTGGAATACCCACTTTGACCAGGGACCTGGATGGGTATGGGAATGTTGATACCTGTCCCAAATCGAACTCACTCGACAAAATATTAATTGTTTATTATATTTGATTTTATGTATATATAATAAACAATTAATACATTTGATTTTCTTTTTTCATTGTATAGTAAATATGATTTTATTCTATTAATTATATAAATATAATTTTTTTACATTTTCTATTACTTAGTGGCAGAAACGGAAACCCGCGAGGAATCTGTCCCTATTTGGTAGGGGCATGGGGGCACAAAACCCAACCACTGGATATAGGGGCAGGGAGGGATGGGGGTAAAAAAATCCTACTCAACTGTGTTGCCATGCCTAGTTGAGCAACATGTTGACCACTAGATTATAATCAATGTTGGCATTTCCAAAGCGCCACAAACCAAGGCTTTACAGGGTGTTGGTTCGATTATTTCAGTGGAGGGGGATGATGATCCTAATCGTTTCAAGGGTATTAATAATATTGTCCTATGCCTTGAGGAGATGGAAGAAAACCCGGATCTTTTTCTTGTTGGCAAAGAATATTGATGCTGCAGGAAATGCTATGCAAAAGGATTCTTTAGATCTACATGCTCCATGTGAAACACCTATTGAAAAATTTCAATCTAGTCGGCTCTTCTTCGTGAAGAATCATAAATTTGGAGATATCTCCCTCAACAAATAACTCATTGTACCAACATTTTCAAGATGTTAATTCACCCCCTACTCAACATCTCACTACCAAGCTAGATTTTGCAAATGACTCAAGATCCGATGCTACTTCTAACCTGCAGGTAGATCCATACACGAAATATTAAGAAAGTTTTGGGGTGAAATGTTAGATGATGTTGATGATTCTATTGACTAATCCTCCACTTAACCTCGAACCACTAGGCTAGATCCGCTAAATGCCTCAGAGTCCACTACTACTTCTAATCCTTCACAAATGCTAATTGACAGTGCTTCCACGCATTCCTCCCTTCTCCTCTCTCCCCCACTCTCGCATTTTCCCCCAAACCCATAAACACTAAATCCCCAAATTGATTCCAAACCCAGAAACTCACCGATTCAATTCAATAACAAAAATGAACCAACCCAGTTAACAAAAAAACACACAAGGAACCATCCAAATCGCAAAACACAAAGACACTTCCTTCTGGGGTTTGCTACTGCTTATCTCTTCTTCCATCTAGTACTTTTCTCCTTTTTCTTTCTTTGTTACCCTTCTTCTCTCTCTCATTTTTCTCACTTTCTTTCTTTAAAAAAATGGGGCTTTTTTTTGGTCAATCAAATTGGGGCTTTTTAGAACAATCTAGTTTGCCCATGGGCAGAGTCAACCACCCAATGATAATTTGAACTTAAATTTGAAAAACAAGTTGGTGAATTATGTTATTTTTGTGATGAGTTTTTAATTTGAAATTTTTAAGGTATGATTAAATTTCTTGATGTCATCGCGATGTATGAAATCAGGTGAATAATAAGTGATTACTAGTAAGTTTGCACACCTGATTAAAGAAAATTTATCATCACCACAACAAACAAATCAAAGAGATGTAACAACTGCATCAGTGAATGAAAATTTCCGCAAGGATATTCATTTCCATTCGGTTCAAAGTGAAGAAATTTCGATGTACACATCATATGCACTGCAACATTTTTTTATTATTAAAAAAACTCTTATTTTCAAAACATCTGCTGATCATTCTTCAGCAGAAAAAAGTATCCGAAATTAAAAGAAAAAAAAATTCAAAGCAAAAAACAATGAATGTACAGGAGTAACAATCGACTCGCCAATCAAAACAAGGACGACCGAAACGATTACTCGCACGTTGTTCAAACGATGTAAGAGACACTATAACAGTCTCTTCATTCTCATTGTAACAATTGAGTTTTTATCATTTCTACCAAATTCAAACAAAACTGAAATTAAAATTGTCAAATATAGAACATGTATCCCCCAACATTACAGCATGAATAAAAGAAAATTTCATGAGTATTTTGAAGAAACAGGGGACAAAGAACAATATAGTCATCTTCCGACACAAACATGGTACATGAGAACCAATTTGCTTTATTGATGACAAAACAAGATAGTGTTCTAGAAAAAACAAAAAACAAATTAACAAGCCCAGAGAATCAGAACAAGCAATGATAAATTGCAATAGATCAGCATAACTTTTTGTAGAAGATGTATCCACTATTGTTACTGCATGAATACAATTGAATTTCATGAGTTTTTTTTATACAATAAGAGGACATAGAATGATTTGGTCATCTTCCGACACAAACTAACCACAGGGGCAAAAGTCTGCTTTATAGATGACAGAATAATTGAGTTTAATAGAAAAATTCACAAATTATTTTAGGGGAAGTTTAGCCATAAGATCCCTCCCTTTCTAATCCTTATTCACAAAATCAAACACTAACAAGAACAAAACCAAACCAAATCAAATAAACCAATATCATTAACGTTAGAATCAATGGATTTAAATAAATAAATAAATAAATAAAAAGTCAGAAAATAGGAACGGTGTGTCGTTTATCAGCAAGCTGGTTAGTCAGAAATCAGAAGCGCATAGTTCTATGATTGTTGTGAATGTAAAATAGGTAGAAGAAATTTTCAATGGAGGGAGGGACGGTGTTGAAGAAGGTTAGATCTCGTAACTCGTTCATAAATAGTGTGAGAGGGTTTTGTTGGCTCCAAACCCTAATTTTGGAGTATGGCCTTTGGGCTCTCAAAGGGACTCGTCATGTATACAACTCCTAAATTACTCAGTAGACACCCCCTCATTCTCAAAATCCCCAAAGTACCCTTCTTCTAATAAATTTGGTTCAGACCACGCTAATCTGAACCTCTTCTAATATAAATACAAGGAAAAAAGGTGTTTGTGTGTTGTTTACAAGTTCGGACGATGCTAATTTGAACAATCGTAAATCCAAAAAAAAATAAACGTGCACTAGATCCATTAATGGCAATTTGGTATTTTCACGCGTTTTGGGGGTGTCCACTGAGTGGAGGGGGAGTTGTACAAAGTATGGGTCTTTTGCAAACTCATATTGTGCGTTTTTATTTTTTTTTCCCTCTTCAACAGACTTCTTTTTGAAAAATTATTTTTGGAGGTCAATTATTTCTAAATCACTTCCCAAACTTAATTTCTAGAAAATCAAAAAAGTTTAAGAAATTTGATTCTACGATCCATAATTATTAAGATTCAAAGTCATTAAAAATGTGTCACTTTTATAGAAAATGAATGTGTATTTTTTTTTTGACAATGACTTCTAGAACACATAATTACACAACAAAGTTTGGGAGGATGTGAACACCTATCCATTGGTAGCGACAAGAAGAGCTTCAGATTACTTGTTGGAGAGGGACACAAATAGAGAAAGACGATGATCTTTTATTTTAGCAAAAAACTATGAATTTTTTAGGAATTCCTCAATCTCAATAGGCGGTTGAAGCAAAAAAAATAAATGGTCGATGCTAAAAAAGTTACATTAAAAAAAGAGTCAGTATACAATAGTAAAGTTGGTGAAGAACAATAATTAAAATACACAAGAGAAACAAAATATACAAAAGATTCATTACGTCTGCCCCCTCTCATCTCTAATGTGTTTCCAGATGGTCCCTTCCAATATGTATGGTATTGTACCTAAGTATTTCTCTATGGCAATATCTACCACAAAAATACTAACCATTGGATTAATCCAATGGGTTAGAAATATCAAACAAATAATAATAAGATAATACTCAACAGGTAGTTGAATCGAATTTGTTATGGAGTAAAGTTCAGTGTGTTATTTGCACCACCCATCAAACACAAATTATTGGGCCTACTAAATCTGAAGCTCATCATTCCACTAAGGTCCAACAATCAATGGTTAGGATCTAATCCCTGAATCAGATGGTTTAGAGCTACTTACTCAATCACCCTTTGACCCTATAAATATGACACTTATTACTCATATGAAGGTAAGCATTTATTACAACATATATCTACATTAACTCTTCACTGTCTGACTTTGGCATCGGACTCTACCTACTATCTAGGATCAGATACTTCTCAGATACGGTACATAACACAATTTCTTAGGAGGCAATCACTGCAAAAAAGAGAAATCCCAAGGTCATTAGTAACGGCAAGAACATTGCCAAGTTGTGGCAACTCACAACAAAGAAACGACACGGCAACGACAAAACGAGCCTCTTTGAATGCAAGACTTATAATAGGCAATTATCTTCAGTTCAAATATCCTTTGGTGCCCACCGTGCTAGTCACAAGAAGACATCTCCAAAGAAAAAAACACATATGACTGCTCTATTAGTGGGTTGGAGACTTGGAATCAGTAGTAGAGCAGGGCAAGCCTTAGATGTTTTTTTTGAAGTCTCTTTAATTGCGAGATGGCTACAAGACGAGGGATAGAGCTGCAAATTTGAAAGGAAACACATAGCATAGTTTTGTTACTATGAGTTGGAATAATACTGGTAGTCTTAATTCTTTCACAAAAGATGTTGTAACTTTGGTAAGAAGAGAGTTTTGGTTTTGGATTCAAATTTGAGTGTTGAGATGATTGCGAACAAATAGTGTTGAATCTTAGTGGACGAAAGAGGGAGACGTGCAATAAACAAGACATCGCACGCAAAAATATTGGGGTGTTTGTCTTTTATTTTTAATTGATTTGTTATCTATCAAATATTTCTACCCAGTTGATTCATCCGATGGTTGAAAACCTCCCCAAAAAAACGCAGTTAAAAAACTTGAAACTTTTATTAGGTTCATAATAGTTTTGAATTATTCACTATTTCTTAGCTTGAAGACAAAACTAGTATATGTTTTTCACAAGTACCACGTATAAATACATGCAGTTGATCTAAACATACGATCAAGTTAACCAAGATGAGTACATGAATGAAATGAAACCGATTAATATGTTTTTCGCAAATTATGTTGTTTTAAAATTAAAATCAAAATGCAAACGGAAAATTGCTTAACAAATAATAATATGATTAAAACAAACCACTCACCAAAAAATACTAAGGGAAACGGATTCTAATCGATGGCATGAACCACAAACACAGAATGCGAGATGCTCAAGAGAGTAGTAATGAAGAGGATAAAATAATTAATACTTAAACACTTGCAACTGAGTATAATAATACTTGGGATATAAAACTACAAAATTTTGAACAAGTCTTTGACAACAAAACACTGCAAGGAAAAAGAAAACATAGAAAACCAGGCGCTCAACTACTTAAAAGGTAGCGAAATCAAAACATTTTTATGCGACAGGGACCTCAATATCTGTTGCCACAATAGGTGCGGGACGACTGTATTCTTCCTCCTCCTTGGGAGTGTGGATTGTGACAATATCAGGGAGAGGAGTTTTAGGACCTTGTTTCCCTTTAGGATCCCAGTCGAGCATGATTTTAACTTTAATACCGAGAACACCCTGAAAGACAGAGGGAAATATTATTGGCAACAACACAGCATAAGAAACAAAAAGAATGAACAACTTGAAAATTATGGCAGCTTAGGTATCTATATAGAACACAAACAAACCTGTCTGAGGAGCACATGTCTCACAGCAGAGTCAATGTAATCCTTGACGGGTTGCCCAGAAGAAATCATGTACCCATCCTTGAACTTCATCGATTTGGCTCTCTGGGCTCTCAGTTTACCGCTAACAATGACCTGCTCAAATCAAACGGCAGTTGGAAAAAATTCATCAGAAAGCAATTATATATTACAGGCATGACAGAAATGAATATAATAATCAGGAAATTCAAAGCTTTTCATGTAGATCAGACCTCGCATCCCTTGGCACCACTTTCCATTACGAATCTCAAAACACCATAACAGGCCCTGAAACAAAATGGTTTAACACGGTTTATAGTGATACCACAAACACAGAATTGTTTTCCTGTAAAGAAAAACAGGTCTTTAAAACTACACAGACATGAGAAAAAAGAAACATGTCATTAAAGATAAACAAATTTGAGGTGAGGAACAAATTTGGTGATATAGGTCCTTGTAACAAGCATGTATATCACCTCAAGGTAGATAACTATCAAACAAGAGCAGACTAATTGTGTTATCTTACAAGAGAATACTTAGTTTAAAGAAATCGTGCTCAGATTGCAATTACTCAACAAATTATAAAGGAAGAAAGAAGCAAAAGATTTCACAATCAAAGCACACAATAAGGATAAACCAGATTATAAAGCAGGCATCCATTGTGTAGTGATGGCTCTATATAGCATTTTTCTATTACTGAACGAAGGCAAAATAGCAGGATTGGATGCAATCATAGAATCAGTAGACCCCCGAGGGGCTTTGCTCGTGTTTGATCTTGCTTTAGGTGTCCTCAAAACCACAAGTTTGGTCTTTGGGGATTTCCCCAAAGAAAAAACAAACAACGTTATTGTCTACATGAGCTGAGGTTCCACATAGCATCTAAAGTACAACAGCCATATTAACAACTCAAAACTCGATAAAATAAATAGACAAACCAAACAATGTAGCAAGCCATATTCTTTCTTTCACAGAAATGGATGCAGCAAAATACAAATCAAGTTTCAACTCACAAATAATTAGGAATTGAAATGAACAAAACTATGCCCAAAACAATCAATTCATAAAACATTCATTCTCATGTAATATTATTCGCATATATTATGTATTGTTCGTATCAATGCAAAGTTTAATTATCAAAACTAAATAAATAATTTAAAGCATTGTAATATGCATATACCTACGGACAGCAAGACCACCAAGGAGCTTGTAACGGAGAGATTCAGCCTGTGCAATGGCACAAAGGCCTCTGTTGTTGACCTTCTCAGCATAAAGTTCCACACTGTTCTCAGGAAACTTAAACCTCTTCTGTACCACTGAGGTAAGCTCCCTAATTCTCCTTCCCTTCTCACCTATATATCAGAAAACCCCCCCAAATTATCAAAACAAAAATCATAAATCATTATCATATATATCAAATTCCACCAAAATAATTAAAATTTAAAAATAATCTAATCATTATCATTATCATATCACAAAATTAATATAACGCACCGAGAACGGCTTGAGTACGAGTGGCTCTGATGATGATCTCAGTACGCATCGGTGTAACCCTAACCTCAACACCGGAGTAACCATCCTCAGCAAGTTCACGAGTCAAAACTTCGTTCAATTCGGCGAAGAAAACTCCGTCAGCGACGAACTGCAACACAAAAAACAAATTAAATTAATGAAGTAATCTTAACAGTGAGAATATCAAATGCGATAAACGAATCAAAGGAATAACCTTTCTCTTCTTGCTCATTTGAGTCGCCATGTTTGGAAATCTGAAGAAATTTGCAGCTAGGGAAAAGGCACGCAGGCGCTGAAGATTGCAAACCCTAGTTTTGGAGCAGTGCTAGCGGCTCAAGTGTCTAGACTGAATTTATATGTGGAGAGGATAATCAATCCAACGGCGTCAGTAGTTTTAGACGATCAACGGATGATATTTATCACTAGAATCTTATGACCGATTAGATTTTAAGGTTTTTTTTTTTTAATTTTTTGACACGAGTTTTTTTTTTAATTGAAAATCAGTTAAAATTAATCTTTTTTTGACCAAAAGTTAAAATTAATCTTTATAATTAATTGAAATTATATTTCTTTATTTTGAAAATTGTTGTAGTTGAGTTTCTTTTTAATTTTTTTGAAATGTTGTAGTTGAGTTTCTATATACAATTATTTTCGATGTTATTTTATGGTTTATTACTAATAATATGTGAGATTTTTTCTTCTTCTAGAGGTCTTTGACCGACTCCAGTATTTAGGGAAAATGAGTCCCAACAAATTTGGACTTCGGATGAGAGGTAAGTAAAATTTTACTCTAACTAACTTCATTGTCGAGGACGAATCTAAATACTAGTCGAGTTTGTCCCCTTTAATGGAATATATGTAAACCACTCACATCCGATCATAGACTTACTACGTTATGAGTTTGTCATTGAATTATGGATTAACATATGATTGCTGAAAATAAAAAAAAATAATAATTAGACTAGAAGCACTACATTTTTGTTTAATAGACCGACTAAAATAACTAAATAAAATTAAACAAAGAGACTAAAGTAAATAAATAAATAACTAATGGAGTGAAATATTACAATAATGTCAATTCCAAAAAACTAGTGGAGTGAAGGGGATTGGGAATGGAGAGGATCCCAATCCGAGTGAAGGGATTTGCTTACACGAACTTTCAGGATGCTGATAAATTTAAGGCAAAATTATACCAGATAACTTTTAAGTTATTTATTTGTAACAAGTTAGCCCTTTAAGTTTTTTTTGTAGCAAATAGACCCTTTTAGTGATTTCTCTAGCTTATGTATTTTGATGTAATGTTACTTTATAAATTGTGATTACTCTAGCTTATGTATTTTGATGCAACCAAACATATTTTGGTGTATTTTGTAATCAACGATATGACATTTTACTAAAAGGGCCAACGGTGTCAATGTTAGATAACTTAAATGACCAATTTGTTACAAAAAAAAAACTTAAAGGGACAACTTGTTACAAATAATAACTTAAAGGTCATCTGGTGTAATTTTGCCTAAATTTAATAAAGCTTTGGAGCTCCATGAATCTGAACTGGGAGGTGTAATTTGTTTATTTAGTCCCATGTCGGGTGGCATTACAAAAGCAGAGGCAATTCGCTCTTATAAATTGGCCCTCTCAAGCCCAAAATTCTCATGGCACAGACAACTCCAGCAACGGTCAAACATGCATTGAGTGCACCACATTGGCTTCAAGCAATGAAGACTGGGTATCAAGCTATTGTAGATAACAAAACTTGGACTCTTACTACTCTACCACCAAATAGAAAAAAATAGGATGCAAATGGGTCTATAGAGTCAAAGAGAACCCTGATGAATCCATCAACAAGTACAAAGCACGACTTGTAGCCAAAGGCTACAGTCAGATACCATGGCAAGACTTTGGTGAAACCTACTCACCTGTAATCAAGTCTGCCACTATCAGAACTTTGTTGTCTCTTGTTATTACAAACAAGTGGGACATAAAACAAATTGATATCAATAATGCCTTCATAAATGACAACCTTGAAGAGGAGATATATATGGTTCAACCTCCAGGGTTCATTAGCAGTGACAAAACTCAGGTTTGCAAGCTTCATAAGTCCCTATATGGCTTAGCGACTGTTTGGTTTAGCGGTGACTTGAGTGAAAAGCGCTTTGTTATGCTGCTTTCGTGATTTCAGAAGATAAACACATGTTTGGGTGAGCTCCATGAAAATCGATTCAACCCTCCAAAATCGATTCTAAGAGAAGCAACTTTCCCAAGTTTTTACGGTGATGCTGAATTGATTCTAATAAGGTATTTCTCTCACCTTCCTTTATTACCCTCCTATCCTCTCACCTTCCAGCAGTTATGACTCTCACCTTTCATTCTAATATTGATTCATTTATGGATATTCACCTTTCCAGCAGAATTCTATGACTCCATTAAGCTTTCATTCCTCCATTCATTTATGGACTCTCCATTTATCGATAAAATTTTAGAGTGAAAGGCAGACTCCAACTTTGCTAGAAATTGATTTCAAATTTCTATTTTGATATACAAAATTTATGGCTACTTTCCCCTAAATTTTGCATATGCTTATTGTAGTGTATATGTTATTAATCTAATTTTACCTACTTATTGTTTGGTGAGCAGTTGCACCTCTCTTTAATTCTACCTACATGTGTTAAGTCATTCTCATCTCTCTATTTATTCATCTTCAACCCATAAGTTGGAAGGAACACAAACTCATCAAATTGTTTTCTAAAGTTACAAAGTAAGCCCTTAAAATGTTTGATACTTGTGAGGAAACACAGTTTCTGTTTCAGCAAATTACTTTTATGAATATACTTGTAATGACATTTTGTTAATGTTGGGTGTTATTCTGATTTGTATCTTCAGGCTGCTCAACTTGGAAAGTCATTTGCAGAGTGCAAGGGATTTTGAATCTTCAAGGTATTCAATAGTCACTTCCAAATGCTTCCTTATATTTTTACAGCCACATCTTTCATGTTTAATATATATAATAGGTTCTGTTATATATTTTGACATGCTGCCATGATTAAGCTTGAAGTCCATGATTAAGCTGTTATATACTAGGTTCTGTTATATATATATATATATATATATATATATATATATATATATATATATATATATATATATATATATATATATATATATATATATATATATATATATCTATATTATATATAACCATGAATCGACACTCAAGCGTCCACCTAATCACCACGTCAATAAATATGTCAAGACTAATTAAATCCACCTCAAAGATTTATTTCAAATATATCAAAAAAGCGGTAAGGATCGAACCCATTCCCCACACAATCACACCTCCTAATGCTAACCATTTGAGCTACCACAATTTCATGTTACTAAAGCATATTACATAATGTTTATCCTATTATTTCTTTTATTGCAAAACTTTTTACCTACTTTTTATATCTATTTATTATTTATTTTGATACATGTATATTTGTTATTATATATTACATTTATATATTATATTTATTTACCATCTAATATTTTGTATCACATTCCATAGATTTTATTCTATATATTTACTAACTAGAATATTATTAAATATGAGTTTTTTTTTTAACAAACTGACAGATTGCCCGAATTTATTAATAAAAAAGGAAAAAAAAGAGAAAAGCGAAGGGGGGGGGACTAGACCAAAATCCTTGCCAACAGAAAAGATCAATATTAAATATGAGTAATTTTATCCATTTCAACCTTTTATAATTCTCATCTTATAAATAATGTTATATATTAAAAATGTTTGTCACATATTTTTGTATTCAAATTTTGATGCACATACAATTAGAATCAATATACAACTTTGATCGATCAAGATATTTGTAGTTTATAACGTTTGTGCTTAATATTCTTCTATTCACTACGCTGCATTTAGAAAACAAGTAGAAAGAATAAACAAGATGACAGAGAACATTGATCCTACGGTTGTCAACGTCAATCAGCTTAGTCAAAAGCAAGCTACATGTCCTTATGCAAAGGTATATTTGCTATATATTTGTAAGTTACTATTTACTAATACTATTTTAGACCGTATAATATTTATAAGTAATTCTGTTGTAATAACATCTCAATATGAAAATACCCCAAAAATTATATACATCATGCGGTTGTCACTACTAAAGTATTATTTGATTAGTACTTATGTAGTTTTTAAAGTATTTTTATTTATGGGTTGTCACAACTAAAGTATTATTTGATTTCACGGTAATAAGATATAACTATGGAGCTGTATTAGTAAAAATAGAAATCTAAGTTTAGTAGCATTTTATCATTCGGTTATTCTCAACTGATTATTGTTGGGATAATTCCAAGTTAGTTAGGCTTGGCTTGTGTATATAAATACAACACAATGTACAACTTTACAATCAATGAAATCATTTCACAATAATCTTTCAAATGAATCTTCAAGAATATCAAAGCTCATAGAGCATTATCATGGTATCAGTCGCTCTCCCTGGGTAGCGTAACTGATTCAGTTACACACTTTCTTCCGCCATTCCTCTTCTTCTTCCTTCTTCAGTGCGCACTGTCTCTGATTCTTCTTTCTTCCTCAACTTTCTTTCCATCTTTATCTCCTTATCTGTGCATTTGCAGCCATGGCTACTGATCCTCCTCTTCAAGAACCTGCACCAGAATCACAACAAATAACACAACCTCCAAATTCAGTTTTTCAATCACTTTCTACTCTTAATTCTCATTCTGGTTTCATTTCTGGTCCTAAACTCTCTATTAAACTAGATGATCAGAATTTTCTATTATGGAATCAGCAGGTTGAAGGTGTGATTCTCACACACAACCTTCAAAGGTTGCTGGTCAATCCAGTTATTCCTCCACAGTATGATTCCCATGCCGATCAAGCACTCCATAAACAGTCTGCTGCATATTCACAGTGGATTGTTCAAGATCAAGCCCTATATACATGGCTTCTATCTACTCTATCAGATTCAATTCTACCCAGGGTTCTCACATGCAAGCATGCAAATCAAGTATGGGACAAGATCCACAAATACTTTTACTCTCACTTGAAAGCCAAAGCAAGCGATTAAAGAATGTAATCAAGGTTCTCAAGAAAGGAACCAAGACTATTTCTCGAATTTGTGAACAAAGTTCACTCCATTGCGCATTCTTTAACCGCAATTGGTGAAGAGGTCAAGGATCAAGACTTGATGGATATCATTTTGGAAGGCTTACGGTAAGAATACAATGCATTTGTGATGATGTACTATGGCAAAAATCAAGATGCGAGATCTTATGGAATTTGAATCACTTCTTCTAGTGCAAGAAGCACAACTAAATAAATTTCGTCAGAACTCACTAGTACCACACCTACAAACCTAATGCAAAGCAGCAAGTTACAACTCCCACCACCAATCCTCAAGCCAATGCAAGAAACACCTCGCTTCTCTAATCAACACCAAAGAATTCACCAATTATCGTAATGCAAATCTCGCGCATTTATCGAGGTAGAGATATCGGTTTAATCGTGCACGCGCAGGCAGAGGCGCATCAAGAGGTACCTCTAATTCCTATCACAATCCTAACTATACTCCTCCACCATCGGTTCTAAGCCAACTTGCCAACTTTGTGGCAAGTATGGTCATCTTCATTAGCACATGTTGGTATAGGTTTGATGAGAATTTTGTTCCTGCACCTACCACTACCCCTGCCCCCAATCCTAACCCTGCTGCTACTACTACTACTGGTAATGACAATCATGCTCCTCAGGCCAATTTTGCAAAGACTTTCGCCGATGTTCCAGTGCCATGATTGCTTTGAATATCCCCGAGTTCACAAAGATCGTGTTGGTATCTTGACACTTGTGCTTCTCACCACATGACTCCTTTTCTAATTACTTGCATCACAGTATTCCCTATACAAGCCCTCATAAAGCCAAAATGGGCAATGGTCATGCCACCGATATTATTTCCATCGGTTCCTCAAAAATTTACTCTACATTTAATCCTCCATTCATTATAAACTTACTAATTTATCGCATGTTCCTTCTCTCACACGCAATTTGCTTTCAGTAGGCCAATTTGCTCAAGATAATGCTGTTTATTTTGAATTTCATTCCTTTATATGTTTTGTCAAGTCTAAATCATCTAATGAGATATTATTTCGTGGATTTAGAGGTTCTCGATGGCTTGTTCTTCATTCCTAGCTTGACAAACTCTGTTTCCAAAGAAGCACACCAAGTGCAAATTGCAGATCACTTCATTACCTATTTGTTTCTCTGCTTCTCATTCTGCTTCTAATGCTTCTTTTTCTTCTACTGTTGTTGTAAATAATGCCACAAACTATGCTCTGTGGCATCACAGATTAGGGCACCCCAACAGTCGTGTAGTGCATTTTGTTCTTAAGCATTGTAATGTTTCTATTCCCACTAATAAGACATTTGAATTGTGTAAATCATGTTGTCTTGGTAAAGCACACAAGTTGCATGCTCCTCCTTCTACTACTATACATTCTATTCCTTTTGAACTAATTCATACAGATTTATGGGGCCCCTCTCCTACACCTTCTAGTAGTGGTTATCTTTATTACATTGCTTTTGTGGATGCTTGTACTAAATTCACTTGGATTTATTTTCTGAAACACAAGTCTGAGGCACTAACAGCATTTACACAATTTCACAAACTGGTACAAACACAATTTTCTCGCACAAATAAAAGCACTACAATCTGATTTTGGGGTGAGTTTAGACCATTCATCGATTACTTAACCTCTCTAGGAATTTTACACGAAAAAACTTGTCCCTACACCTCTCATCGAATGGAATCATTGAGAGAAAACACAGACACATCACTCAAACAGTGTCATCACTTCTTGCATGCATCTATGCCTCTCACCTTTTTGGGACCACAGCTTCACTCATCACTGTGTACATTTAATCAATAGACTCCCTCTACCTCTCTTCCTACCTTCATATCTCCCTATCGTGCTCTTTTTAACTCTTTTACCCGACTATAAACATTTGAAATCCTTTGGGTGTTCTTGTTTTCCTTTACTAACACCTTACAAATGTAAATAAATTGCAATTTAGAAGCATAGAATGCATTAATCTTGGTCTCTCACCTACTCACAAGGGATACAAATGCCTTAGCCCAGATGGTAGAATCTATATTTCCAAGGATGTCCAATTCCATGAACACAAATTTCCCTATCCAACTCTGTTTCCTTCAAATACCACAACTCAACCTACATCCTCCTCACCATCTACATCACTTCCTCTTCTCCTCACTCACCCAATTCCTAGCCCAGACCCAACTATCACTTCCCCCCCAGCTAATGTCACTCCAAATGAACCTTCAACCGACCCTATTCCTGAACCTCCCAATCAACCAAGCCCTGTTCCTTCCCCACCTCCCTCCCCTCCTAGACCGGCCCCTACAAATACTCATCCTATGTTAACTAGAAATAAAACAGGTCACTTAAAGCCCAAAGTCTTCCTTACTCACCTTGAACCAACTTCAGTCAAGGCTGCTTTAGCTATTCCTCATTGGGTCACAGCTATGAAAGCTGAATATGATGCATTAATTACCAATCATACATGGACACTGACAATTACCACCCAAATGATGCCATTGGGTGTAAATGGATTTTTAGGGTAAAAGAAAACCCAGATGGAACCATCAACAAATATAAAGCTCGTCTCGTGGCAAAAGGGTATAGTCAACTTCCTGGTACTGACTATGGGGAGACTTTTTCCCCGGTTATCAAGCCTGCAACTATTAGAATCCTATTAACCTTAGCTATCACACACAAATGGGAGCTACAACAAATAGATATCAACAATGCTTTCATTAATGGTGTTTTACAAGAAGAAATATATATGCAACAAATTCCTCCGTGCTTCACATCGTAATAAATGAATAGTTTGCAAGCTACACAGTCTCTCTCAGATGGGCTTAAACAGCACCACGCCCGGTATGAAAGGTTGAAACAAGCCCTTCTACAATTTGGGTTCTCCTCCAAAGAATCGTGATCACTCTCTCTTTGTCTACACTAAAGGGGGTGTTCAGCTCTATTGTCTAGTTTATGTTGACGATATCATAGTCACTGGTTCTTCATCTACACTCATTCATGATTTAATCCAGAAGCTACACACACAATTTGCACTTAAACATTTGGGAAAACCCTCCTACTTTCTAGGAATTGAAGTTACATACCTTTCAAATGGCTCTCTGATGCTCTCCCAGTCCAAATATATTGCTGACTTGCTTGAACGAGCCTCAATGACTGGTTGTTCCTCCATCTCCACTCCAATGATGTCAAATGTGAAGCTCTCTCGCCATGGTACCGATTCCCTGGCCGATCCCACTCAATACAGATCCATTGTCGGAGCTCTTCAGTATATTACTCTCACTCGACCGGACATTGCCTTTAGCGTAAATAAAGTATGCCAGTTCTTATCAGCTCCTCTTGAGTCCCATTGGCGAGCAGTAAAACGCATTCTTCGATATCTCAATGGCACCTCACATTTTGGACTTCACCTTCAACCATCGTCGCCAGATCTTCCTTTCACAGTTCGTGTTTACAGTGATTCCGATTGGGCAAGCGACGTTGATGATCGCCGTTCAACCTCAGGAGCATGTCTTTTCTTTGGTCCGAATCTCGTCTCCTGGAACTCGAAGAAACAAACCTTGGTTGCTCGGAGCAGCGCTGAAGCTGAGTATCGTGGGTTAGCTAACGCCACCGCCGAATTAATGTGGGTTCAATCGTTACTTGCTGAGCTGAAAATCCCGATTCAAACTCCAACTCTTCTATGCGACAACCTTAGCGCTGTCATGATCTCCCACAACCCTGTCTTGCATGCTCGGACGAAGCATGTTGAAATTGATCTGCATTTTGTTAGAGAGAAAGTCACCTCCAAGTGTTTGGACCTTCGACATATACCTGCGTCTTCTCAACTCGCCGACACTCTCACGAAACCATTATCAGCTGCATCGTTTATGGATCTACGGGTCAAACTTAAAGTTGGGCCTCAACACTCATCTAACTCTGGCCCAACTTCAACTTTGAAGGGGGTGTAATAAGATATAACTATGGAGCTGTATTAGTAAAAATAGAAATCTAAGTTTAGTAGCATTTTATCATTCGGTTATTCTCAACTGATTATTGTTGGGATAATTCCAAGTTAGTTAGGCTTGGCTTGTGTATATAAATACAACACAATGTACAACTTTACAATCAATGAAATCATTTCACAATAATCTTTCAAATGAATCTTCAAGAATATCAAAGCTCATAGAGCATTATCACACGGGATCTCAAAATTACATAATGCTAACTATTTGAGCTACCACAATTTCATGTTACTAAAGCATATTACATAATGTTTATCCTATTATTTCTTTTATTGCAAAACTTTTTACCTACTTTTTATATCTATTTATTATTTATTTTGATACATGTATATTTGTTATTATATATTACATTTATATATTATATTTATTTACCATCTAATATTTTGTATCACATTCCATAGATTTTAATCTATATATTTACTAACTAGAATATTATTAAATATGAGTTTTTTTTTTAACAAACGGACAGATTGCCCGAATTTATTAATAAAAAAAGGGAAAAAAACAGAGAAAAACGAAGGGGGGACTAGACCAAAATCCTTGCCTAAATATGAGTAATTTTATCCATGTCAACCTTTTTTAATTCTCATCTTATAAATAATGTTATATATTAAAAATGTTTGTCACATATTTTTGTATTCGGCTTGATGCACATACAATTAGAATCAATATACAACTTTGATCGATCAGTATATTTGTTGTTTATAACGTTTGTGCTTAATATTCTTCTATTCACTACGCTGCACTTAGAAAACAAGTAGAGAGAATAAACAAGATGACAGAGAACATTGATCCTATGGTTGTCAACGTCAATCAGCTTAGTCAAAAGCAAGCTACATGTCCTTATGCAAAGGTATATTTGCTATATATTTGTAAGTTACTATTACTAATACTATTTTAGACCGTATAATATTTATAAGTAATTCTTGTTGTAATAACATCTCAATATGAAAATACCCACAAAATTATATACATCATGGTTGTCACTACTAAAGTATTATTTGATTAATACTTATGTAGTTTTTAAAGTATTTTTATTTATGGGTTGTCACTACTAAAGTATTATTTGATTTCACGGGATCTCAAAATTATAATATATATATATATATATATATATATATATATATATATATATATAAATCTAAATTTAATTTCCTACTATTATACAAATATTTAAAATAGTTGAAGTAATTATCTTCTCGTGTCTTTTTTGGTAAAAAGTTCGAAGAGACCTCTACCATCTCATCCAAGTGCTCTTGGGTATTATCTTACTGTGTCTAAACAAATGAATTTACTCCGTCTTTGTACGAGTTAATTATACTAGTATATATATATATATATATATATATATATATATATATATATATATATATATATATATATATTGAGTTTTTATTTAGCAGATGCTGCCATAAATATATGACTAAGCTTATATATTGACTTCTTATATATTTATATATATGAAGAGAACTCTTCTAACAATGAGCAATCTCCTCAGATACATAACAAGTAAGGGGCTCCCTCTCCGATGGAGCCTAGAGAAAATGGCACTGATGAACCAATTATCTCTGTCTCAGTTACTGCAGATGTTGGTAAGACTTTGACATCTTTCATTGATATTCATGTATTTGATTTCAGCAAAATCAAATGATTTATTTAAAGAATCCAAATTCTTGGTAAAAGCAAGAAATTGGATTACTTCTTGAAACGTAATGACTAAATGGGATTGTAGAGCGGGTACTAATATTATGGATTGATGCATTTTGGTTAAAAGACCTGAAGTCGCAAAGCCTTGGGTAAAAAGAACACTTGGTGCGATTATTGTACTTAAATGGTTTTTATCCTTTTTAAAAAACGGAACCATATGAAAAATGGAAAACCTCCATGAAAGAAAGATTAAAGATTCATATAAATCACTAAATGGTAAATGGCCCGAAAAAAACCAACGAGTAATTAACAATCCCGTTACACAGAAAAAAGTTATTGTCATGACTTTTTTGGACAAATCATATAACCCTACGATTTCGTTGATTTGCAGCTAGCCGAACTGATAGTGATTCCACTCAGCCTCCCACCACCAGACTTGATTCGCTTTCCTCAAATAACTCTTTGGAGGAGGTTCACTCTTCTTCAGCCCTCTCTCCCAACGTTGTGGCTGTAGAGTCTGATCTAGTGGTTGATTCCGACATGAGCATTTCAGGGAAGCGTTGGGGTGATGTGTCAGATGATGCGGATGATCATATTGTAGCGGCTAAGCCCAATCAGGTGGTATCCACATCCTGAAAGAAAAAAATCAGAAAGAAATCGGCTCAGAAAACAACAGTGTACAACACTCGCTCAAAGAATAACTCTGGTTGTGTTCATTTTTCCGTTCTGCTCTGATTTAAAGGCTTTTGTTTTTCTGCCTATCTGTTTTTAGCCAGAGCCTGGTTGGTTTTTCCGTTCTCAGGATTGTTTATCTATTTTTGTTAGTTTGGTTTAAGGCTTTTGACTAGCCTTTAGGCTGCTGTATTTTAGGGGCTCTGTTAGGAGCTCTCTATTATCGTTTCGGTTTGAGCTTTTCGTTGGCAGGGGTTTTGGTCTAGTAGTCCCCTGCTTTTCGCTATTTTTTTTCCTTTTTTAAATAAATTCGGGTCGTATGTCTGTTTGCTAAAAAAATATTATATATATGATTAAGCTGTTATATATATTTTGACTTCTTATTAAGCTTCATTATTAAGCTTCTATATTTTGGTAAGAGATGCTGATAGATAAGAGGTGCTGCCATATAATATCACGTTACTACTTTCAGGTGTTCTTTCATAATAATAAGGCTTAAATATCATTTACCCCCTGCAAATATCACCATAATCCATTTACCCCCCTGTAAAAATAAATGTTTTAAAATGACCCTTACAAATATAAACCGCTTTCTACAGTTTACCCCCTGTTGTTAGATTATGTTGACAACGTTAAGTGTATAATGTGTATAAATCATTTTACAGTTACCCACCGCAAAATATAAATCGTTTACAGTTACTGCCACTCGTAGAGGGTAATTAGAAACACTTATTATTTGCAAGGGGCTTTTTAAAATTTTTGTTTTTACAGGGGGGTAAATGGATTATGCTGATATTTGCAGGGGGTAAATGATATTTAAGCCTAATAATAATTATGAGAACTTATGATATCTTCACGTTGCTTCTATAATATCATTGTTCTATATTTGTACTGTCTATATAATAATAATAATAATAATAATAATAATAATAATAATAATAATAATAATAATAATGAGAACTTATGATATTTGTACTGCTATGGTTCATTTGTATTATTTGTTTACTGACAGATTGCTATTCTGTATGTATATGAGAGATGTTGTGATCCATATAAATGTATAAATGTTGCTTGTGCTTATTTCTTAAGTTCATTATTACTTGGTCTATATAGAATGACAACTCGTGTCGATAAGAGAGCTATTGTGGATTCTCCTTCAAATAACGATGGAGATAAGAAGTCAAAAGCTGTTTGGGATCCTAGAGCAACTGAAGCTTTTGTCGAAACATGCTTGGAACAAGTTTTCAAAGGGAAACGCTCTGGTACTAGCTTTACGAAAAAGGGTGGAAATGTATTATTTCCAAATTTGAAGAATTGACTGGAAAAAACTATGACAAGACTCAGCTAAAGAATAGGTATGACGGTCTGAGAAAGGAATGGCGAGCATGGTATAACTTATTTGGGAAAAAAACTGGATTAGGGTGGGACCCTGTGAAAAATACTGTTGATGCTCTAGCTGAGTGGTGGGAGAGGAAGCAATTGGTATGTCTTAATGAAAAATACACATTATTTAAGACATACACATTATATTTATTGTTTATTATATAATAATATTGAGCTATGAAAATGCAGGAAAATCCTTTATATGGTAAATTTAGGGATAAGGGGCTTCCATTTGCTCCCCAATTAACCATGTTTTTCAAAGATGTAGTGGCTAATGGAGAGTTCATGTTTGCACCATCATATGTAGAATTGTTACCAAATGATCCTAATGATGATGATGATGGATATCATCTATGCCTAAACATGGAAGAAGGCTCGAGGTGATAGTGAAGATGCAAGTGTTGGGGCAACACAAGAGTTTGCAAATATTGGGATGAATTCTTCACAAAGAGTTGGTAGCCAAAAGAGTGGTGAAAAGAGAAAAAAAAACTACTCAAGCTCAAAAGTCAAGTAAAAAAAGTGGAAATGCTTCAAAGCTAGTTGAAGCTGTTAGTGTCATTGCTGAGACATGTAGGTCACGCAATGATGCTACAAATGATGTGTCTATTGGAGAAGTGATGGCTAAGCTTCAAACTTTGGATGAACTTAATTTTGATCTTGAGTTGCACACAAAGTGTTGTCGGTTAATGGTGTATAAACCTGCAAGAGAGATCTTTGTTTCCTTGAGAGGTTATGAGGAAAAGAGAATGCATTGGTTTAAGCATGCAGCAAATGACCCCTTCCCCTTCATGCAGCAAGAGAGATCTTAGGAGTTATTTGGATTATGCATTGGGAGTTATTGGATTATGTTTTATTTGAATTATGTCTTAGGAGTTATTGAATTATGTCTTAGGGGTTATTGGATTATGTTTGATTCGAATTATGTCTTAGGAGTTCTTGAATTATGTCTTAGGAGTTATTGAATTATGTCTTAAGAGTTTTTGGATTATGTTTAATTTGAATTAGTATCTTAGGAGTTATTGAATTATGTCTTAGGAGTTGTTGGATTATGTTTAATTTGAATTATGTATTGTATTTTGAATGGTTATGTATTAATTATTTTTGTTTTAATTATTTTTGTTGTTTGGTTAAATATGATTCAGGTGTGAACTGAAAAATGAGTGATTGGAAAGAACAAGTGGGGCTTAAAACAAATGAAAATGATGCTTTAATTTTTGAAGATGCTTGTTATGTGGCTGCACTAGTTAGCGAGTATGCACTAAATTTTTTATGCAAAGAGCCATGTAGAACTAGTGAATTAACGGGTCATGCGTGGGTGCACGATATACTTAAGGAAACCCCACTCTTTGCTATGAGATGTTTCAAATGGATAAACATATTTTTCATAGACTTTGATTGAACTAGTTGAGCTTTGTTTGAAGCCCACTAAAGTATGGGGGTTGAAGAAATGGTTGCAATGTTCTTGAATATTGTTGGTCATGGGGTAGGTAACAAAATGATTCAAGAAAGATTTCAACACTCAGGAGAGACTGTAAGTAGACATTTTCACTGAGTACTTCAAGTTTGCCTTAAGTTGTCTCATTAAATATATTCACCTCAAGATCCTATGTTTCGTGATAGTCAAGCAAAAATTAGAAGCGATAACCGATCTCGCCATTTTTAAGAATGCTATAGAGCATCGATGGTACACATGTTCCATGTGTAGTTAGTGCTAGTGATCAAACCAGGTTTATTGGAAGAACTGGATATCCAACACAAAATATAATGGCAGTATGTGATTGGAACATGTGTTTTACTTTCGTGTTAGCTAGGTGGGAAGGTATTGCACACGATGCTCGCGTTTTTGACATGGCACTGACAAATTCAAACTTGAAATTTCCACACCCTCCACCAGGTATGTTTTTTTGTATGACTACGCATATAAATTGGCTCCATTATTAATTTTCTTCTATACAATTTAATAATTTTATTTTTTATTAGGTAAGTATTATTTAGTGGATGTCGGCTATCCAACACCAATGGGGTGGGTACCTTGGTCCCTACCGATGTGAACGATACCATCTTCCTGATTTTAGGCACCCACCCAACCTCATATCAACTTTTCCATCTCCAACACAAACTAACGCTTCCATCTTTCAAAAGAGTCACCTCCGCAACGACAAAAGGAAACTGGATAATTTGGGATTTGGGGTTAGGGTAAATATTAACGAAACATTGTGAGTGTAAATAGAGAGGTTCAATTTGGGATTTGGGGTTTAATTTGGGATTTGGGGTTAGGGTTCAATGACGTCCTCTCCTCGAAATTAAAGAAGAACGATAGAGAGAAAATCGAATCTTTCTTTCACTGGCTTTGTCTTTTTTTGTTGACAGCAACTTGAAAGAGAGAAATAGAGAGCGATGGTGCGAAGTGGTGGTGTTTCAGCGGTGAAGGGGTGCTGTTCCGACGACGAGAGCGATGAGAAGTGAGAGAGATGAACAGATCTAGGCATTTATGTTGCTACTGTGGTTGTGTTTGATACACGTTGTGCTCATGACTTGCTGGTTCTGTGAGAGAGAGAGAGACGAAGAAGATGGGTTCTGGTTTGATATGGAAGTGTTGGTTTGTGTTGGAGATGAAAAAGTTGATATGAGGTTGGGTGGTGGGTGCTGAGGAAGAAGAAGGGGATTTAGATTTTTTTTTGCAGGGAAAAAGCAAAACACCCCCTATTTGCATGGGTAAAAACGTATTTATGCCAAAAGAAAACAAATTAAAAATGCCAAATCAGACATCTATTAGACTCACACCGCTTTTGTAATTAAGCAAGCAATGTGAAGGATCAAAACCAAAAACGTGAAATTTGCAAGGTGTTTTTTTAATTTTTTTTTTGCAGCGGCTAAAAGCAAAACACCCCCTATTTGCAGGGGGTAAAAACGTATTTAAGCCTAAATTTAAAATTATTTTACAAACATAAATTTTAAGTGGAGACCCATATTGGTAATTTTACACTTAAAAGCAATTCTAATCCAATCTATCCAAACAACAAAGATTGATAAAAATCACTTTTTCAGTAAATGTATCCAAACAAAAATCACATCACTAAAATCAATTCTGCAGAATCAATTCTGTTAGAATCAATTCTAATCACCGCTAACAAAACATACAGTTATTCAAATTGATTTTAGAGCCTTCAATGCATCAGATCAGATGACAAGAAAAGAGGCATGCAAAACTTTGCAACCAACATTATTAAAGATAGTAAGATACTGAAAGCAGAAACAACTATGCAGTGTCCTACCTTAGACAAAAGAATAAAACTAAAGGAAAATGAGAATGAAAAGAAAATATACATATATTGAGACAATGTGAACCGAAAAACCCTGAGTTTGGATTTGGATTAAGAATCATTATATATATTTCCAGTAGTAAAATTGCTTTAAAAAATGCTTTTAAAATACAAATTATTGGCGATTTATAATCATGTGCTCTCTCTACTCTAATCTATGACTGATCCATAATTCAATGGCGGCAATGATTACTAGTAAGACACGGCTCACCATATGAATTGTGAAATGCTTATATAACAGTACAATTGAGACCTTAGGTTTGGTTACAGGCATTCGTCAAAGGCAGCCTTCATTCAAGCGATAGCAGACCTCCGTCGACTAACGTATTCCACTAGTTCAGGGGGAGGCAAGAAAGAGGATAATTCTTGAAAGCAAATCCTAATTTCGTTTTGCTTCTCCCGGTCGCCGAGCCTGATCGACTCGACTCTTTTCCCTGCCCTCCGGCCTCTCATTTCGTTTCGTTCTTCTTGGGTATTGTAGCTGGAATGAAGCTTTCATATTTCGAAAAAAGTGAACCTGAACACACTTCATAAGTCTTGGTTGCCTCTTGCTCTTTCAGCCTATTCCCCACCATTGAGATGGGCCGAAGCCCTGCTAGCGAAGCAAAGGTTACGAAGTCACTTAGCTCGACGTTAGGAGAGTCAAGGGGGAAGGCCATACCTACATAGAAGAACCGCTGTTCGCTGACTCTAATCTAATTAGAAGGAACTTCTTTCCGGCGAAGTTACAGCGGGGAAGGAAAGCAAGGGACCTTCACGGATATGGGAGCTTACTCCGCTGTTGCTGGTTTAGTAAGCTAAGCATTTCCTTCCTTTATGATTTTGAAAAAGGAATGGATAGAGAGCTTAGGGACAGTCACATAGACTGAGAAGTGAATGTAAAGCAAGTGTTTGGGAAGTTGGCCCGACCCGTTTGGTTTATCATAACAATAGATCTCGGAGATCATCCTTTGATCTCACGCGGGCCTATACTTCGGCAACTAAGAAGAAATTCATTTTTACGTACGTGCGACCGCGGCTTATGTGCGACTGTGGCCCACGCCTCTATTTGTTCGAGTAGGCGGCGTGAACTCGACTTTTGAAGGCGGGGAGTGTGACAACGTACACGCTTCCCTTTACTCCATAGGCCTTCTCATCGATTCACGGTTTTGGTGGCGAAATTGACTTGGCTTTCCCAAAAGGCCTCATCTCTAGAAGCCCTAGCTCTTTCACCAGGTTTAGTATAGTAGTAGTTTCAAATCAATGCAAGCCAATGGAAACAAATCGTTGTCTTAAGCCCACCCGAAGGCTAGTTGGTAGAGCGATCACTTTAGGGCCCGCGATAAAGAAGAGGTTTTAAAGTAAATTGCTACTTGATTACCGCTTCGCTAATGATGAGAAGGTGCGATGAATGTCTCTTTATCTCCCGCTTATTCATTAGGGCGAACCACTTTACTTGCTCAATGCTTGCGGGTTGGGATTCGGGTAGCTATTCAAATAAGTTTCTTTACGACGCCTTTTGCTAGCTTCCTCTATTTTGTTTATCCATACCCCGTTTGGGTGGTGCTGGTCTTGACTAATCCGCATCCGCTTGATCTGCTGAAAAGCGATCCTCAAGAATACCTACGACCTCTACCTCAACTTCGTGGGTCGGTCAATACTGCAAGCCCTCGCTTTCTTATTAGCAGCGCATCAACCGAGACAGAGTCTTGTAAGGCTTCCTCGCAGCCTTCGTATTGATAGGGCTATTTTGCATAATAAGAAATCCTCGATGAAAGCTTGAAAGAATAGAAGTTGAGTTCGAGTTGTTATCATGCCGGATCGTAAAAGTCAAAAGCCATACTAAGAGCAGCCCGAACTCGCTCACGGCCGCATGTCTTTGTCAAGTTATATCCACTCCACACTGACCGAGATTCCCGTGAGATCACCATCGGCTTGTTGAAATCGAGTATGTAATTTCCCTCCTTCCGAGAATAACTATTTCGGTGGGGAAGACTCCTGCCTGGAGGCTGTAAGGTTTGTTTAGTTTGTCAGTCTGATTAGGATTAAGATTCTGCTTTCTGCTATTTCATGGAATCTTAGAGAGACTGGAGTAGGTAAGAAGTGGGGGAGGAGTGAAAAGCCGGTTAAATGGTTGATGCTTTCGTGGTTAAAGAATCTCTCTTAGCTAGGGCTAGGCCACCTGCCTGACTATCTATTGACGAAGTACCTTTTCTTTCTTCCGCCTCCGAAGGATGGAGGGGGTATCTGTGAAAAGAAGCGAGCGTCGAAGGGTAATTATGGGTTATTGAAGAAGAGTCGTCCGATCGCTTTCGGTGACCAGGGGTTTCACCGCTTTCTTCTCCCCAAAGATATTCAAATTACGATATTAATAAATCTATCCAATTAAAATTGTTGTACTAAAGCTTCCCTTAGCTACACTAGTCCTGGGCCGCCTATTATGAACTCTTTTCCTCGAACAAGACAAAAAGAGGCTTGCAGTGTCTAGTCGCATACCCTCTCGCCTTATTGTTCTATTCGTGATTTACATCCACCTCACCGCACACTTTATCTATATCTGCTCTACTATTGATTCAGTGCAAAAAGAAAAAGAGCTTTTTATCTTCCCCTTCTTCCTCAAAGCATAACTTACAGAGGTTAACCCGCGTTCTTCCTTTACCGAAGCTCCTTCCCCAAGAGCCAACCATGGCATTCTATGCATCTTCACTAGCTTTCCTCTCCGCCTACTATATAGTGCAAACCTTCCTTACCTTAACCCTAATCATGCTAAAGACATGGAATTGGCTTTTATGCTGCTGTTCTGAGGGGAACATCTTAAGCCCATCAATCTGGAGCGGGTGGCAACATGCAAAATACCCGAGACCACGACGGATCTTGTCTTAGGAAATAGAATGGGACGGGAGGCCTATCTCGACTTTTGTTTGATTCCATTTTCCAACATTGAAGCTTGCCCAATTCCTAGCCTTATATTTTCTACTCTCATGTCGGAAAATGGACTATCGTCGTTGGCTCAGAGGAATGAATTCGAAAGCAAGGAATAGTACCCTTGTTCAGACCATCAAAGATCACTAAAGCACCTTTTGGTATGTCTTGCCCCCTAAAGAAGCCCCTTTAGAGATAGGGGCGAGCCAAAGAGAAGTTGTAGCAACGAGTAAGGTTTCAGCCATTTTGATGAAGTGTTAGATCCATTAACAAAAACATATTTACATCTAGAGACTTTCCTCTCCATTACAATGATCAATTTAGATTCCTACTCCTAACTCTCTACTCTCTTCTTATAATGCCCACCTCACCGATAATCTTCATGTCTTAGGAATTTTGTCATTTCACCATTTAAATGTTGCATTGAGTAGATGTAATTCAATGTATGTTTTTCAGTGTGACCAGAAGGGATCCATATATAGCCAATGTTAGCATTAGCCAAAAAATTAACACAGAATAAAACAACATTTTGTCAGCAGGTTTTATGAAAGTGGTAGAAATAATTTATACACCACAAGTAATGAAAAAGGATTTCTTCAGAGATCCCCTTCTCATTGTTGATCATCTCAAAGCCATCCCGAGTTTCTATTCACCTTATCGACGCTTTCCTTCAGCCAAGCTTACTCGTAATGCTCGTCCTTCTAGTTCCCCAAGTACACAATTTACAAAGAACCATTAAGCAAAATCACATTTCCTTGTTTACAACACAAATGCATATTAAGCAAAATCGCAGTTAGGTCACGCTTGCGATACTATGGAGAATTAATCGTAGTTAGGTTGCGTTTGCGATACTATGGAGGATTGCAGTCAAATGTACCACATTGACCTCGATTGCAGTCGCAAAGATGTCAAAAACCTTAATGTCGCGACCTCGATCACGATTGCAGACCTTTTTATAAAAGCTTGATAACAAGTAGAAGAGTAGTAAACATACCACATCATTCATTTGTGTAAGGGCAGCTTCCATTTCTGATTTATTTGAATAGCAAACAAAGCCATAACAGCGTGACTTTCCGGTCTCGCCATCATACAAAACCCTAGCACCAACCACATTTCCGGATTGTTGAAAGGCTTGTATCAGACTCTCAGAAGTTACTGTCCATGATAGATTCCCAACAAAAAGCTTATATTCAGTTTCAGGGTACAATGGTTCTTTTGGTTTTGGTTTATCAGAGAAGTTCACCCGCAAGATTCGGCCCAAGAACTCCTGAGAAATTCAATTACAAGTTTTAGCATGCAACAGGATTTGAACATAGAAAGTGAGCAAAAGCTTGAGAAAGAAGAAAGAGAGTGACTATTACTTTTCCATCAAGATTTTCTATCACAGCCTTACAATCTTCAATACAACTCATTGTTACAAATGCAAAGCCTCTACTTTTTCCAGTGTCCCTGTCGTAAAGAACCTAAAGATATATATATATATAAATCATTAACATTGCTGAAAATTAGGAAATGCAATACAATCATGGAATTACCAAATAATAGAATGCAATTTGAAGGCATATATCAGGAATTTGAAGCCCCTTCCAGATTTAAAGTCACTTAAATATGTTACTTCTGCTAAAAAATGATAATGCTGTATTAGGTAGTTAGTTTTAGAACGTAGTTCCAATTAGTTTTTCTTGTTGTAACAAATTTTCGTAGGTAGTTAGTTAATTAGATTCTTGCAATTACTTTTACTCGAAGGTGCACTATATACGGTGATCATTTCTTATCTATTACTTTAGATTAAGGCTACGATTGGATTAGATTATGTACAGTTCATTTGGGTTTAACTACTAACATAAGCATTTGTTCGAGTAATTAATTTAGACTAAGGATTGGATTATGAACAGTTTATTTTAGCTTATCTATTCGCATAAGCATTTGTTTTGAGTATTTGGGAGGGTTTATTGAAATAGCTTATAACAAACTCTGTAAGGTATCTCAGAAAACAGTTTAGGCTCTATTTGACAAGTCTCATCCGCTAGTGGATAGCGGATTTGACTAGAGATGATGAATAGACGTGTTTGGTAACCACTAGTGTTTAGCGTTTTTTCAAATGTTATTCAAGTAGCGTTTTTTGAAATGCTAGCGGATAGCATATAATGTCTCACTTTTTTTGTTGGTAAACCAAGGTATCCCCTGCTGTGCAACTGTAGAGACAAATCCCCCGAGGTACTGAGATCCATTTAAGGGATTGACCTCTCCCATCAGATATTTTTTCGTACGCACCAGCCAGATATCGAACTCATGACGAAATGGTACCCTCATTATTTTTTCTTAAATTCCTTCTCTATCCTCTTTAAATTAAACTAAACAATTTTAAATCCTTATTTCTTTATGTCATTTTACATTTATTAGTTAGTTTAATCGCTAGTTTTACCAAACACAAGATTTCTTATCTACTATCAGCTAGCTCATTCACTATTTGCTATCTGCTACTTTTACCGAACATAGCCTTAACCTCATTTTCCCTTTGATTAAATGCACACTCTTCCCACAACTGTATTTTTCTATATAAATAAATGTATTCATAAAAGCAAGATAAGTTGTAAAATAAAAGTAGAGTAATTTAAACCAAAGATATCTACTATCTATCTATACCATTAACCTACTACCAAAATACCAAACTTACCCTTTTCCCAATTAAACAATTTTTGGATATTTTGGTAATTTGACTTTTTCACTTTTTCAAACTTTTTTACTTTTTCAAATTTTTTCACTTTCTCTCACATACTTTTTCACACTCTCTCACACACTTTATTCAAACTTTTTTACTCTCTCCTTCTCTTTCTTCCATTAACTCTATCTCATTTTTCTATTTCTTACAATATATCTACTTTAATTTGATCTACATGTCTCCTTCATTTTTTTGATATTCTATTATTTCGTCTCTACGGGAAATATTACAATTTGGATAATTTGAAACTTTAATACAATTTTGTTTTCTAATCTCTACAGGAAATATTGCGTATTGTTGGTCAATGTTCACAGGGTAATGTTTGGACGAACTCAATTACATTTTAAAACTTTTTGTTTATTTACTCTAAAGTAGTATTGATTTTCACGGGGTAATGTTCACAATAATTAATTATATCTAAGTCTATTAACAAAAATAACACGACAACACCCGTGCGTATGCACGGGTATACTGCTAGTTTATATAAATTCAACCCTATATGGATCAAATTTTGAATGTATTGAATTGGTAAATAAAGGAAGTTATATAAGTACGTACCTCAATGAGTTCAGCACTACCATAATCCTCAATTAACCCAGCAAGTTGTGCACTATCAACGCTATAAGGCAAATTCCCAAAATAAAGTTTAGTGGCAGTGGTGCTACTAACAGAGGAAACGGTGTTTTCTTCTGCTACAACTTCTTCTTCTTCTTCTTCTTCCTCCACAACCTTATCTTCTTCAACTAAACCAGCATCAACCTCAGCAGCTTCTTGTGCAACAGCAACAGATATTCTAGGTAGCCATAATTTGTGTGTGATGGTACGAATGGACAAAGGTTCGAGTGAGTAGGAATAAGAGTGAGAGACAGATATGCGGTTGTTTGAGGATGTTGTTGTTGTTGTGAGAGGGTCTAATAATGTGGAGTTATTCTTGGAACGGAGAGATTTTATGGAAGAAGAAAATAAAGAGGCTATGCCTGCAGCAGCCATGTTGTGGTGGTGGTGGTGAAAGTGCTATGATGGAAGTTGGAGAGTTTAATGGAGAGATGTGATGAGAGAGAAAGATAGTGGCGGGTGGATTTTGTGTGGTGGTTATTGATGAGGTGGCTAGATTGTGTCCACTGTCCGCTGATATAGGAAGAGATATGTCAGAGATAGATAAGATTACTTTTTTTTTTTTAAAATCGGATCCTCTCAAGAATCACAGCAGGGTAATTACTGTTCTGGGTAAACTACAACGCGCGCGTGAAACTCTCCCTCAAGAGATTTAATACTGCGCTTGGTTAAGCTAGAAGAGATCCTTACCATCTCATCCAAGTACTCTTGTGTCCGATAAAGATTACTTTGGTTCCAATATTATGCACAAATCCTAATCTCTAACATGTACTACTAACCTTAATTCATTGTATATTCAATAAAGAATTCTCAGTATTTCACTATATTTAATATTTACCAACAATGAAATGATACAAGTGATAAATATTTGAGTCATTTAACTATTTGGTCTTAGGTTCGGATCCTGATGCGTATGGAAAGACATTTGTTAAAAGAGGTCATTACTCTCCACAGTCGCCTTGTAGGAAGTATGGGCCTCTTGAATTTGGGCACACCCGGGAAGGAAATTTGACCCAATTCATTGACACCCACCATCTTCTCCTATACCCCCACCAATTTTTGTTTTCCAAATTTACCCATTTCTTAAGTCCGAGCGAGTTTATAATTTGGCCAACAGATTTATCTCATAAAAAGATAAACACGTAGTTGTAATTTAACAAAACAAATTTATCTTTTTATGAGATAAATTCATTGGCCAAAAACTTAAAAACGGATTTATCTTTTTATGAGATAAATTCGTTCGCCAAAAATTTAAAAATGGATTTATCTCATAAAAAGAAAAATCTGTTTTGTTAAATTACAACTACGGGTTTATCTTTTTTGTGAGATAAATCCGTTTTTCAAAATAAAATAGATATATCTGTTAAAAAATTAATTTTTTTTGAAAAAAATAGATATGGATATTGGTGATCAACTGGTTCCGTTTACCGTGTTGATATTCATTACATGTGACGATATTGTACGCCAGGTAGATAATCCAGACTAAAAAATCAGTTTTCGGGCAACCTACTTCGATTGCTCCGAAGCACAGCCATTAATTCCGAAATTCCATCGAGACTGCGGGACACAAAATCCCAAATTCTATTGTTTACTATTTTTTATAATCTCTAAAAATCTATAAAAATTTGCATATGTTTATTTTGATTTTATTAGATTTTTAGTGACATTTTTATAATTTTTTAGATACTTTTGATTGTTCAACGAATTTTTTTGTGGTGTTTTATAACGTTTTTCTAAAAATTTAAATAAAAAAAATTCTATTTTTAAAAGATAAATCTATTTTTAAAAAATACAAAACAAATTTATCTATTATCATTTTAAGAAATAAATCCGTTTTGTATTTTTTAGGGATAAAATTGTAAGAAAAAGATTGGTGGGGGTACAGGGGAAGATGGTGGGAAAAAAAAAACCTTTTACTAAATCCAAATCGAAGTCCAATGAGGGGTTTACCCTGATGTGGCGCAGAGGCATAGAAGGTTTCAGCCGTCTCCGCCGGTTCTCCACAACGGTACGGCGGCGCTCGGAAGACGAAGGTGACTGGCTTTACTCCTCAGAATGGTGGGGTTGGGCCTCCGACGATGGCCAAACCGTTATTCGATCAACTTCCGGCAAGGGAAACGGCGTCGTTTCAGTCGTCGCACATCCCTCTTCCAGACCCGTTAGTTTAATTGAATTTAGTTTATCTGTTTTCAAATTCCTTGAAATTAATTTGAAAAAAAAATGGTTCATTTCATGGAAGCTCGCTCAGCCTTTGAAAGTTTCATTATCCTAATACATACCGTTTGCATTCTAATCATCATCGTTTTGAATTTAAAATTTTTATTTTTGACATGGTTTCAGAGTAAAATGCATTGGTCAAAAATGGAAAGATGGTTGCAACAGAGGTGTGAGGAGGTGCATCCTGGATATGGTGATGAAGGGAATCTGAGAGTGCTTGGATATCAATGGCGAGTGCTGCGTTTCAATGATGTTACACGCCAGAGCACTGCCAAAGTTGTGGCTACTTACCGCGAAAAAAACCCAGAACTTATCTATCTTATGCAGCAACCACATTGCTTGGCTGTTCCATGTACTTTCCTTAACCCTTCTCTATCTATTTTGAATGATTGTTAGTGACTGCTATTATACAATGCTGTAAGATAGTTAAGTACTTTAAAGAGATTGACTCATAGTTTTCTGGTCTTGCAATTTATAAGTAAAACTCCAAGGGTAATTTTCAGCTGTGATTTCTATTTTCTTATTTTCTAGTTATCTTTGTACTTGGAGTTGATTTTCAATATTCATTTGATTTATTTAGTGTGATCTTGCAGATGTGAAGAGTATGGTATCGGCTGGGTTGACTACTATCGCCTCATGTAATTTTGATATTATTAGTGCACTGCAAGGAAAGAAAAATATGCACATTTTATGCATCGGGCATGGTGGGGGAAGTTTACCACTGTTTTTGGCAAGTAAAATCCAAGGTGAATGCTGTTTTACTTTTATGATTTTTTCTGGTCTTGATAGTAGTAACTTTAAATATCCATACTGAAAGTTATAGTTTTTAAGTGCAAACAAAAGACATATTATAGTCATATCATATAGCACTGCCTCTGATTTACATGAATACATATTTACCTTGGCCTTCATGATTTATTCCTTTCTCTCCCTTCCTCTGCTTTTGCAAATTGAGTCATGTAAAACAGTGGCCACTTCTATTGTGCACTTGTTTATTTGACGTGCTTTGGGGAATTACTTTATGATGATGTTTGTCCTTGTTTCCTTGTTGACAAATTTCAGCTTGTAATTGATCCTTATGCTCTTTGTTTGATTTTCTATGCTCTTTCCAGGTGCCATTGTCCATATAGTTGAAATCGATCCCCTTGTTATCTCGGCCTCAATCCGTGCGATGGGGTTCCCTGCCTTTTCACTCATGACACAATCCGGCAACCGAGCTGTTTCCAAACCCGATATCATTAACGAAGCCATGTGGAAAGGCATCCATGAGAGGATTTACCTATATGAAGCAGATGCTGAGAAATTTATTATGAATAATACTAATACTAATCTATATGATATGATCTTTATTGATGCTTATGATGGTGAAGATATATTTCCCAATAAGTTATGGGACCCAGATTCACCATTCCTAAAATCTCTTAGTAATCGGCTCCATCCCGAACATGGTACTGTTGTGGTGAACCTGCATTCTGACTCTGATGTATTGAGCCATGATGGATCCATTCCATCTGTGTTTGAGCAAGTTTTGCCAATGGGAAAGTATGTAGCTCAAGTTTGCAGAGCATACAAGGACGTGCTAATAGGAGATTCTGGCATTGCTTTTACTGTTGAAGTTCCTTGGGTCTGTAATACTTCCTTAGTTGTGTGTAGAGGTTTTGGTAGAGATAACAAGTATATTAACCGGGATTTAGTTGTGAACACTCTAATATCCAAATCCCTTGAATTGGAACATGTTATGGACTTGTCATTCTCATGTTTGGAATACATACAAAGAGGTTTTATTCTTGTTGACTAGTGTGTTAACTACAATATCAATGTAATACTAGTTTTTTTTTTTTGTTGAGAAATATTGGAAACATATTCCTTGCCCTTGGGACCCTGTTTTCTATGTTATAGATTATTTATAATGTGCTGATCGGAAGGTAACTTCAGCAATACAATTTGGAAGTTAACATTGATAGTAATCCCACCATAGCAGTGCCTACAAACCATCAACTTCGTAGAGGTTCATGTTGTAAGGATTGAATGCTCTAAGGATCAACAAATGGGGACAGGTTTAGAAGTAAAGTGCTCGAGGATTCCTTGATATGGGTACTGAATATGGGCCTGACTTTGGGCTTAGGTTCAACCCATTTGGCCATTGCTTTTCCCACACCCCCTCCTACTCTTTCACACCCCTTAAAATTTTTATTCCAAAATAACCTCACGTGAAACACCGAGTTCACGTGTTTAAAAGATCGCTCGAATGACCTCGCTCGAACAGTGTGAAATACGCACAAGAGAGAGTGTGAAGTCAATATTTAACACACTCGAACGATGTCGTTCGAATCGGTTTGAAACAGCTCATGCGAACTCGCTTCGCATGACCTCACTCAACAGTGAAAACGCCCAAAAAGAGTGTGAAGTCAATATTTAACACACACGAACGATGTCATTCGAACTCGCTCGAAGCCCGTGTTCGAACAGTGAAATTTCATGAAAAAAAGAGGCTTTTGGTGACTTTTGGTCTTTTCACACCCTTGTGGGGGTGTGTTTTGAGTAGAAGGGGGCGTGGGAAAAGCAATAGCCACCCATTTTTAATTTCTAATCCACTACGTGAAACTCATATTTCACCCTATGAATCTTGTACAGACTGATTTCGTTCAGCACTGCTGCTATCGGTTGAGGTTGAAGCACTACTTAAGTTAGGGCAGTGACTGTAGGCAGGCTTCCAGTGAAGATGGGTTGAAAGAAAAGGATAAGGTGACTATGTATGGTGGAGGATATTAAAATAAAAAACTTTGAGACCAATATGTAATAGTTAATAATTAATACTGTAATAAACTAACAACATATAGCCTATAGGTAGAGAGGCTCAAGGGTTTTAGCCTTTAGGGGGGCAAAATTAATCTCGTTAAAGGATTTAAATCGACTCACTTGCCTTTGAAGTACTTGCTTAAGCACTTAAGACATTAGCCCACCTGAGGAGGGGAAAAAAGTTCTTGTATTATTGAACAATAAAACTAACCTAAGTATTTCACATATTTATATTATATTATACACGCAAAAGAAAGGGCATTCGAGAGCAATAAAACTAACCTAAGTATTTTTTTGCTTTCTCTTTAATAAATTTCTGTCTATTCAAAAAACATATTCATGTGGAAACCTTCAACCAATTTATTTCCGTAAGGCATCATACACTACACAGCAACATATGTCTATGTCGATAGCAAAACTTATTCAAATCTGCGATTACCCACCAGAACAATTCGAAATCAGTTAAGCATGAGAAGGATGGTGAACATTCGGTATATTACAGCCAACGATGTGAGTCGTGTATCAACCATCCTAAAGAACAGCAATGTGTGAATATAACACACAAACCAGTATACCACCATTCACTTGATCAAGAAACAAACACAAATTGCACAAGCATAGCAAGTTAGCAACTAGGTATCACATGAGCTTATTAAATCATGCAATCTTCTCTGAATTGGGTATTGTCACTTTTGAATTTGTTGAATACTTGAATTTTTGAAATCAGTACTTGACAAGGACAATGAAAAATAGACTTCATGCAATCTTATGACAATGTTGTTTTGTTAGTTAGCAACCCATTGCAATTCCGTGGCTCAAAACTAACAAGGTAAGGGCCACAAAATTTCATATGACACATGCAGACAACATATAAAAAAAACAAGTGAATAAGGGTAATAGTTTGCAATATTCTGTCTCTGTGGAAGCTAACATTGGCTACACTTAAGAGTGACATCAACAAAGGTCCACAGTTTGAATTAAAACCTTCAATTGGCAAAGATAAAGAACTCACCAATAAGCAAGCAATAATAATATATAGCTGCATTACTCAAGAAATCAATGGTAGGTGTCCCAACTGAAGAAAAAAATGGCGAACGATAACACGGGTTTACGCTTCAAATTCCCAAAACAAGAGGTGGAGCTGGAGACTGGACAAAAATATGTGGTTTCCAAGTTTCATACAAGTATGAAGACATGTATGTACCTAATCAAGAGTTATAGCAGGACTCAGGAGTGTAAATGTTTCAGTAAGCAAGTTTCTTCTATTTAGTTAATAAGCCTAAAACTACAATGATCCAGTAAATCCATTCAGTCATTCAAGCAAACAATATCTAATCAAATACAACATCCAAATACAATTCAAATCCAAAAGAATCATCTAACATTTCCATTTGGAACACAAACAGATCAATATCAATAGTAGCAAGCAAACATAACAAAATCCCCAATTGTAAAGACAAGAAACAAAATTCAAATCTTGATTGTCAAAATTTCTAAAAAAGCAGAAGGAAAAAGAAAAACTAAAGGTGTAGTAGGGTTTAGTTGGTAAGGGGAATGGAGTGAGCGGCTGTAGGGGTTCCGAGGATGCTAGCCTGTTGAGCTTCAAGTTCGTTGATCTGCTGTTCGCGATCCATGGCGACGATGAGAGGGACAACAAGTATGAGGAAACTGGTTCCGGCAATCCACGCCGCCTTTCCGGTGCTGCGGAGGAGCTTCTTAGCGACGAAGACGGCGTCCGTAGCTGCTTCCTTGGTGCGACGAACCACCGGGGAATCGGAAACCCTAGATACTGATAATCGCTTCTTCGCCATCTCAAAAATTTGATATTTATTTGATAATATCAGCGAGTCTGCCTCTTCTAACACAACCTAGGTTTTCTCTACCACTACTACTAAGTAGTACCAAATATATAAAAATCTCGATTATCCAAATATATATATACTAAATGCCTTGTCGATGCATCAAAATAAATAAATGGCCTGGTGATTTTAAATTAGTGTAACCATTAATCGGAATTTATTATTACTTCATTATATGTTATTTTTTTTACTATTTGACAAAATTGATAATTTTTAATTTAATATTCACTTAATCATATAATTATGAAATTAAAATTTCAAACTTAAATTAAATCAAAATGAAATTAACTAAAGAATCGTATTAAAATTTCATTTAAAATAAATATTGGCATAATGAATGCCTATTTTGCTATCAATATTATCATAAAGTTGGCTTGATGGTTGCCGTTAGAGAGTTAAGTAGTAAAATAATAATCAAAATATTTGAAATGAAATATAAAGTATAAACCATTACAATCGTCAGCCTTAGTTAAAACTCGGCAAAAAAAACCATTCCATACAAAAAAAATAAAAAAAATTCCAAAATAACCCATCTTCTACATTATATACTAAAGTAACCAACTTTTTTTTATGTGGAGAATTCGCCCCCACCAAACCGAGTTCTAAACTAAAATTTTACAATTTTTTTTTTATTTTTAGTTCAGAACTCGCCCCCCACCAAGGTGAGTTCTACCCTGAGTTTTTTTATTTTTTTTAATTTCTTATATTTAATTTGATTAAAATGTAAATTAATTTAATTTAATTACAATAATTAATTTAAATATTTAGAATAATTAGTAAACTTATTTATAAAGTAATTACGGTAAAAAATGAAGATATTAAAAATTGGAACATAATTTAATATAGGATAAGAACAAAAATGAAAAAACCAAATTGCAGAAATACAAGGATAGAAAATTTAAAACGAAACGATAGGAAAACATAATACAAGAAGAGGCAAACATGATGTAAACTACTTCTACTTCCACCATACATTCTTAGGTAGTGGCCATCGGATGACTGGAGGGATAAGGCTACGGACGATGGATTCGCCAGACTCTCTGGTTTTGACGCACAATTCGAGATAAGTTTCAATCCAACGTTGGAACCTCTCATGTTCCTGAAACATTTCTCGAATGTCCTTGTCTTTCTTGATAGGCACAGGGCACCACCGAATACGATTACGTGGGCCGATACTAGTGATTTCTTGCTCCACACCCTCTACGTGCGCGTTTTCCGTTAGTTTTTCTTTCATTCGGTGAAGATGATGTTGTTCTTAAGCCTGGAGTGTTTAGTGTTGGGACCCTCAAAATACACACTATCGTGTTCCCTGCCCTCGACAGTGTCCTGATAGTAAATTTTACAGGTGTGCATAATGACTCTTTCCGGTATGGGTTGTTGTGGTGCGGGTGGTCTTTGTTGCAGAAAATGAATGACTTCTTCTGGAGTGTGTATTGTGTCCACGTACAACTCTAAGATTTGTCGCCCCATGGGAAGTGTAGCATGATATTCCATCATTATGCAGACGTCGTCGTCGCTGCGGATCTCCATAACTGAAAAATAGTCAGTCCCGTCTTCTCCAAGTTCGTACGTTCGGTAACGTATACGCTCCACGTCTTGATGCCACCCTCCCTCTGGTCGTATCTTCCTCTCAGCCTTCTCCTTTTCAGTTGGGGGAATGTGATGTCCTTATTCATCCTACAGAAGATATGATTAGGACACTGAAAGACAACACCATATCGGTGGACGTTACAGTTCCACTGTGATGAAGGGCGGTTAGGAATTTGTCGTTTGAGTACTGGGTTGGGCACAACTGCCATTCCATTTTAGCGTGAGGGGCGACGGTGTTTGGGAAGAAGCAGAGAAGAGAAAATGACTCAGAAGGCAAGGGTAGGTTGAGGGTAAACTCTTGGTGTGAATGTTAGTGGAATTTGAGAATGTATTTATTATAGAGGGGATCGTGTGTGAGCCATTGATTTAGAATGATCATAACCGTTGATTTTAGGGTTTAGTGTCGGCAAAATCTAGGCTTTTAAATAGTGTCGGCAAAATCTAGACCGTTAAATAAAATAAGACCTCAGCACTATGCACACTCTGCACAATGCAACATGCACACTCTGCACAATGCACACTCTGCACAATGCAACACTCTGCACAATGCACACTCTGCACAATGCATTATTAAAGATTAAATATTTAATTATTGATACAACAGAATTAAATGTGACTTAACATTAAAACCTTAAATTTAATAAGTGATAAAATACAACTTGTTAATTATGAAATACAACTTCTCAAACTAATAATAGATTAAAGTAAAATATTAACAACATGCATTACTCTACATCATCATCCTCACAAAACCCCATTGAACTTAATACAACTAACCCTCCACATACTCAAACTAATACCCCACCGTTTAGTATGTTTGTTGGTGTCCATAATGAGGACTTTGGGGATTATAGCGATGATGAAGATGAAATTCTTCAGCGTGAAGACGCTCAGGAACCAATTCAAACTAACCCCAACATAGGTGTTGCATTCCGCGAGCCTGTATCACACTTTCAAAACATCACAGCTGATAACCCACAACCTTATGATTTAGAGTTTGGGCATGCCATGGACCGAAACCAAGTTTTATCCAATGAAGACCCAAACGAACTCAAACTCAAAATGAAATTTCCCACAAAAGAAATAGCCATACAATTCATCCAAACATATCACCTAAACAATTCTGCTGCATACCGAGTGAACAAATCTAGTAGTACAGTTTGGGAGGTTTCTTGTGTTCACGATACGTGTTTGTGGAGGTGTGTTGTGAGGCTCGGAGCAAAATCTGGGTTGTGGGGGATTACACAGTTGACTCACCCACACACATGTACAACATCCACTATTTTCCAAGATCACCTCCAGCTGACCTCCTCCTTCATATGTTCTCGTATCCTTCCACTTGTGAGAGGACCCAACAATATCGATGCATTCGTGTTGATTGCACACATCAAGGAGCGGTTCATGTACACGAGTTCCTACAGGAATGTTTGGATTGCTAAACAAAAAGCAATCGAAAAAGTCTACGGTAATTGGGAAGACTCTTACAATGAAGTAACCAGGTGCTTAAATGGTTTCTATTACTATATACCAGACACAGTTATCGACTGGCAGTCCAAACCATTCTATGAGAATGGACATCAAGTTACCAACAAAGGTGTATTCCCCTGCATCTTTTGGAGTTTTGGCACGTGCATAAAAGGCTTTAAATTCTGCAAACCAGTGGTCTCTGTTGATGGAACATGGTTGTATGATAGGTACAAAGGGGTTCTTCTTTTGGCAATCGCACAAGACGGAAGGAACGACACCTTCCCAATTGCGTATGCGCTTTAGCCGAGGTGAGACAAATGAGGCTTGGTATTTCTTCCTATCTCGTTTAAGAGAGTTTGTGACACCACATGAGGGTCTTTGTTTGATATTCGATAGACACGAGTCTATCAAAAGTGTTGTTAGGCGTCTAAACACCAAATGGAAACACGTCTTTTGTATTCGCCACATAGCACAGAACTTCATGAGTCACTTCAAAAACACTCCTGCCAGGAAACATCTCATCAAAATGGGTCAGTATCTTTGAAACTTTTTTAATTTTTTATTCTCTATTTTCCATTCCATAATTACCAACATCTTACTTTACTTGCTTCAAAGATATTCAATGACTGAAAGATCGCGCCATTCACTACAAAAAAATAAAATTGCCGATTTAACTAGGTCCTGATGGGGTGGCTTGGGTTGAAGACATTAACCTGCAACAATTGTTCTTTGTGGTGCGATGGAGGTTCTCGTTGGGGGCACATGACAACAAACCTTGCAGAGTGCATCAACAATGTCCTTAAGGGGGTGCGGAATCTCCCTATTCGTTCATTGATAGATGCAACATATTTCAGGATGAACGAGATATTTGTCAAACGGGGAACACAAGCATAGGCGATGATGACATCCGGAACAATGTTCTCTCGAAAAATTGTTGAAAAATATTGCGGAAAACATTAAAGTCTCAAAACGCATGGCGTCGCAATTCACGATCGTACAACCAATTGTTCCGAGTTCGAAACTTGCACGACCACATTTGTGGTGGACTTTATAGCAAAAACTCGTGAGTGTGGGAATTCCGGGCACTTCATTACCCTCGCTCACATGTCATCGCAAAGATGCGCAAAATGCAATTTCGACCACATGAAATTCGTGGATCCATCGTACCACATGCATAATGTTTTCAATACTTACATTGTGGAGTTCCCACACCTTGCCAATCG
The DNA here is from genome assembly GCA_020916435.1 of Oxytropis ochrocephala. NCBI lineage: Eukaryota > Viridiplantae > Streptophyta > Magnoliopsida > Fabales > Fabaceae > Oxytropis > Oxytropis ochrocephala. Next base: position 48,507,437 of record CM037090.1, on the reverse strand, counting down.
AGACCTCATGGCACGATTTCAATACTATTGAACTACATCATGATCCAACTAAACGAAGAGATAAAAAGCGCCGCCCACGATCTACTCGTATTCGCATGCAGATGGATCAAAGAGAAACGCAGTACCACACCAAACGATCACGAAATTTGTAGAAATGAGGTCACAACAAAATTAATCGCCTCTAACCGCAATGTAAACTAGTCACATTTACTACTACTGTACTTTTCGTATTAGTCTTTTAAATCAATTCATGTATTTTAATATTACTTTGTGACACTTAAATTTATATTTTTTTAATAATTAAATTTAATATTTATCCTTTACTAATTATTCTAATTATTTAAATTAATTATTGAAATTAAATTAAATTAATTTACATTTTAATCAAATTAAATATAAGAAATTAAAAAAAATCAAAAAACGCAGTGAAGAACTCACCCTGGTGGGGGGCTAGTTCTGCACTACAAATAAAAAAAAATTGCAAAATTGTAGTGTAGAACTCGGTTTGGTGGCGGGCGAGTTCTCCACATAAAAAAAGTGAGTTACTTTAGTATATAATGTAGAAAGTGAGTTATTTTGGATTTTTTTATTTTTTTGGTATGGAATGGTTTTTTTCCCTTAAAACTCGCGTTCAGTTAGAAGCAGTAGTAGCTTTACATTCAACACACGTCCACTACTTGTTGGACGTGGAACCAAACACAGACTTTATGAATTGTCAGAAAATTCTAACATAAAAGGACAAGTCTTAAAAAATTAATCTCACCACCACCATTAAACACTAAACATACAATTTCTGGACTGAATTTACAACCTTCATCATTTGTCAGTCAAATATAGAAGCTTCATTCACAACACAAATGCTCATCGCAAAAGAGGTCAAAGGTTTGACAATATCTACAAATAGTTTCTAAAGCAGTCAAGCATCACCATAAACAATTACTTAGACAAGGGGACAAAACACCTGGTGAACGGAAGAGCTAGATGTTTCACACCAAAAAGCTAGGATAAAAAGATGGGATAATACACAAAAAATCCAAAGAGGAGGATAAAATAAAAATTGAATTCTACTAGCTACTTCTCATTCCGGGATTGCATATTAAAGCACATACACTTATCTTTCATGGCTTCACCCTCACTTCCATACTCCTTAAATCTGTACTCTTCCTGCTTAAAAGTAGAAGGCACCTTTCCCTCACTGTAGCATTGGTTACACAAACTAAAATGAGATTTTATCTCCTTAAAGCGGGAACCGATAATAGGGTACCGGCAGATTGAGCACACGGTGTTGCCATGACGGTTTCTATCCCCAGCTTCGAGCTTCACTAAGGTGGGCATGATACCAAAACCCCAATCTGGATCATCAAACATAACTAGAAACTCAGAGAAAGACACCATTGAAGATTCTAAGTCTCCGCGAACCTCCATCAATTCACTGACCCCTTGGGAAGGAACATAAACAGCCCTTAACAACTTGATGTATAAGGTAGCATCAACTTTCTTTATATTAGCACCGTCTTCATTCATGGGACGCCATAAGAGTGCATCGAAGGCAACCCTTTTACGTCTCTCTGGAGGACCACCACAAATGGGAGCAAGAATTGCAAAAAACATTCCCAGATCCAGTCTGCCTGAACCATTTGCATCCAAAACAGAAAGAATCCTCTCATTTATGGCTTTCACAGCTCCTTGAAAAGTATCAGGCTTCAGAAAGTTGAGTAACCTGCGAAGAATTTCTTCCAAGCTCGGCTTCCGGATGGATTTTTCAGGCATTCCACTACCAGAATAGGACATGGGCACATCATTTTCACTCATTTCCTTCTTCAAAAGCTCCACGTTGCAACGACTCAACCTAGCAATCTTCTGAAGTGCTCTGATTTGTAGAGCACTGGCTAGTTCCTGCCTCCCAGTAGTTTTTTCCCCAACTGTCTTAAACTTGGACGGTTCTACTACAACAAATGGCGATTCCCCGGGAATAGCCCCATTACCTTTGGCCTTCTTTTTCTGAAGCTGCTTCAAATGCGATATTGCATCGTGCAACTCAACCCTATTTGTCATTTTCAGTGCTTCCTTCAAAGCTCTCTTGGCTTCTTCAGTCTCCCCAGCTCCCAACAATGAAACCGCTTTGTTCAGCTGCGCTCGCCAATGGCTTGGCCACACAGCCAAAACCCTAGTATACATCTCAGAAGCCCTCTGGAACCTGCCCAAGTCCATATACAACCCACCTAAGTTATAAAGAGCATCAACATGACCCGGTTTCAAATCAATAGCCTTCTGAAAAACCTCAATCGCCCTCTCATCCTCACCCATGGCATGCAACGATGAAGCCAGATCGCAATGTGCATCAGCATAATCCGGCTTCATGAAAATAGCCTCCTCAAGCGCCTTCACAGCAGCCCTATACTCCCCTACTCCAAAAAGTGCACTACCTAACAGTTTCAAAGCTCTAAAATGCGTTGGACAAAGAATTGCAGCCTCTCTATAATACTCACAGGAACTCAAAACCATACCTTCACCTTCCAATGCAATGCCAAGGTTGACATAAATCTGTGGCAGCAAATATGCCCATTGATTTCCACCAGCCTCGGCAGATTCAAGTGCCAACAAGAACTCTTCCTTGGCCTCCTTATACCTGCCAAGAACATAGTAACAATTACCAGCTCTAAAATGAGGCCTCACATCAACAGGCTGCAACTCACAAGCCCTCTTGAAACTAATCAAAGCCTCCTTAAACAACTGATGTTCATACAAAACCCTACCAATAGCCATGTGACCATCAAAAGCTTCTTCCCTTGATCTAGCACTATCAGCCCTACCTCTCAAACCCCCTAATTCCTTCAAAAACACAGCATAATCATGTCCTGATTCATCCCAAATCACCCTCTTCTCCGAAATCTCGGTAGAAGGTCCCAATTCACGTGACCAACCCGCATCAGAATAAGCATCGAAGTTTTCACCTTTCACCTTCCCATCTTTCGCTTGCTTCAACTTCAGCCTCTTTATCAAAATCTCCAAATCATCCACGATCTTCCACGTCTCATCGAAAACAATGCCGTGGTTCGGTGACACCGCCCATGCTGCCGTACGCTGCTTCTTCTGCGACTCCACCACCATCCTCTCATCAACAATCGAGGACGAAGATGCCTCTGATGCCGGTGCCGGAGCCTTACCGGAGTCGTCAGTGTTAAGGTCAAGAGCGAGGGCGTCAAAATCCCTATCAACGTCACCGGCGCCGTCGTCGTAAGTACGCAGGAGACCGTCGTAGGTGAGACCCCTTTCACCATCGATGAAATCACTGTAAGTTCGGAAAACCTCATCGAGAATGGCGTTGATTTGCTCGTCGCTGAACTTCACCCTAGGGTTTACAGCACCAACAAGCGACGCCATCTCCTCCCTATTGAGGCCTCCATCGCGGTTAGAATCAAATTGGTTGAAGATTCGCCGCACCTTCTCCGATCTGGTGCCTCTCGTCGCCATTTTCGACCTCAAAATCAAAACTTGGTGATGCTAGTGATGAAAATTTCGATCAGGTTCTGATTGGGGAAGAAGGAAGAAGAACCCTAATTTAATTAAATTAAATAAAATAACAATTGTAACGGTTTGAAAATGTAACCTTAACAAATTGGTTAGGGATCATCATGAATGATGATTGGTTGGTGTGGGTTTAGGTAATTTCAAGAGAAAATGACTAGAATTTCAAAGAGACATTATTTCTCAAATTGGAACCATGAATTGTGTTTAGAATCTTTGTTAGGATTTGGACTGAAATTTTGTTAATTGTTTGTTGTTGTTGATGATAATGATGATGATGACGGGTGCTTGTGGTGTGGACAAGAAGAGCTAAGGATGGGTGGGGACCATTTCAATTTTTCAAAAGCTTTAATTATTATTTTTGTTCTAAGGTTTTGATATTAGAACCCTAGTTGCTTTTGAAAATTGAAATAATTAGGAGTTTGATTTGGGATTTGCAGTATACACTTTATTACAGCTTAGCTAGCTATTAGCCGTTGTTTTCGTTTTCACCCATGTGATTGTCAAAATCTTTTTTTTACGTCAATATCAGCTAACAGCATCTCCAATAGTGGCATAATGGTATTTATAGAGTACTTATTAATTAGGCACTACTACTATTGTAGAGCAAAAAATTGAGAATCCATTTGGGTCAGAAAAATGTGAGAACTTATTGGAAACGAGTTTTTATAGAAGAATTTTCTATTTCTGCTGAAAACGGGTTCATGCATTAGTTTTTTATTACTAAAAAATGATATGTCGTTATTAATGGAATCTATTTTAGAAATTTGTTATTAAAAATTTTACTATTTATTAAGTAATAACATTAAAAATTATAAAAATGTGTATACCAAAAAAAATTATAAAAATGTGATGTATAAACATGAGACTTACTTAAGTATCTAAACCTGGAGATCTCCATTGTGAATGCTAAAAAAAGATAAAGCAATCAAAGGCGAAAAACATTCATATTTATTCTCTATCAATTTTTATTCTTTTTTCTAATATGTGTTATTATATTGTTATTGATGTGTCTTTGATTTGATGCATTATTTGACTTAATTATTTAATTTTTTGGAAATTATTTAATTTATTTGGAGTAAAACACGCTTCTTGTGATTTTTGTGTGAGCACTAACATCACACTTCCCTCTTAAAACAACCAATCAAATAAAAAAAATTTGACACCAGCCAAGCAAATAATTGCAAGTTGCAAAAAACTAAATAATTATAATTAATATGTGTTCAAATTTACAGGATTATTGCTACTTAAAAATTGAAAATCAAGTCATGATAGAAAGTCTTCCTAATATTTGAAGAGATGTTATCTGTGGAGAAAAAAATATGATGTATAGATAGACAATTCTTGTAATGGACCTATCTATATAGTTTCGTATAGGATATCTCCTTCCGACTTTCGAGCTTGTAGAACTCGAGAAACAAATATGGGAGAAGCTAAAAAAGTATTTTGTGACAGGGCTAAGAGCATGAGGTTATGTGTATATTACTACCAATAGAATGAGGCAACCGTTAAAAATAGGTATTGTTTTTGGAGAATAAATGATCTTATGGATGGACTAGCGGGTGAGATATGTGTGTTCTCTAATATAGACCTCATATGATGGTGTTGTTAGATAAGACTCAAGTCTGAGGATATTCAAACGACTACATTTGGACCTGTTATGGTCACCATGGTATGTGGTTATGTCGTTTGGTGTGACTAATGCTACAACACCAACTCATGATAGAAAGTATTCCAGTCGTCGAATAGATCAGTAAGGTACCTTCATAGAGGAAAATGAAGTCTAGATATAGTCCATATGTCAATTAGTTGTCTAAGTGCGAACTTTTGTTGGAATAGGTGAGTGTCTTATGCATTGCGATATCTAAGGGGGTATAGTCGTTGATCCACCAAAGGTGGACGTCGTGTTATAACATAAAGCTTTTTGGGTTTAGCCAACTAATACCAGAGGTTCATAGAGGATCTCTCTAAGTTAGCTTTTCCATTGACAGAGCTAACTCAAAACAGTCAAACTTTTGTTTGGACGCTCGGTGTGAAAGTAGTTTCCACGAGTTGAAGAGCGGGTTAACTTTCGCTTCAATGTTGGTCATATATAATCCCAACGACCGTTTTGTCATTTGTTGTGATGCTTCAATGCTAGGGATAGGAAGTGTTAATTCTTATGCAGAATGGACCATTAGTAGCTTATGCTACTAAACAAGTGACAGTTTGCCAACATAAGTACACTACCCATTACCTAGAGTTAGCGGTTGTAGTGTTTGCTTTAAAGGTGTTGAGACACTTTTTTTGTACTCGCTCTAAATTTAATGTGTTTGGCGATTATAAGAGGCTACAATAGTTGTTTGATCCACAAACTCAAACAAGACATATTGGTAAAACTCCTTTGTGGCTATAACTCTTAGCTTAACTTTCATCCTAATAAGGCCAATGTTGTGGCGATTTTCTTGAGTATGAAGTCCTTGCATCTCTCAGACATGATAGTTAAAGAGATGGAGCGATGTACTATAACAATTTAGAGACACGAGGTTAGTATGTAACGTGTTCTATTGAAGTATTAAAGTAGAATAGACTTTTACTGCACTTATTTACTGTTACCATTAGTTTTTACTTTGACAGGTTGTTATTGAGTTAGTTAGCATCTAATCAGTTGGTTAGATTTTAAGTATCAGTTGGTTTAGTAACCAACCAGTAGTTTTAGTCTATATAGTTAAGAACTTTACTCTTTTGTAATAAGAGGTGGACCGAGGATCACTTTGTTCAATTGAATGAATTCTTTCCTTCTTCATTTTTCATTCTCCTCTCTGGTTCACCATCTTCAATTTGTATCAATGGATACCTGAGATATCAATATGGTATCAACAGACAATGCTTTCGCTTCCGCACATTCCTCGTTCTTCGTCTTCATCGATTGAACATTTCCCTTCTTCGATTTGCTTCCAATTCGTCAATTTGGTCTTGTAAGCACTCGATTCTTGTTCTATTCATCCTCCTGTTTCAGAAAATTTTCAATTTCTGTGTTCGATTTCACGGTTCTTGCCTCTCTCTTAAACCCTAATTCTTCAACCATCTCTTGATTCCTCGTTCTTCCTTCACGAATTCAATATTTTCTTTCATCTTCCTGCATCGGTTTCAATGGCAGATCCTTCATCAACTTTGAGCCCGTACTACATACACCCCTCCGACAATCCAGGGGCGGTCCTCGTCTCCAATCTTCTCAATGACTCCGGCACAAACTACGGTTCTTGGTCCCGAGCTATGACGATTGCTCTCGGTGCCAATAACAAGTTAGGGTTTATCGATGGCTCGATACCCAAACCCACCACCGCAACCACTCTTGCTGCGTGGGTTCGTAGCAATCATATGACAACGTCTTGGATCCTCAATTCTATCTCAAAGGAACTTCACAGCAGTGTCCTCTACTCCGATTCGGCGGCGGCCATCTGGAAGGAGCTCAAGAACCGGTTTGAACAAAGCAACGGGCCAATAATTTTCCAACTGAACAAGGAAGTCCTCAATTGCTCTCCAGGTAGCCTCTCGTTAAGTGCTTATTACAGCAGATTCAAAGGATTGTGGGATGGTTTGGCTGAACATAACCCTAAGAACACATGTACTTGTGGCGGTTCTGATGCCCTTGTTGCCTACTTGAATCTTCAACACGTTTATGTGTTTCTCATGGTCCGAGCGAGTGCTATAGTAATGTGCGAGGCAAATTCTACTCATGGATCCTTGCGGATATTAGTAGGGTGTTTCCTTGTTATTCAAGATGAAAAAGCAGGAAAATTGGCCAATCTTCACCGGATTCCACACCTCAACTTGCCTCGTGCCATCAACTCTAAGAACACGTAGAGAGACAAGCCTCAATGTGCTCATTGTGGGATGTTTGGCCATATTAAAGACAAGTGCTTCAAGTTGCACGTTTTCCTCCTAGATACAAAAAAGTAAAAATGCTGCATCTTCCTCTGTTTGTGCACCGTTATCACGCAACTAATGGTGCGGCACACTGAGCCTCACCTTGACACCAATCAATATCGCCAGACTAATCCAGTTTATGCAAAGACAAATGGCCAAAGCATCTGCATTTACGGTGATTACGTAGAAAAGACAGTGCTATCATTCTCAATTTTGCTTGTTCTTTGAGTTTGCATCATTTAGTCTTTTCTTGCTTATTCTTGTATGATTGGATCTATGATTCCGGGGCTACTGCCCATATATGCATTTCTTTGGATTCTTTCTTTAACTATACCAAATTACTCAACACATTTGTAACATTGCCAAATAAACAAAGAGTTCCTGTTTTGGCTAGAGGATTTGTTCGGTTATCATCTAGCTTTGTCCTTCATGATGTCTTGTGCATTCCTGATTTTCACATTAACATAATTTCTGTGGGTTGCTTGAACCAAGAACCAAATTACAATGTCATTTTTACTGATAATGTGTTTGTGGTCCAGGAAGCTCACCATCTGAAGGTGATTGGAAGGAGTGATTACCATGATGGACTATATTTTCACACTTCTACTGACATTTGTAATCCTACATCAAATTCTACTTGTAAAATTGTCAATTCCGTTTCTAGTAAAATACCTAGCATTAATTCTGTACCTAGTGCTCATATTTGGCACTCTAGGCTAGGACATCTTTCTGATTTTTCTTTGAAATCCATGTGTAAAAACTTACCATCGTTGAAACAAATTGATTGTGATAATACAAGTTGCTCTGTTTGTCCTTTGTCTAAATTGCATAGGCTTCCTTTTATTTCTAACAACAACTTTTCTGATTCCCCTTTTGATTTATTGCATTGTGATGTTTGGGGTCCTTTTCACCAAGCTAAACATGACAACAAGCATTATTTCTTGACTATTGTGGATGACAACACAAGGTTCACTTGGATTCACCTCATGAGAACAAAATCAGAAGCCCCTATCTGATTCAGAATTTCTTTGCCTATGCCAAAACTTCGCCAAAGCAAATCAAGGCAATACGTACGGATAATGCAAGAGAACTTGCTCTCACCAGTTTCCTTCAATCACAAGGCACCCTACATCAACTTTCTTGTCCACATCGGCCAGAACAAAATTCAGTGGTGGAACGTATAACACCCCAATTATACCCATTCGTTTTATTAAACATCAGAGTGCGAAATTTACAACTAAGCATGCATTGGAGTATCACATATCGACATTCTAAAATTCAAACAACGTATAATTAAATAGAACATTCAAAAGCCAATAACGTAATTCTTCATTTAATGATAATGAGATACGTAGCACGTCATAAAATCTATCACTACGCAGCGGAATACAATAAACTCTCATAATATCATTTCAACGTCTCCAGTAATACAATCCCGAAAACCAACAAAATAATAGAAACAACAGTCTATAATAAAACAGCGAATAACTAGTGTTCGTTTCCCCCAGGTGTTACGTATCAGAGCAAAACGACACAGACTCGATAGGTGAAGGAAGAGAAGTCCTTCACACGCGTGTACCTGCACGTTACCACATAGGGGTAACATTCAACAGAAAGGGTGAGTCCAACAGTATAAAAGAAAGGATGATAAGGAGTAGGCTAGAACTCAGGCAACTACATTTACCATAAAACAAACACAACAGGATACCATCAACAGTAAGCATTAATCATAAGGAACCACATCACTCAACGACGACATCATGGTATGAACAATGGATGAGATGCAACCCATACCGACGGGTATATGCATGTGGCACCAATCAACTTAAATAGCCTTTGTGGCTTCAAAATCAACATTGAGCAAAGCTCTAAGGCCGAAGCCTACATCAACGTAATAATGCAGTATGCCATGTATGAGACACCATGTACAACGCATCGGAAACTATCAACAACACAGTTCTACGTTATGCACAACAACATCATCATCTGGTCATTTTGACCCAATGGCAACAACATCAAATTTTAGTCTTGTTTGACTCACAACAACAACATCAGCAATTATCTAGTCATTATTTGACACCACAAGACGTCCACAACACGAGCGACGCAGATGACGCCCCTCAAGAATACACAATCAAGAACATACAGACACTTTGGGCGCCAAACAAAGACTAAAATTGGCGCTGACAAAGAATCTCGCACCACTCTAGGCGCATACAGACACGCAAAATGGCGCCCTGAGGCAACCTGCGCCACACTGGGCGCCAAACAACAAGCAAATCGGCGCCTCAGGCAACTCGCGCGCTACTCGGGCGCCAAACAACAAGCAAACTAGCGCCCTGTGGCAACCTGCGCCACTCTGGGAACCACACAGACAGGAATTTGGCGCCCTGAGGCAACCTGCGCCACACTGAGCGCCAAACAACAAGCAACCGGCACCACAGGCAACTGCGCGCTGCACCGGGCGCCAAACAACAAGCAACATGGTGCCTGGCAAGAATTGGTTGCGCGCCAGGGCGCCAAAAACAGTAGCAACATGGCGCCCAGCAGCAACATGTTGCCTAGGGGCGCCAGACACAGTGGCATTTGGCGCCTAAAACGCATATTCCCTGATTTTTCACCAATTCTAACATCAAACAACCTTTGAATTCAACAACACATTTAGTCACACAACAATTGGGCATTCAATCAACATGTTGACATTTTGTCAAACACCTAGCATGCGTCCTAAAATTCACTTATACCTTCTATCAAGCACCCTATGTGCAACGTTTTACCAACAACCCATTCAAGCCTTCAACACTCAAACGACACCAACAACATACATATAATCATAATTCGATCAAACATAAAGTCAAACAAGTTATAGGCATGGTAGGTCCTAATTCCCACATACAATCCATCATGCATCCCCTTATACAATTTAACCCACCCTTACCTTAACAATTTTCGAAGATGAGAGCTCCTTCCACGAAGCACCAAAAACGCAAAGAACAATGGCCTTCTTCTCTCTCAATTCGCGATTCCCTCTTTCTCTTCTCACGGCGCTTCTCCTTTCTTTCTTCTCTTCTTTTTTTCTTCTTTTTGTTTTCAAATGAATGAGACACTAAAGCTAGCTTTAAGTAATTGGGCTCTAGTGTCCCGGGCCCCTTTTACACCTCCTTCATTTACTTCCACTACTCCCTAACATAATAAAATACATATTATCAACTTTAATATGATTAACCCACAAAATACTTAAATAACTTAATTAAATTATTTTTGGGGCGTTACAGAACGCAAACATCAACACCTCCTCAATGTGGCAAGATCCCTTTATTTTCAATCTAAGGTCCTTTGGCTTATTAGGGAGAGTGTGTGTCAACTGCAGCTCATTTGATCAATAGAAGCAACTCTGCAACTCTGCAACTCTTAAAGGTAAATCTCCTTACGCATTGTTATACCTTAAAGAGCCTGACTACACCATGCTAAGAGTCTTTGGGTGCTTAGCATATGCATCTACCATACCTTCCCAAAGACATACATTTTCACCAAGAGCCACACCTTGCATATTCATGGGATATCCTACTGGGGTTAAGGGATACAAGCTTCTTGATCCAACTACAAATAAATTCCTCATATCTAGAGATGCTTCCTTTTGTGAAACAATTTTTCCCTTCCATCAAGCATCTTCACAGCCTCCTTCACAATTATTGTTCCCACCTTCTATATTTCCCCGACATTGATTCCCACCTCCCAATGTGGAAGACAATGCTAGTCCTGTGATTCCCGCTTGTGTTGTGCTGATGAGATACGAGCTTGTCCAATCAACCCATTGAACCAAATAACCCTATTCCACAAGATATTCCAACCGCACTTGACCTCGCTGATCGGCCAAACATTGATCTGCGGTTGACCACGACCGCTTTGAAGATCTACGAGACAAACCAAACCCCCTGCACATCTTGACATATATGACTGTCTTTGAGCCTCAATATTATCATCATGCCATCAAATATCCCATTTGGCAGAAAGCCATGGAAGATGAATTAGCAGCTCTGGAATCTAACAAAACTTGGAGTATAGTTCCCAAACCAGTTGATAAGAAAACAATTGGGTGCAAGTGGGTTTATAAAGCAAAGTACAATGCTGATGGATCATTAGATAGATGCAAGGCAAGGTTAGTAGCCCAAGGTTTCACACAACAACCTAGGATTGATTTTCTTGACACTTTCTCACCCGTTGCTAAAGCGACCTCTGCAGCCAGTCGCTCTCCTTAGGTTGGGTCAATATAGATGGCATCTCCTACAATTGGACATTAATAATGCTTTTTTGAATGGGGATCTAGAGGAGGAAGTGTATATGACCCTACCATTGGGTTATCCTAAACAGGGGGAGAATAGAGTGTGCAAGCTCCACAAGTCCTTGTATGGACTTAGACAAGCATCTAGGCAATGGTTTGCCAAATTAAGTGCCACCATCACTGGTTTAGGCTTTCACAAAAGTGCTGCAGATCACTCTTTGTTCATTAAAGGATCAGGAAAACAATTTGTTGCATTGCTGGTCTATGTTGATGACATAGTGGTGGCTGGCCCTAGCAAGACTCCAATCGATGAAGTTCAATCTCTACTAGCAAAATGCTTTAAACTCAAGGTAATTGGTGATCTCAAATACTTCTTGGGGTTAGAAATAGCAAGATCAAGCTCGGGCATCCACCTTTGTCGAGAGGAAATATGTCTGCTTTGCAACTACTGGATCTTTGGTTTCACAACTGTAAGCCAACAAACCTACCCATGGATCCTAGCCTCAAGCTAAATGATGTTGATGGCTTGCCTTTAGATGATGCTGCATAGTATAGAAGACTAGTTGGTAGACTGATATATCTGACAATTTCACGACCAGACATCACTTACACCGTGAACAAGCTGAGCCAGTTCATGTCTAAGCCTAGAACACCACATTTGCAGGCAGCCAACCATCTGTTACAGTATCTGAAAGGCACCTCTGGTCAAGGAATTTTGTTTCCTTCCAAGATTTCTTCACAACTCACTACATATGTAGATGCAGATTGGGGTTCATGTGAAGTAAGTAGGAAATCTACCACGGGTTTTTGCATTTATTTTGGCCAATCATTGGTTGCTTGGAAGTCTAAAAAGCAAGCAACAGTAGCTATGTCCTCTGCAGAGGCCGAATACAGAGCTATTGCCTCTGTCACAAGTGAATTGCTATGGATTCAACAAATTCTGCGTGATTTTCAGATCAAAATTGGCTCCACAATGGTGTTATCAGACAGCAAATCTGCAATTCAATTGGCAGAAAACCCAACAACACATGAACGGTCAAAACACATCGATATAGATTGCCACTTTATACGTGAATATGTGCAGAATGGGTTCCTCAAGCTCATTCATGTGAAGTCTCAACTGCAACTAGCAGACATCTTGACTAAAGCCTTGCATAAAGCTCAATTCCAGCACCTACACTTCAAGTTGGGCATGAAGAATATTTACTTGCCCACTTGAGGGGGAGTATTGAAGTATTAAAGTAGAATAGACTTTTACTGCACTTATTTACTGTTCCATTAGTTTTTACTTTGACAGGTTGTTATTGAGTTAGTTAGCATCTAATCAGTTGGTTAGATTTTAAGTATCAGTTGGTTTAGTAACCAACCAGTAGTTTTAGTCTATATAGTTAAGAACTTTACTCTTTTGTAATAAGAGGTGGACCGAGGATCACTTTGTTCAATTGAATGAATTCTTTCCTTCTTCATTTTTCATTCTCCTCTCTGGTTTACCATCTTCAATTTGTATCGATGGATACATGAGATATCAATATGTTCACCCTCAAAGTATTGAATTTGGAATGTTGATAGTCACTCACTAGTGGAATACTATAGTAGATTAGAGAGGGTCAATTGGCTGACCAATAATATCTCATATATTAGAGGGCTTTCATTGTAAAGAGCGAATATATAAGTTTTAAGGATGGCAGTTACATGATATTGAGATTCCATGATGGGATTTGTGTCGAGTTTAGGAAAATGATGTAGAAAAGGTCAAAGGAGTAGTTTGGACCTACACTCTAGATAGAGCCAGAAAGGTGTACAAATACCTCAAAAGAAAATTCTTGTAGCCGACTTATTTAATAAGAAGTGGCTAAGTTTACCCATGCTAGCTTGTCTCACTTGTCAGCTGTAAGCTATTATATATAGACCACCAAAAAGTGGGATTTTGTTTGTGTCATGGCTCTCTAGGAGTTCTACTACAATCAATGTATGTTGTTTGCGTTGTTGTGGACAGATCGACTAAATATTCTCCCCACATTCCTGTGGAAAGGCAGTATCATTTAGAGAGCTTGACCGTGATATATATTAAGGAGGTTACAAACGGATGATTTTCCTTTCAAGGCATGTGATCATAATTACAAAATGATAGTCATTGGGGGTACAAAGCCTTAGAGAAGTTCAACTAATTAAATTAACACTACGCCGTATTTAAGGATTTGCAGCATTTTTTTTGGGCATTGGTAGCGTTTTAAAACGCTAGAGAAGCTGGCGCTACTAATGCGTACACCCCATTAGTAGCGTTTTAAAAACGCCACCATTGACCCAAACAGTGTTTTGGGCATACGTGGCGTTTTATAAAAACGCGTAGCCATTGACCCAAATACTTTTTACAATTCCTGGCGTTTTACGTAAAACGCTGGGGATCCTATAACGCCTTTTTACAATTCCTGGCGTTTTAGTAAACGCTGAGGATCTTCTAGCGTCTTTTACAATTCCTGGCGTTTTACGAAAAGCGCCAGGATCCTCTAGCGCTTTTTACAATTCCTAGCGTTTTCTTTAAAACGCTAGGGATCCTCTAGTGTATTTTGTCCATACCTAGCGCTTTCTACAAAACGCTAGGATCCTCTAGTGCATTTTTTTGTCCATAGCTAGCGTTTTTTCTATAAAACGCTAGGTATTGAATAATTTTTAATTTCATTTCTAAGCGTTTTCTCTCTAAACGCTACCTATTGATTGAATTTTTTTAAATATTTTTTTATTTTTGTTTGTTCTCCATTTTAATTACAACCTATAAATTCATTCCCTTCCAACAAAATTCATCAAATATCATTCCAATCCAATATCATTCAAACAAAATTCAGTCAACAAAATTCATCAAATATTCCAATCCAATATCATTCTAAGAAGTACTTACAACATAATATATATCCAATATATACAACATATATAATAACTAACTATTATGAAACTCAAAACTTGCTAGAAAAAGCTAGAAACAAAACGGCACCACTCCTCCTTCTCATTGTAAGTTGTTCATCGAGTAATCTTTGGATGTCTTTACAGTGGGGAAAATACTGAAAAATAAAATGAAATAAAATTAGAATTAAAATGTTTATTAAATGTGAGTAAGTATTATAATATCAATATAAAAAAGAAATCTAAGTAGTTACCTTCATTGGGATTACTACTGGCTGTGGTGAGTGATAATCTCTCTCATATACCTCATAGTGTAGTACCGACAATCATTATTATTTGGTTGTTTAGGACACTACAAAGCAAAAGATTAGTTAATTAATTGTCACATTTTTATGACCAAAAATTCAATTAAAATTATAAGAATGATTTTTAAAAACTTACAGATTATGGGTATCCATTTTGTTTTACTCAGTAGATAATCCCTAGTATTTTTGCAAAACATCAGAACGTCATACATATATATATATATATATATATATATATATATATATATATATATATATATATATATATATATATATATATATATATATATATATATATATATATATATATATATATATAACGTTAAGTTGAACAAAATACATATATTAAATTATACAAAATGAGAGGGTTACACATACACACACATCAAACTATCTGTGCGAAGTCTCACGTAGACTTTGTAATGGCCTTGAAGTGAATCCAGATAGTAGACAGATATTTCGCTTAGGGTTTATTGCAACGAGTACCCAATGTTGCTGCAAAGTAAATGAATCACGAATGAGTACACATTTACACTATAATACAATCCTCAAAATAAATAACCAAGTGATTGAAGACTAAATTTCTCACCTTATATTGAGTGGTGCCAAAAATAAAGATTCAATCTTTGGGCATCCCCAAGCGTGAAATGATATAACTTTCTATTTGACTCTTCCTAGCCATAATATCCTCTGGTTTACCTTGATCCCACACAATGATACACTCTGGGCACAAGAACAAAAACTTTTGTGTCCGTTGCGAAGGGACCAGAAACACATTGTACAAAAACCTATAAATAATATATATACAACTTTCAGATCCTCATATATATACTCTAATATATACAACTATTGTGTACAAATAATTTAATACATACCTCTGGTATACTCTAATAACAACCACAGTGGCCCATTCCATGTCATATACAGCTTTCAGATCCTCAATGTTGAGCATAATATCATGTTCCACTCCCACAATTTGATAGGTCGGTAACATAATAAGGTCATCAAGCTTCATTTTTTGAGTGACGTGAACCTTTACATAAGTGATGAATTTCTCGAATTCATCAAGGGGAGATTTAACAACATGTTGGATAGATCAGATTTCATTTCCTTTAATAGAAGGAGATGGTCGGGACACTTTGGTAGTGGAAGGGGAAGGTCGGGACACTTTTATAGAAGGAGACGGTCGGGACACTTGGGGTACCTAGTATATATTAAAAAAATGATTAATTAGTTAGTTAACACACATTATATATAACAATGAGTCATTAACTTATTAACAAAAATATTGTCACTTACAACGACAAGTTGTTCAGGTCATGCCACAAAAGTACTAAGTGCTTGATCCACAGTAAATATATCAGCATTAACAATTGGAACAGGCAATGGTGCAGACCCCTCAATTGAATAGTTGATAACTCTATTTTATATAGAGTATTTCATATGTTTAAACTTAGTATTTGCTCTCTTTCAAGTAATAATAAAGAGTTTATATAGTATTTAGTGTGATATATGATATCTTGAGTGATTTGAATGGTTATAGTTAGTTATAGGCCATTTTGGATATATTGTGGTATGTTTGATGTTTTGTTCGATGCGGTCTCAATCTTTATCATCAATGCTCCTGACCGATCTGCATCAATTCTCGCGCTACTTGGTGAATAAGCGGCTGTTTCATATGCATCCACATGCAAAGTGATGACCTCCCGCACTGCTTCCCGATGCCATCCAAACTTGTATAGTAGGCGCCTACCATTCACACATAGCTATAGGCTTAGCTTTGAAGAGTCATCAACATAGGGACACTTGTTCTAACACCATGGAACCACCCTATATGATTAAGTCAAAGATTTCAACATGGATAAACCTATGGAAAGCAACTACAGCTATGATCCACTCAAGATGACTTCAACGGAAAGAAAGGAAGCACCTCACTTGAAGGCTATAAAAGGACCTCACATCTTCATTTGGAAAGATATCACAATCCATAAGTTAGATCAAAATTTCAATATACATAGTTAGTTTTTATATTTTTAGAGGAAGAGGAAGGAATTCATAAATCCTCCTTAACTCATTTTCATAGTGTTTGTATAGTGCTAAGGAGTAATGCTAGTGCATTGCTAGAAGACTTCATACAAAGGTTTTCAACATTTGTAACTTTACTTTTGTTGTTTCTCTTTTGTGATTTCTATATATATAAACATGGGATCTATTCAGTTTATATATATCTTGCAATGTCTCTTGTTAGCTAAACCTTTCTTACTTAGTTGGAATGTTCTAATCATTTAATGAGCTTTTAAGTAAGTATGTTGCATGTATGTATGTTTGTACTTTAGTTCTTGCTTGATAATCTTTTCAAAACTTATTTTGAACTTGATCACTTAGAATAAGTAGATTTGTAAATGACCAGGACATGGCTTACAATTAAGAACTCAAGAACTAATATGGGTGAGTGTTTTACATAAAGAAAACTTTGTGAAAACCATGCTAAGTCCTAGACATAGGATAGTATAGTCCATAGGATAATTGTGGGTACTTAAAATACAAGAGTGAATTCACTTAAGCAAAGTGAATACTTGTTAGGAGGCAAGATTGGCACTAACACCCCTTTCTTTCTTGCATAGAACAAGGATCATAAGAGCTGGTAATGATACTCAAGAAAGTGACCGAAAGGCACATAGCTAATGCAACAACATTCGAAACTGCATGCATCACATCTTTGCATCATACACTTTTAAGTAAATTACTTGATGAAGACATTCCAACTAGCTTTTCTCTTTTACACTATCAACATTTTTACTTTGCTTTCTTTCTAACTTAGTTGTGATCATCAAACAAAATCCAAAATTATTTTGTTACTTAGTGACTTACACTTTATTACTTTATATTATTTTAAAAGTGAGTTTTTCAATCTCTGTGGGTTCGATCTTTTTTTACTTGTTTTTGGACAAGTGTATACTTGCACTCAAGTGTATGTGGCATTTCCACACACCAAGTTTTTAGCGCCGTTGTTAGGATTGAAGTAAATTCTTTTTAAAATTCTGATATATAGTAATTTAATGTTGTATATAAATTACGTTTTAAAGTTTCACAACCAAAGTACATGGTACTTAGTATATGTCTGAGAACTGAAAATGTAACTCGAGAATATAGTTTAGATTTAGAAATAGAAAGAAAATTCAGGAGATTGCTAAGACTCCAAAAGCAAAATCAACAAGCTAGCAACATGTCATTCAGTGAAGAACAAAGCTCAAGGCCACACTCAGTGAGAGGAGGCCCTGGATCACAAAGATGCTCTTTGAAGAAGAAGTTCATAGAGAAAATCTCATCCACATGGATCACATAGGTATGATTAATGATAGAGATAGACCTATGAGGGATTATGCTCAGTTTGATCATCAAAACATGCAAACTAGTATAAACAGACCTCATATTGATGCCATGCATTTTGAATTTAAGCCTATGATGTTTCAAATGCTTCAAACTATTGGTCAATTTGGAGGATCTCCTCATGAAGATCCTCATTTGCATTTAAGGCAATTTCTAGAAGTATGTAGTAATTTTATTTTACAGGTGTTAGTGAAAATGCATTTAGATTAAGGTTATTTCCATATTCTTTGAAAGATAGAGCTAAGGCTTGGCTAAATTCTTTAGAGCCTAACTCTATCCATTCATGGAATGAAATGGCTGAAAATTTTTTAGGAAAATATTTCCCACCTATCAAAAATGCCAGGTTAAGAAATGATATTACATCTTTTAGACAAAAAGAGTTTGAGTCTTTATTTGAAGCATGGGAAAGATGGAAGGAACTTTTAAGAAAATGTCCTCATCATGGTTTGCTGTTATTATTCAAATGGAAACATTTTATAATGGTTTAGAACCTCAAACCGAATAATGCTTGATGCATCATCCGGTGGAGTGTTATTAAATCTGTCATACAATGAAGCATGTGAATTAATTGATAGAATAGCGACTAATAGCTCTAGTTGGCCTCTTGAGAGGGTAAGTGCCCAAAAGAAACCATCGGGGTACATGAAATCAATGATATATCTCGCCTATCTGCGCTCAAGTAGCCACTCTAGCTAATTTGATGAAAAACTTCACTACGGTAATGCTATCGCATCTAATGCAAATGCATCACCGTAAAGCATTGTTCAAAGATAGAACAAGTACCTCCGGGCACACCTAGTTGTGTGTACTTGTGGAGGAGGTCACTTGTATGAGGAGTGTTCTAGCAACCCTATCTCTGTAAATTATGTAGGTTATAATAGGAATAACAACCCTTATTCCAACACTTATAATCCCGGTTGGAAAGATCACCCAAATTTTAGATGGAGCAACAATGGTGCACTCCGCACCTAGAACCGCTCTCCAACTACACAAACCAACCCACCAGATTCCCATTTCGGAATAACCAAAGAAACTCTCAACCTACCACTGATAATTCTCTAGAAACCATGCTTAAAGCATTTATAGGTGAATCTAGAATCGCTAGACAAACCCAAGATGCTTCCATTAAGAACTTAGAGAATCAAGTTGGTCAATTAGCCACACTCTGTATCAAAGGCCACAAGGTGCCTTACCTTCAAATCTGAGAAGCTACTCCTTCCCAAACCAAAGGAAAGGAACAGGTTAAGGCTATTTCATTGAGAAGTGGTAAGGATCCAGTAGAGTTAATCGAAAAGGAAAGTGTAGATAAGGGATAAAAACCAAAAATCAAAAAGAAACCAATGCGAGAAACATCTAGTGCTCTGCATCACAAGAGTTCAAAGTCCACTACCTAAGTTAGTACACTGAATACCCTCCTCCTCCTTACCTCAAAGACCTAAAAAGCACACGAGAGGAGAAGCGGTTTGGTAAATTCTTAGAGGTACTAAAACAATTACACATCAATGTTCCCTTAGTAGAAGCCCTCCAACAAATGCCAAATTATGCAAAATTTATGAAGGATGTGCTTACTAAGAGAAGAAGATTAGGTGAGTTTGAAACAGTTGCCATGACATGACAGAAGATTGTAGTTTGCTTATGCAAAATAAGATTCCTAGGAAATTGAAGGATCGAGTAGTTTTACAATTCCATTTTCTATAGGAAAATCCTATCTTGAGTAAAGCTTTATGTGATTTAGGTGCAAGCATCAACTTGATGCCTAAATCTATTTTTGACCATTAGAAATAGGAAATGCAAAACCAACCACCATCGTGACACTTCAATTAGCGAGATAGATCAATAGCCTATCCTGAAGGTATCATAGAAGACATCCTAGTTAAGGTAGACAAATTTGTATTTCCTGTAGATTTTGTTATCCTTGACTTTGATGCGAGATAAGGAAGTGCCTATTATCCTAGGTAGACCATTTCTAGCAACCGTGAAACCATAATTGATGTACGAAAGGTGAACTCACTATGAGAGTGAATGATCAAGAGATCAAATTCAATATAATGAATGCTATGAAGTATCCTGCAGAGGAAACAGAAGAGTGTTCATCTTTATTCTCTCTAGATCAATTGGTAGAAAAACAATTTTACAAGCGGATGATCAACTTAGCCAATGCGGATGCATTAGATGCACATTGCATTGCTAGATGATGAAATACTAGAAAAGGAAAATCTGCCAATAGAAAACTCTTGTAAAGAAGTTTGGGCTAGGACTTATGAACCACTCAATCTTGAGGATCCAATTCTCAAGAAGAACTTACCCTCAATAGAACAACCTCCTAAGTTAGAATTGAAGATCTTTGCTGAACACCTTAAGTATGCCTTCTTAGGAACAAATGAAACTTTACCTGTTATCATTGCTTCGATTTAACATCAAAGCAGAGAGTGATCTCATTAGTACTCTCAAGAAGCATACCAAAGCTATAGGTTGGCAAATGGCGGATATCAAAGGAATTAGTCCTTCTATATGCATGCATAGAGTCATTTTGGAAGAAAATTCCAAAAACGACATAGAGAGTCAAAGAAGACTAAATCCTATTATGAAAGAGGTTGTGAAAAGGAAATTATTAAGTGGCTAGATGTCTGGAATCATATACCCCCATATCGGGCGATGCTTGGGTAAGTCTGTCCAATGTGTACCAAAGAAAGGGGGTGTGACAAGCGGAATAGCCAATGAAAAGAATGAGTTGATACCAACTAGAATCACACAGGTGGAGAATCAGTATGGATTACGAGAAAACTCAACAAAGCTACCAAAAAGGATCACTTTCCTTTACCATTCATAGACCAAATGTTAGATAGATTAGCGGAAATAATTTTATTGTTTCCTAGATGGCTATTCAGGCTATAATCAAATAGCCATTGAGCCTAAGGATCAACACAAAACCACCTTTACATGCCCTTATGGAACCTTTGCTTTTAGAAGGATGCCATTTGGCTTATGTAATGCACCTGCTACATTTCAAAGATGCATGATGTCTATTTTCTCAGATTTCATTGAGCAATCAATGGAAGTATTCATGGATGATTTCTCTATCTTTGGAGAAACATTTCAAGTTTGTTTAGCAAATTTGGAACAAATTCTCAAGAGATGTGAGGAAACAAATTTAGTCTTAAACTGGGAAAAGTGCCAATTCATGGTACAAGAGGGCATTGTGCTAGGACATAGAATTTCAAAGAAAGGTCTAGAGGTGGACAAAGCTAAAGTTGATGTCATTGAGAATCTACCACCACCAAATACAGTTAAAGGTATCGAGCTTCTTAGGCCATGCTTTGGTTTTTATAGAAGGTTTATCAAAGATTTTTCAAAATCTCAAAACCATTATGTATGCTTCGCAACATGATGTAGAATTCAACTTTGACGAATCTTGTATAGAAGCTTTTGACAAGCTTAGAAAGGCATTGGTGACGGCACCAATTATAGTAACTCCAGTTGGGCGAGCCATTTGAATTAATGTGTGATGCTAGTGACTTTGCGGTAGGAGAGCAATCCTAGGGCAAAGGTATGATAAGGTCTTTCATTCTATATATTATGCTAGCAAGACATTAATTGAAGCTCAAGTGAACTACACATCCACGAGAAAGGAATTATTAGTCGTGGTCTTTGCATTTGAAAAATTCGAGATCATACTTAGTTGGCACTAAGATTATTGTCTATCTTGACCACTCTGCCATTAAGTATCTAATTTCAAAGAAGGATGCAAAGCCAAGGCTGATAAGGTGGATTTTACTCCTACAAGAATTTGATTTAGAAATTAGAGACAAGAAAGGAGTAGAAAATCAAGTAGCAGACCATTTATCAAGGATTGAAGGAGAATCACTTGGTACACTTGGAGAAGAAATCAAGGAGAGTTTTCCGGATGAGAAGCTATTAGCAATCACAGATCAATGCAAAACATGAAACGCATTTGCTATAAGCAATGCAGGGAGCATCAAATGCATCTGCACCATGGTTTGCTGATATTGTAAATTTCCTTGCAAGCAAAGTGGTACCAGTGAGTATGACATATCAACAAAGGAGAAAATTCTTCCACATGGTTAAACAATACTATTGGGATGATCCATTCCTTTACAAGATGTGCCCGATCAATTAATGAGGAAATGCATACACGAAGAGGAGCAACAAGCGATTATTCTGCATTGCCATTATGCACCTTATGGAGGACACTTTGGAAGCACTAGAACAGCAGCTAAGGTATTACAGTCTGGTTATTTTTGGCCTACTTTATTTAAAGATGCTTATTCTATGGTCAAATACTGTGATAAATGTCAAAGAGCGGAAATATTTACGATAAGCATGAAATGCCTAGAACAAATATTTTAGAAATTGAATTATTTGATGTTTGGGGCATGGATTTCATGGGACCTTTTCCACCCTCTTTTGGCAATTTATATATCTTAGTAGCTGTTGATTATGTGTCCAAATGGGTAGAGGCGATAGCATTACCTAATAATGATGCTAAATCGGTGAGTAAGTTTCTCGCAAAGAAATATATTCACTAGATTTGGAACTCCTAGAGCTATCATTAATGATGAAGGTTCACACTTTTGCAATAAGATCATAGAAAACCTTCTAGCTAAGTATGGAGTTAAGCATAAGATAGCTACTGACATACCATCCTCAAACTAGTGGACAAGCAGAATTATCCAATAGGGAAATTAAGAGAATGCTAGAAAAAATGGTAAGTCCAAATAGGAAAGATTGGTCTTTACATTTGGATGATGCTTTATGGGCATATAGAACAACATTCAAAACACCCTTAGGAATGTCCCCTTACAAATTAGTCTATGGAAAAGCATGCCATTTACACCAGAGAATTGGAAAACAAATCTTATTGGGCTATCAAGAAGCTCAATTTCAATTTGAACAAGGCGGGTAAAAAGAGAATGATAGAGCTTGATGAGTTAGAAGAAATTAGGCAAACCTCTTATGAGAATGCTGAAATCTATAAAGCTAAGACTAAGAAATGGCATGACAAGAAAATTCACAGAAGAGAATTGAAAGAAGGAGGACTAGTTCTGCTATACAACTCTAGGTTGAAGCTATTTCCTGGAAAACTAAGGTCAAGGTGGTCGGGACCATTTAAGTTGATAAAGGTTTATCCACATGGAGCGATGAGACTTATTTGATAAATCCTCAAATCACCGTCTTCAAGGTGAATGGTCAAAGAGTTAAAATGTACTATGGTGAACATGTGGTGAGAGACAAAACCACCACCTATTTGAAAAATCTCTAAGTGAAAAGAGGTAGTCGGTGACAAGACTCTTAAAACAAGCGCTTAATGGGAGGCAACCCATTGTTTTTAATTATTTTTGTGCAATTTTATGTTTTTAGTTGTTTTGCGAAATGCGAGAAACTAATGCAATTGCATCAAATGCACTGCATTGAGGAAAAACGTGCCTGCATCGTAAATTTATAAACTTGAAGAAAATTGGTTAAGTGTGAATCATAAGGCTTGGGAAGATCAAAGGAGGTTAAGTAAGATTAATGACACATTGGTAGCCAAAGCAAGACACTTGGCATGATGCATGCGCAGCACGCAATGCTAACGGCTACCTAATAAATCCACTAACTTCCCTCTTCCTGAAACATAAAGCCTTCATTGTTACCGTTACCCCTTCATTCGCAAAATCTCACAATTTTCTCTCATCTGAAACACAAACCACATTTCACATTCTCATCTCCAAATTTCCTCAAATCACACAAGCAATCAAAACCTAGAAATTCATAGCAATCACAATGGTGAAGAAACAATCGACCAGAAAAACATCGAGCAAGTAGGCGAAACTCCTCGAGAAGGAAAAGAAAGCCATGCATGCAGGATCATCATCAACAAGGAAAGGCAAAGCCAAGGAATCAACAGCAAGAAATGATGACAATGTTCATCTCTGGAACATGCATCTATTGCCCGAGAGAGGGTATGATCTGAAGAAGGCTAGCCCATCATTCATGTCAACAGTGGCCAATCTCAATTGGGACCACTTCGTGCTACCAAGAGGAGGTTACATTGAAGACATAGTGAGAGAATTCTATGCTGGAATCACACCACAAGAAGGACCAGAACATTCCTACACTTCCATGGTGAGAGGTAAAATTGTACACTTCCATGCCAAGAAATTAAATGAACATTATATGCTGAAATATAATGGGAATGATTTTGAGAATAGAGTGGCCAAGGCCTTTAAGAAAGAAATGGAAGAAATAAGGAATAGGATTGCTATACTGTGGGTGTTTGGGAGAAATTCACACCTAATGAGATTAAGCTTAGAAGTAACTATTTGATAAATGCATTAGGTAATTGGCATTTGTTCATAGCTAATTCAATTCACCTACATCACATACATATGCTATGACCAAAGAGAGATTGATCTTGCTAGATACAATTCTCTCAAGGAAATGTAGACATAGGCAGATTGATAGCTAGGGAAATTCTTGCATGCTCAACAAAATCAAAGGGATTTCTGTTTTCCCTTGTCTTATAACCTGAATTATGCATGAAAGAAGGTGTCCTATAGTTGCTAATGAACAAAGGAAATTTCCCCACAGTAATTTAGTCTTGAAGTGAAGGAAAAATTGAGGAATGTAAGAGGCCTGCTGCACTGCAATGCAAGAGCATTACATGCGAGAAGCGAGAGGGTCGTTTGAAATTTCAAAATGATCAACATGACTGGCTTCATTGGTTTTGACAAGATCTTTGATCTTGTGGGCCAAAAATGAATGCCCACAATTTCCTACTTGGAGTGCTTGAGAAGTGAAGGTGAAGAAGAGGAAGAGAAAGAGGTGAAGAAGAAGGAAAAGGTAAGGAGAAGGTAGAGGAACCTAGCACCAAGAAGAAGGTGACTAGAAAGCAATACAAAGTACAAAAGAAGGTTGTGGTAGAACCTGTTGTGGAAGAATTATATGATTCTGAAGCTGAGGATGAGGAATTAAAAGAAATGGATAAGGAATTAGAAGAAGAAGAGGAGGAAGAGAGTGATGAGGAAATTGATGAAGAAGAAGAGGAGCAGGCTAGAGGAGTAATTTTAGAAGAAATTGCTAGGCAGAAATATGCCAAACAAACACCACAAGCACAGCCAGAAACCCCTATCACTTCACCAGCTACCAAAACACTCATCATCTCACCAAACCAAGAATCTTCCTCCATTCCAAAATCACCATTACCCTCCCTCAATGATCCACCAGTCCTATCACAATCACCACCACAAACAACCCCTCCACCACCTCTCCAAGAAATGAACCACGAAAAACAACTCACACAGAACAACCAACCCCTGTTATGCCAACGAACAAGCAAGCGGTACTTTCGACCCAAGCAACATTATTTCTAATGTTGTTTCGCTCTTGAGAAAGAGTTTGTGCGGGAAAGACAAGAAGAAGGACTCGACAAAGGAGATAAAATTGAAGAATCATCTGCAAAGGAGACGATAACTCAAACCGTTGAAATGCGAGTGATGCTCTGCATCAACACTTGTCACGCATCTGACAACAGCAACAAGGCATGATGAGGCAACTATCAAAATGGTTCTGGAACAAATGGCTCAACGAGAAGAGGATGCATTGCACAACACTCGAAAATTCTTCAAGCAACTGCGGGAAGGCGAGGCAAAATTAACACCTAAGAGGAAGAAATGCGATGCGATCAAGATCGATGCACTGCATCGGTTCGAAACAAGTTCCCGCAACTACACGAAGTAGGAGGTACATCTGCACCTACAGAAGCAACACCAAGCAAGCCAAAGGAGAAGAAACAGAAGGTGAAGCACACTCCTCCATCAAGGCAAAGCACCAGAATCAGGAGTGGAGCCAAGAAATGAGTATCAATTTACAAGCTTTCACCTACTACTACTAAATGCTTGTTTTGTTTTTTCTATCTGAACTATTTCCCTGGTTGTACTAATCCCTCTCCCCTATTTTGAACAAATGATTTGTCTTTTACGAACAAATTTGCGGTGAGAGCACTTCGCAACCCTTAAGTTTGGGGGATTTGCATGTTATGTTATGTTTAATTATGTTTGTTTCTATCTAATATGTTGTGTGTTTAATTAATATGTTTTAGATAGTAAATATATATGTTTTAAATAGTTTTTAGTTTGTTTAAATATTAGATGTACTTAACAAAGTAGTATCTAAATATTTTAGTAGAAAAGATCAGTTTTTCAAAAATATGGTGAAAGCCCTATGGATGGAATTTTTATGATGAAAAAGAGAAAAAGAAGCCTTATTTATCAGAAAAACCAAAATTATTTTTACTTCAACACTTCAAAACTGAGTTTGTGAAAAGAACCTTGCTATTTAAAGATCAATCTGATGCAAGGGGAATTTTTGGTAAGCTTAGGTCAAAACAAAGCTTTACTAAAAAGAAAGAAGAGCTTAAAGAATTAAGTTTGGGGGTGTTTTTATGAAAATAAAGGCTGAATTTCAAAAGTGAAGAGTAAACAATGTAGAAAAAGAATACAAAAAAAGTGGACAAGCCATATCCTGAATCTTTTGAAACTATACACGTGCTAAGTACATGAATGCATCTGGAGGTCAAAGACACATGCCATGCGAGAATAAATGTATCTGGAGGATAGTTCAATAAAGCGAACTCATGCCAAAGTGCAAAGAAAAAATATATGCATCACGGAGGTCAAAGACACGTGCCAAAGTGCATTTGCATCCGGAGGTCGGTGAGGAAGGTAATATGAGCTAGAAAAAGAAAAGCATTATCGGTCAACATGCATCAATGTAAATCACTCAAAGAAAAAGCAAAATGCGAGAAAAAATCAATGCACAAAAACACTTCAAAGAAGTATTTGCATCTGCTCAAAAGATCCACACAAAAAATAGAAAAATGCATTGGCTCAAAAGCTTTGAAAGATTCAATCAAGCCCTTTGATTTTAAAAACTCCCAACACTTGAGAAAATTTTGTGAGTCTAAACTCTCTTTTGAAAAATATTTTGGTGTGACCAAAGATGAACCAATCCTTTCAAAGGCTAGGAGGAAATTTTTCACTTAGTCTTGGAACCAATCTCAACTCGGTGGGTTCACACACACACAAAAGAGTTTGAATAGCTTTGGTAGTTTTGAAGAAATAAAGGCACAAGAAAAATTGTCAAGAAATGAAGTTCATAGGGAACTCCTCATGAAAATCCAAAAATCAAGCTGATCTATCTTCTAGAATTTTAGTTTTTATAGTTTGTCTTTGTCATTACTTGCGGACAAGCAATGGTTTAAGTTTGGGGGTGTGATAACTCTATTTTATATAGAGTATTTCATATGTTTAAACTTAGTATTTGCTCTATTTCAAGTAATAATAAAGAGTTTATATAGTATTTAGTGTGATATATGATATCTTGAGTGATTTGAATGGTTATAGTTAGTTATAGGCCATTTTGGATATATTGTGGTATGTTTGATGTTTTTGTTCAGTGCAGTCTCAATGCTGTCTGCATCAATGCTCCTGCACTGATCCTGCATCAATTCTGCGCTACTTGGTGAATAAGCAGCCTGTTTCATATGCATCCACATGCAAAGTGATGACCTCCTGCCTGCTTCCCTGATGCCATCCAAACTTGTATAGTAGGCGCCTACCATTCACACATAGCTATAGGCTTAGCTTTGAAGAGTCATCAACATAGGGACACTTGTTCTAACACCATGGAACCACCCTATATGATTAAGTCAAAGATTTCAACATGGATAAACCTATGGAAAGCAACTACAGCTATGATCCACTCAAGATGACTTCAACAAGAAGAAAGGAAGCACCTCACTTGAAGGCTATAAAAGGACCTCACATCTTCATTTGGAAAGATATCACAATCCATAAGTTAGATCAAAATTTCAATATACATAGTTAGTTTTTATATTTTTAGAGGAAGAGGAAAGAATTCATAAATCCTCCTTAACTCATTTTCATAGTGTTTGTATAGTGCTAAGGAGTAATGCTAGTGCATTGCTAGAAGACTTCATACAAAGGTTGTCAACATTTGTAACTTTACTTTTGTTGTTTCTCTTTTGTGATTTCTATATATATAAACATGGTCTATTCAGTTTATATATATCTTGCAATGTCTCTTGTTAGCTAAACCTTTCTTAGTTGGAATGTTCTAATCATTTAATGAGCTTTTAAGTAAGTATGTTGCATGTATGTATGTTTGTACTTTAGTTCTTGCTTGATAATCTTTTCAAAACTTATTTTGAACTTGATCACTTAGAATAAGTAGATTTGTAAATGACCAGACATGGCTTACAATTAAGAACTCAAGAACTAATATGGGTGAGTGTTTTACATAAAGAAAACTTTGTGAAAACCATGCTAAGTCCTAGACATAGGATAGTATAGTCCATAGGATAATTGTGGGTACTTAAAATACAAGAGTGAATTCACTTAAGCAAAGTGAATACTTGTTAGGAGGCAAGATTGGCACTAACACCCTTTCTTTCTTGCATAGAACAAGGATCATAAGAGCTGGTAATGATACTCTGAAGAAAGTGACCGAAAGGCACATAGCTAATGCAACAGCATTCAGTGCAGCTGCATCACATACTGCATCATACACTTTTAAGTAAATTACTTGATGAAGACATTCCAACTAGCTTTTCTCTTTTACACTATCAACATTTTTACTTTGCTTTCTTTCTAACTTAGTTGTGATCATCAAACAAAATCCAAAATTATTTTGTTACTTAGTGACTTACACTTTATTACTTTATATTATTTTAAAAGTGAGTTTTTCAATCTCTGTGGGTTCGATCTTTTTACTACTTGTTTTTGGACAGTGTATACTTGCACTCAAGTGTATGTGGCATTTCCACACACCAATAGTCTACCCTAACTCTCAAATGGTTTTCAGGCATGGGTAAATTGTGCATTGTGGCACTCAATTGGTTACATAACATGCCCACTGCAACCTTTCGATGTGGGTTTGCAATATATAGCCTACATTCACAGTTATCCTAAATCAATTATAAAGAAAAATAAATATACATGATAATTTGATCAAATACATATCTACAAAAAAACAGGTCGAGTAATAATAAATACCTGTGTTGAAGGGATGATGCAGCTATCTCGTGCGCTATGTTGGGCAAGTGAGGGTGCGGCCAGGGTAATATAGGTTCAAGCAGGGGTGGTGCGGCGGGGATGGTGCACCAATGGATTGTGCCAAGAGCTGCTTATACATCTGTCTCTCTTCCATTAATACAACAACATTCTTGGATAGCTCGTCATACTTTGCCGCCATGACTTTACATTCCCCGCACCCCCTGCTATGGCTCTTTGGCCCAAACACGATCGTAGGAGGAATGCCATATCCATAACCTCTTATCCGACCCTTATACTCTTCCCTTCCCAAGGCACGAGCAAGGACATCTTGTTGACCATCACAATCTGTTAAATCTCCTTGTGATACAGATTGTGATATGCTTTGCTGATGCACAAACATAAGTAACGGTTAGAAATAATAAACAAGTGTCAAAAAAATTTAATCGACGATAAAAATATGTCCACGTGTCAAAAAAATCGAGTAACGGATAGAAATAATAAACAAGTGTCAAAGAAATTTAATCGACAATAAAAAAATATGTCCACGTGTCAAAAAAATCGAGTAACGGATAGAAATAATAAACAAGTGTCAAAGAAATTTAATCGACGATAAAAAATATGTCCACGTGTCAAAAAAAATCGAGTAACGGATAGAAATAATACTTACAATTTTGTCCTTGACCTCCTTAGTTTTCGGATCCACAATGTCCCCATCTTTGTTTTGTCGGACCTCTAACCGACATTACAACGATCAAGGATTCTTGAGTTGGATCTTTCCCCTCTTCAAAGAACTATTTAAGTTTAATAATTGTTAATCCACTTTGTAAATTAAAAGATTCATTAAATCATAATAAATTAAACTAATTGTGTCTTACCAATCTTTCTTCGAGAATTTGATATCCACTAGAACCTCCTCTATAAGGGTACTCGGGATTAGAAGCTCTTCCCTTATTGGCTTTGCTCTTTTTCTATTTAAAAAGATAAGTATACATTAATGAATGATATCTAGTTGTGAAATATATATATATATATATATATATATATATATATATATATATATATATATATATATATATATATATATATATATATATAAATATAACTTAAATAATTAATATACTAACCAAGAAATCCGGATCTGTAGTGCGTATATGTACAAATTTGCTCCAATCCTCCTTACTTATAATTCCTAATACAATGTTTGAGGCTCCATGCGATGGTCCCATCAGGAAGTTTCAAATACTTTTTTCTTACATCAGTTCTATAAGCCCGATGGAACCTTCCAGCTTCCTTGAGTATCCAATCTCTTCGGGCATCATCCACATTGTTCTGGAGTGGGCTCAAGGCCCAATGCAGTCCAATATGGCCCAATACTATTGCTATAAAGGTGGCACGAATCTCAATGAGTTAGGTATGTCATTTATTACTATTCACTATTCACTGCTCATTGCTGACTTGGGCGTCGGAGTGCTTGCGCAGGTACCACCCAGGCGCGTCCCAGATCCAGACGTCAAGACATCCAGCGACCGAGCTAAGGAACCACTAGCAATACATCTATCGATCAGGTACGATCATTGGCGACCACAGTGGGAGGCGTATTGAACACTCCCACCATGCAACCAAGGAGGCACGCCACACGAGCCTCGTCAAGGGCCGACCCCTCTGGGCGGAATGCACTCCCTCAACAAACCCCAGAGGGCGTCCCACAAACCATCCATGAATCACAGGACAACCCTCGTCAAGAACCTTCCGTACATGGCGGCCGAGAGGACCGATCTTGGAACGAACATCTGCGGCCTAGCTCAACAAAGAACTCACCGCTGCGGAGTTGGTGAATGCGAGAATTGATGCTTCTTTGCCCGAGCGGTGACTCGGGCTTTCTTGCATTCTACGAACAAGAATCGGATCATTCTTGGCGAGATGCGCTTCTCTCCCACTATGAAAGGGGATCCATTCCACCACTTGGCGGGCGGTGAAAAACCTCGTGTCAAGCGCGCCCTTCCCACGGCACACTAACTCCATCCGGAAGAAGCGACCGTCCTCGTGGAGGCACATCACGCCGATCCCCAGCACGAAGAGTCCGGGCGCGAAGGTCCCCCGCTCGAAGGGGCGTGCGTAGTCGCTGTTCCCGTTCCCACGACCAAGATTACGCAGATTCTAGCTATAATCCGGAGTCGGACCGCTCGCCCACAAGGCATTCCTCGCACAAGTCCTCCGGTTCTCGCAGATCAAGAGGCCGGTCGTGGAACTCTCATGACGAGCTGGATAGCTACCGTAAAGGGGAGATCAGGGACGTCTCCCATCGGTCGAGAAGGCGAGAGCTGGCGGCATAGAAGCGATCGTCCCATACGCCTCCGTTGTATGGTCAAATAGCCGGCGGAGGACTATACGGAGTGCCGACCAATGAAGCGCACCATGCCTTGCAGCTTTTTGGGGCGAGAGAATTAGCAACCGGTCATGGGCCATTCTCGAGGGAGATTCGTCGTTACCGTATCCCAGAGACTGAGAAACCCCCAATTTGAATAAATTCAACGGTCGTGGGGATCGAGACAAACACTTAAGGTACTTCAACAATTACTGCAGCTATAGGGAGCTAGGAACGACCATGAAGTGCATACTCTTTCCACAGTCGCTCGAGGAGCGAGCACTGGAGTGGTGGGAGAGCCTGCCGCCCAACACCATCTCTTCTTGGGACAGCCTGGTCAGAACATTCTTGGCCAACTACACGGCCAACGGATGCCTAGAACGGCATGAAGAGCACTTGGATCACGATTATCCGCGGGACAATGAATCATTGAGACGAGACATAGAACGATTCAACGCCGAGGCGATCAGGTGCGTGACTGACGGACGAAGATAAACTAAAGTATATCAAACGTGGTATCGAGGCCAGGACCACGCCTTCGCGCGAAGAATTCGGCTAAATCATTACATGGATCGACCATGTTCCTCTACGAAGGGCAACGATCATATGGCCTATGAAGAAGCCTTTGTTTGCTAGAAGGGCGCGCGCGCGCGCCCGCAGAAGAGCGAGATAGGTCGCGAAGAACAAGACGATCCTTGTGATAACAAAGCCGCACTAACGATCTATGAATAAATGTCGGTGGCGCTCTTTTTCCCCACCGGGGTTTTTTAATCGAGGCCCGCCTTTAAAAGTCGTACTTTGTAATTTATTTTGCATGCAATGTATGATTGGTCGCTCGCCATGCGGCGGCAGCAGAGCGCCACGCGCCTAATAACCGAAAGCCACCACCGTGTTGGCACGATCAAATCCGTCGAGCGGCGCATGCGTAGACCCGGCGGTCTACAAAGAACGTAGGCCCCAGCGGCCTATATAACCGAAAGTGCCACCGTGTTGGCACGATCAAGTTCCATCGAGCGACACAAGCGTAGACCCCGAGCGGTCTACAAAGAGCGTAAGCCCCCGGCGGCCTGGCAACCGAGTGCCACCGTGTGTTGGCGCGTTCGAGTGCCATCGAATGGCACAAGTGTGTAGACCCGAGCGGTCTACTAAGGCGTAGGCCCCGAGCGGCCTACAACCGAATGCCACCGTGTTGCACGATCAAACGCCATCGAGCGACACAAGCGTAGACCCCGGCGGTCTACAAAGAACGCAGCCCCGAGCGGCCTACAACCGAGTGCCACCATGTGGGCCCGAGGGTCAAAGAATGACCCACGAACAAGCATGGACCCCGGCGGTCTACAACGAGTAGTAGGGGCGTCGAGCGACCTACACAAAGGCAGCCGACAAATGGCCTACGACGAATGACGATCAATGAATGGTCTACAATAAACATAAGTGGCGGTGACCACCTCCCGACTTAAGCGTGGTAGCGACCACGCACTTCAAGAGATGGAGATCGATTGTGCAAAGCAACCCGTTAAACTTACAAAATTACTCGAAGCCAACGATCTAAGCCTTAGCCCGCCCTTAAGCGACCTAGGCTTGGGGGGCAGGTGTTCCGGCCAAGCGCCATCGGATGGCCCGAATAAATACATACCAGCAGAACGATGCATCAGAATCTAACACGACCGGAAGAGACCGG
This sequence comes from Oxytropis ochrocephala, assembly GCA_020916435.1. Lineage (NCBI taxonomy): Eukaryota > Viridiplantae > Streptophyta > Magnoliopsida > Fabales > Fabaceae > Oxytropis > Oxytropis ochrocephala. Next base: position 48,474,004 of record CM037090.1, on the reverse strand, counting down.
CTACAACTATCGCAGAATGAGGGCGCTAGATCAAATCTAGTAGACCCGTTGCCAAAAAAGTCGCAAAACGCGTCGAACAAGTCCGCTCGATAGCGGCCCATCGAGTCACGATCAAGCTGCTTACGAAACAATTCAATAGGCAATGCGTGACAAAACTTGAAACGAATTTGAGCGACACGAGAATGATCGCACCTCCTAAGACGAGCAAGATCCGAGTAGCCTTAAGTAAGCTAAGGGGTCGGCCGAGTCCGACCAATTGGATCACATTCCCACATGAGTGGCAGTGCCCACACCTCGGTAGTGGCAGCGTCCACATGCTCGGTAGTGGCAGCGACCACATGCTCAGCAGTGGCAGCGTCCTCACCCCATCGGTTTACGACTAGTCGCTCCCTGTAGGTCGGCCGCGCAAGGCTAGACAGGGGGCAACGAATTAAGTCTCGAATAGGCTGCGCTAAGTCACTCCTTATCACTCGGCCTTCCACGACACCACTCGGGGGCAGCAAATCAAGCCTTAGCCCGCCTACTGGCGACCCAGGCTTGGGGGGCAACTTTTCTGGAGTGGGCTCAAGGCCCAATGCAGTCCAATATGGCCCAATACTATTGCTATAAAGGTGGCACGAATCTCAATGAGTTAGGTATGTCATTTATTACTATTCACTATTCACTGCTCATTGCTGACTTGGGCGTCGGAGTGCTTGCGCATGTACCACCCAGGCGCGTCCCAGATCCAGACATCCAGCGACCGAGCTAAGGAACCACTAGCAATACATCTATCGATCAGGTACGATCACACATCAAAGTGTTTCTACTTATACATAAAAATGGATTAAATAAATAAATATAACTAAAAAATCACTAAATAAGATTATTAAAGAGGTCTAAAATTATATACCTGTATTAAGGACCGGAAATCATCTTTCAGTTTAGGCAAAACTCTATTATCTTTCTCATTCCAACTTTTAATCGAAATTGGAAACATTTGCTTCACCTTAGTACCAATAAAACTAATCAAATTTGTGCCGTTCTCTCCAATAGGCAAACCTTTAACACTCCATCTGACCTGCATTAATTAAATCATTAAATAATAACTTTGAAAGGTAGAGAACAACATTAATAATTAGTAATTAACTTACCCTATATTTCTCGTGTCCTTTACTTATCCGATGGACGATATTCTTTTTCGCTGTCATTCCACGGGGAGTGAAGTTCTTTGTGTTTCTATGACCACCCCCATCACCACCCTCATGACTACTCTCATGATCACTAAGTGATGCCATCTGACTTGCAATGACCCAAATGAAATAGACTCAGTGAGTTTTAGCTTTCTAATTGTTTAGAACCAACAAACACTTAACAAAATATAGAACAAGCATAGGCCTCACCTATAAATACATATATAAACTGAAACTGAAATATTGGAATCATAGCCTTTAATTTGTTGATGATTATTGATTTAGTTTCAATGAAATGCATGCCATGTAAATTTTTACTGTACTTTTCCACTACACAACCATATAACATCAGAGTCAACTAGTCAAAGTTTAAGAACCTAGAGTAAACATATATAGGAAAGTCATGCACTAAGAAACAGAGAAAGCCATGCACTAGGAAAGCAATGCACTAGAAAAGCCATGCACTAGTTTCTGTTAATAATGCTAGCTAAGCTAGACTAATTTAACAACTAATTAAATACAACATTGAGCTAAGTAACAGAGAAAGCCATACAAAAGAGAACTACATAACAAACCATAAAAAAACTAGTGAGAGTATGTGCAGAAATACCTTTTGAAAGGGAGAGAGAGTGCAGAAAAAGGAAACAAATGGGACACTACAAAAAAACAGGTGATTAGCGAGGGACGTTGCGAGGGAATATTAGGTCCCTCGCAAACTCAATAATTAGCGACGGAATTTCTGGGTCCCTCGCTAATTTCTGCGCTGCACACACTTCAAGACACTTAGCGACGTCTGGGTCCCTCGCTAATTCTCGACCTTGACAAGACACTTTGCGATGCGCTCGGACAATGGGCAAGATACACTTTACAGTTAGCGACTAAATTAGCTGGGTCCCTCGCTAATTCCCTCGCAAACTGTCATATTTTTTTAATATTAATCCGAACCACCTCTTCTTCTCTCTCATTTACACTCTTTTTCTCTCTTCTTCTCTCTTCTTCTCTTCCACTCTCTTCTTTTCTTCTCTTCCACCACCACCAACCACCACTCTCTTCTTCTCTTTTCACTCCACTCTCTCTCATTTACTCTCTTCTTCTCTTTTCTTCTCTTCCACCACCACACCACCACCACCACCACTCTCTTTTATTCTCTTCCACCACCACCACCACCACCACTCTCTTTTCTTCTCTTCCACCACCACCACCACACAACCACCACCACCACCTCCACATACATCTTACTCTTCTCCTTCTCTCTCTACGAAACCACCACCACCACCACACCACCACCACTCTCACTCCTCTCTCTCTCTCTCTTTGAAAATTTTGGTTATAATAATAATAATAATAATAATAACAACAACAACAACAACAACAATAATAATAATAACAACAATAATACTAATAATAATAATAACACTAATACTAATACTAATAATAATAATAATAATAATAATAACAGTAATACTAATACTAATAATAATAATAATAATAATACTAATAATAATAATAATAAACTCAGATTGAGAAGCGTGCGAGTCAGACTCGGGAAGCGTCTTTATCGGCGATTAGCGACGGAATTAGCGAGGGTGTCCCTCGCTAATTAGCGATCGACACAATTTCTCTCGCTAATTGCATTAGCGAGGAGAATTAGCGACCGGCGGTCCTCGCTAATTCCTCGCTAATGGCAATTAGCGACGGAATTGGTCATGTTAGCGACCGAATAGTCCCTCGCTAATGACCGTTTTTTTTGTAGTGGGAGGGAGCTGCGTTGTAAGATAGCACCAAGGAGAGAGGAGAGCCGGTGCGTTTGGGGTTTCGGGTTTTAGGTTTCGGGTCGCGCGTTTTTGGGTAAGATAGCACCAATGAGAGAGGAAGGCGTGGAGTGTGGGTTGTTCGTTGTTGATGAGCGAAGAGGATGAGCGAAGAGGATGGGTCGCTTCGATGAGCGAAGAAGGGATGAACGAAGAGGATGAGCGAAGAGGTTTTCGCAAGGGAGGAGTTAGGTAGATGAAGAGACGTCTGCGTGAGTTTGTGTGAGAGAGATGAGAGAGTGCGCCTTGTGAAAATTTTAATAACAATGCCTACCGCTTTCTAGCAAAAACGCTAGGGAAGCCTAGGAAATATAATTACAATTCCTAGCGTTTTCTGTAAAACGCTAGGGATGCTATAGCGCCTTTTTACAATTCCTAGCGTTTTACGAAAATGCTAGGGATCCTCTAGCGCATCTTTACCATTCCTAGCGTTTTCTGTAAAACGCTAGGGATCCTCTAGCTCCTCTTTACCATTCCTAGCATTTTCTATAAAACGCTAGGGATCCTCTAGCTCCTCTTTACCATTCCTAGCGTTTTCCAGAAAACGCTAGGGATCCTCTAGCTCCTCTTTACAATTCCTAGCGTTTTCTATAAAACGCTAGGTATTAAATGATTTTTAATTTCATTTCTAGCGTTTTCTCCTTAAAACGCTATGTATTGATTGATTTTTAATTTCATTTGTAGCGTTTTTAAAACGCTACCTATCGATTGATTTTTTTAATTTTTTTATTTTTGTTTATTCTCCCTTTTAATTACAACCTATAAATTCATTCCCTTCCAACAAAATTCATCAAATATCATTCCAACAAAATTCAGCCAATATCATTACAATCCAATATAGATACACACATATGTACATATCACCAAAAGACCATATTAAACTAACAAGTACTTACAACATAATTAATATATATCCAAATCATACAACATAATAACTAAACATTATGAAACTCAAAAGTAGCTACAAATTAAAGCTAGAAACATAACGGCACAACCTTCATGACTACTGTCTTGACCACTCTCATTGATCACTAACTGATGCCATCTGACCTGCAATATAACATAATCCATGTTATTGTTAAATTTACAAAAACAATATAATTATCTATTAATAAAAAATAACGAGATATCATTAAGTCTATATTACCTTTTCCTTTTCCTAGATAAAATTTTGTTTGCAATTCGCGTCTTGGTATTTTTTTCCGAAATGAATAGTAATTCCATCATTATGATCTTTTCTAAAATATACAACATCCTCTATAGAAGTATTTTCCCTATTATTGGTTACGATGTTACGAAGAAAGGGTCGTCCTCAATACCAACATCATCGGGTGCTTCATCATCATCATTGTTATACACAAATTTTTGTCGATCAATAGAACAATAGACCAATTGATATTAATCGGGATCGGTGACATAAAACACTTGTTGAGCTTGCGATAATAAAAGGTTCATCTTTATATCCTAACTTGTTGAAATTCACCCGCATGAACACCGATTCATCAATCAGAAACCAAGATTATTGTCAACCCATTCACATTTGAACACGGGCTCCTGAAACATATTGTAATCCAACTCCCATATGTGTTCAATGAAGCCAAAGTATGACATATTCGCATATATGGGATTTACTGTCTTTGTACTTTGGATGCATGCATAGAATGAGCTACAAGAGTCACCCCACTATTTTGCATTTTACTCGATCATCTTGTTCTTTTGTATAGAAAGTGCACTCGTTCATTAGATAGTCATTGCAAGAGAAGACATGTATATTTGGACCTTTTGCTAACCATCTCAATCTTTTTGAAATCAAGTAGGATTCAAACACACTCACCATCAATGTGATGTTTTAGCCACACTATGAAACTCCTATTGTGTTCTTTTGCTAACCAAACTTGCTTATTTCCGAATTGACTCTTAAGAATCTCCTTGTGCTTGACAACATATGAATCAACCTCACTATCATTGTGAAGAACGTCTGACAAGTGTGCTTGCTCTAGTTCTTTCCTTGATACCATCACTAATTTAGTTCCTGTCATCCCTTTACTAACCTTCCTACATGACGAGACCTTGGCAGTCCACAGAATATTCAAGACTAGATAGATAGCCCGTGCAAAACTCAATAGCCTCTTCAACTATGTAGCGCTCAACAATACAACCCTCAGGTCGTGATCGATTTTTCACATATCCTTTTAATATCTTCATGTAACGCTCAAACGGATACATCCATCTCATGTAACATGGGCCACACAATTGTGTCTCTCTAACCAGATGAACTATTAGATGAATCATTATGTCAAAAAAGGAAGGTGGGAAATACATCTCAAGCTCACACAAAGTGACAGTAATTTCTCTTTGCAATGTTGGCAACTTTCAAGGGTTAATCACTCTACTACAAATCGCCTTAAAGAAGAAACAAAGTTTGGTTAAGGTCTGACGCACTTTCTTAGGCAAAATGGATCGTATACCAATGGGTAGCAAATGCTCCATGAGAACATGACAATCGTGGGACTTTAGAGACTTTAACTTGAGGTCTTTAATCGATACAAGAGTCGCCACATTTGAAGAGTATCCCTCTGGAACTTTAACTCCATGAAGAAACTCACAAAAGACAGTCTTCTCCTTTCTAGATAGAGTATGAGCCGCCGAGGGTAGATATGTACGTGTACCCTTCTTTCTACCGGACCCAATTCAGTCTCAAACCCATACTAACCAAATCCAACCTTGAGTTGATGGTATCTTTAGTCTTACCCAAGCATATTGAGTAAGGTACCAATGACACTTTCAAGACATTCTTTTCAACATGCATCACATCAATGAAATGCCTTACATATAATGACTTCCAAAGTATGACAACTCAAAGAAAATCGACTTTTCTTCCACCCCGTTTGGCAAGCTCTCCCGCAAAAGGCTTCCCAAATTTAATGTTCAAATCTTCCACCTTTTCAAATACCTGTTCGCTCACAAAGGCGGGAGCTCTCTACGTGTTCTGTATTCCCATCAAATGCCTTTCTCCACAATCGATAGTGATGAGTTGATGGCAAAAATCTCACGATGACCAAGATAGATATTCTTCTTACCATGTTCCAACCACATCCAATGCGTGTTATCTTCACATATAGGGCATGCACACCGCCTTTTGTTCTTCGTACCAGGATAGATTGCCGTATGCGGGAAAGTCGTTAATTGTGCCAAAGATCATAGCCCTCGTGGTGAAACTTTCTTCTCTGAACCCATCATACACCTCTACCCCGTCTCCCACATTTGCTTCAAGTCTTCAATTAAAGGAGCCAAGTATACATCAATATCATTTCTGGTTGTTTGGGCCTGAAATTAACAAAGACAACATCATATATTTGCGTTTCATGCAAAGCCACACAGATAAGTTATAAATCGCCAAAATCACGGGCCATGTCTTCGTGGGAGCTACTCTGATACCGTGCGGGTTAAATCCATCAGCCAGACAATGCAAGGCGTAGGTTTCTCGGGTCATCCCCGAAATTAGGATACTCAATATTAATTTTTTCCATTGCGGAGAATCTGTAGGGTGTCGTAGCATACCATCTTTAATCCTTTCATCCTCATGCCATGTCAAGTGTTTTGCATCTTACGAACTACGATACATGCGCCTAAATCGAGGAATTATAGGAAAATACCATAACACCTTTTCTCGAGCGGACTCTTTCTTCTTATATCATGGTGCATTACATTTAGGACACGACTTTAACAACGCATGTTCATTCCGAAATAAAATGCAATCATTCGGACAAGCGTGTATCTTCTCATAGTTCAAGCCAATAGACCCCAACATTTGCTTTGCATCATACGTCCGAGAAGGAAGCACATTATCATTCGCAACATTTCTTTCGAAGTGCGAGTAAATCGGTAAAGCTCTTATCCGTCCATCCGTGGCGAGTTTTCAAGTTATACAACTTGATCACAACCAATAATTTTGTGAATTCGGATAACAACCGCATACAATGGTGTCTCTCGCATCGCTTATCAACTTCTCAAACATTTCAGGACAATCATTAAGATCCTCTTCAACCACCTTTGTCATCTCTTCAAATTCGTTCGCATCAAATGAACGCGTGTCCTTGTGTCAACCGTGGCGCATATCTCTTACTAATATCATTCATATTTGAAGATTCACCTTTTTCTCACCGTGCATTATCCAACAATTGTAACTTTGATCAATTCCATTCGCCTTTAAATGTCGTACCAACTCTTATGCGATGAATCGATTTTACATAACAACACCTTAAACAAGGACATTTCATACCACTAGAAGTTCCTAAACGTTCAACAAAGACAAATTCACAAAATAATCCACTCCAAATGTATACTCCTTGGGCGGACGATTGACGGACATCTAATTTCTATCCATAATTTCCAAATATTTATAATAAAATTCTGAGAAGAGAACTTTAACATATGACCCATCAAACAATTCGAATATAATGAAGAATCAATTCATATAAAAAAAACAAACAAAATTTCCTCTTTTAAAATTTTTTCATTCCACTCCTTATTTTCCCAAGCTATATCTATCTCATATTCTATTTCTATTCTCGGTCCTTTGGTCAAGACAAAGGAACCATAGTCTAGTCTTCCAAATAATTAATGAACTTAATTTATGTGTAACAAGAAGAGGCTAGTGGTAAAAAAAAAGAGTCTAGTGTGCACAAGTGACAAAACTAATATATTTCTAAACTAGAACCCACAATTAATATCTAACAAATTTCCTAATTGTAATTTACAAAAAAAAATTGCAACAAGAGACTATTGTAATTAGAGAAAGGAACGAAATTAATAAAGGAACCCAAAGCAGAGAAAGGAAGAAAACTCACCAATGTTGTGCGGTGAGAGAGTGAGAAAGATGATGTTCACTGAGAGAGATGATTTTCGTTGAGAGAGATGATGTTAATTTGCGTTAGGGTGTTAGGGTTTTGCGTTTCTGGGTGAGTGATTTTGCGTTTCTGGGTGAGAGTGTTAGCTGAGAGAGGGAAGTAGCTCAATGGGAAACGAAAAAAAAATTATTTAACTATACCTAGCGTTTTCTAAAAAAACGCTGAGGATCTATCTAGTGGGTTTTCTAAATACCTAGCGTTTTGAATAAAAGCGCTAGGATCTGTCTAGAGTGTTTACTAAATACCTAGCGTTTTATAAAAAACGCTAGGGATCTATCTAGCGTGTTTTCTAATTGGCTAGCGTTTTGAATAAAAGCGCTAGGGATCTGTCTAGCGTGTTTTCTAAAAAAACGCTAGGGATCTATCTAGCGTGTTTTCTAATTGGCTAGCGTTTTGAATAAAAGCGCTGAGGATCCGCTCTAGCGTGTTTCTAATTGGCTAGCGTTTTGAGTAAAAGCGCTAAGGATCTGTCTAGCGTGTTACCTAATGAGTATCGTTTTACTTTAAAACGCTACTAATGGTGTAGCGTGTTATTAAAATGGGTAGCGTTTTTTTATAAACGATACTAAAGGTGACGATCTCTTTTTACAATTCTGGCGTAGTGGAAAGAGATACCATAAGGGGAGTTTGAATTCAAACACTATGCTGAAATCCTTACTACTGGGAAGTATCATACGGATTTATTAGTAGGTAAATCAATCACAACAAATTAATAATCCTAAATTGGTTTTGTAGTCCATCCCACCTTACCTCTTACAAAACTAACTACTTTTACTTTAGATATAGTCAGAGCATTAAATGTAGTAGTTTTGCATGTCAATGAAATTGGTGAACATTACAAGGTGGTTACTTCTTTGAAATATATAAGGTAAAGTTACTTTCTTAACGTATCTATTCTATATATGCACTTTATACATGTGATCGATGTACTGTACTCCCTCCGTCTCACTTTATCTATCATTTAAGGTTATGCGTGGTATTAAGCAAATGATTAGTTATGCTGATTTTTATGGTAAAAAAATATGGTAGGACTAAAACACCCTTACACTATTAACTTATTAGTAATCTCACTTTTCTCAATTAGAACAAAGACACAGTTATTGATATTCTAAAGTAAGGATATTGTTGGAAAGTAATAATAAATGTTGCATTGAGATTCTAAAGTGACAGATAGTTTGAAACAGACAAAAATGATAAACATGACACTTAAAATCAGACGGAGGGAGTATTTCCTTTCATGTAGTGGTACCTTCAATGAATGTTGTGGGGAGATTATGGTCGCAAATTCTGCACTGCTCAAAAAGCTCATGCTAATGACAAGACTATCATCATAGTCTTAAGACATGCTTGTTGTGGGTCAAAGTTATTGATCAGTAAAAATATTCCACAAATGTAGAAATTCCTAGAAATGCTTGTAAATTCAATGAGCAGTTTTGTCATTAATCTCTATAAGAAAAATAGAACTTCAATTATTAGCATTTCATTCTTTTGAACCTTTAAATCTGCAAATAGTGAAATTTTCCTATGGAAACTCTTGCTGAACCTTCTTCTCAGCTTATGAGTCAATCAGCTGGAGGAATTCAGTACAGTCAACAAGACCGGTTCTTCAATGCTCCTACCAATACTATTGCTGAAATCAATTGTATTACAGAGGTTAGACAACATATATATATATATATATATATAATATACGTTTCTTCTCTTGAAATCATCCACTATCTTGATAAAATGAAATCTAATGAGGTAAATTTTCGATTAGGCGTTTTCATTCTTCAATGTTTTAGCTGCAATTTTGTAACTGGTCAATTGTTTCAAAAAGTTCCAATTTAGCATTCTTTCAAACTGATTGAAGGCTCATGAAGAACTTCACTTTGATATTGTAAGCATTGTTAAACTGAGCATAAACTAAAGAGCAAGTTATAGCCATATATTTTTGCTACATTTTTTTTCTGAGCATGTGTCAATTCTATTGGCTACGTGACCTCTTTTTGTTACTGTATATTTGATAGAAAGTAATCACGTGGTAGATTAAACGATAGTAGTATCATACATAAAAATCCCAATTTAATTAGTACATGTTGATACAAACATAGGTTCAAAAAGTTCCAATTTAGTACCATTGACTAAAGAATTATGTCACTTAACAGCTGATTATCCAATTCAAAATCCTTAATTTTTTATTATTCTCTTTCAGCACTTACATACAATGATTGTTGCAAGATAGAAAATAAGTTTAGGCAGTATCACTTGGATTTTGTCACCCTACAATATGTAAGCAAAGTTGTGACACTAGTAAAAAAAGAGGATTTAAAGTCGGATATTTTGGACATTCAAAGTCGGATGTGCATCCAACTTCTATTAAGGCGACTTAGAAAAACTGAAAATTTTAAAGTCGGATGGGCATCCGACTTTAAAAGACAGTTTTAAAGTCGGATAAATTCAATAATCAGACTTTAAAAGATGATTTAAAGTTGGATAAATTCAATAAACTTCTTCTAAAAACAGACTACTATGGTATGGCATGCTATTTTTAAACTTGCAAGGAAAATATTTTTCTAAAGCTGCAGTAGAATTGTCAACTTCTTCTAGCTAGAACAATTCAAATATAGTATAGGACTTAGCTTAAAACTGCAATTGTCATGTTTCTTGCATTTTGTTGCAATTAAAAGTGTTTTCATTAATATTTTATCTAATCTATTTGATTAGTTCCAAGCTACTTTATCATTTGAACATTTGCTACAAATTTTCTATCCTTGAACAATTATCATGTACAAAGATCAAAGAATTCATTAAATCATAATGAATTCATATCTAGATGCTACAAAAATGGCTACAATGTTGTTCCTAGCCCAACTCTACTTAAATAGACTCTATTTCTATTTTTTGGATGCGACAAACTTTAAGAATAATTTGTGTATTTGATGTCACAACTCTAATTGTATTTTGGGTGTGACCAAGTTATTTATATTCGTATCTGTCTGTGAACTTTATTAGTAGATGTCACAAATCATGTGTGTTGTATGTGACCATGTTTTGTTTGTCATAAACTACTGCTTATTATTTTGTTCTTAGTCTTTTATTGCTTTTCAAATAAGTCGATAAATAACCAGGATGTTAAGATATATTTTTGTATTTTACTAAACTAATATTTTGTTTTAGTATATTTATCAAATCAAATTTAGGATATTAAGCTACAATTCAGTCATTCAAAGACCATAATAAGGACACTAAATTGTAGCTTCATTTTTGGATAGATGCTGATAGAGAATTAGGATATTAAGGTAAATTACTGCAATATTTTAGTCTTTTATTGCTTTATTCAGTCCATTACATGATTATGTCGAGACCAAACTATAAAAGGCTCTTGCAAAAAAATGGTTTAAGCCACCTGTTGTGACATTGAAACAAGCTAATAACCAACTCAAAAATTAATTTAGATCAGTCCCTACAAATAACGAGACGCCAAATAGGTTTCACAAAAAACAGCAAATAAAGACATGTCATACAAAGTGTGGTGCCCTATATAAAACAAAGTAGGCAACTTAGTGATAAATCTTAATTAACTCTTATTTATAAGAGTTATTTATGCTTTTTTAGCTTAAATTATTAGGAGTTCTAAAGTAATATTGTGTTTAATTAATTAAAATAGGTTGTTTAGTGTAAAAAATATTTAATTTTTGTTTGAAGTCATTTTGGCACTTTGGTGCCCCATTTTGTGCTTTTATGTGTGTATTTTATTGCCGCAACATTGCGTTCCTGCGATAGATGAGAGAGAAAATGCTGAGGCAAGCTGTCAAAAAAGGACAAAGACGCCCTATTGCTGGTATCAGACTGTCATATGCTCAGAATATTCCATTTTCTAGGCACATTGGCACATGTAATGACAAAAGTAACCTCCAAATGATAATATGGATAGTGTTCATTAAAAGAGATTGTAATGTTCCCTGCTTATTATGCCCTCCTATGTCTAGGTTTTCAGCAGGGAACATTAGCAATCTCAACACCATGGTTTCAATGTTAATAAATGATAATTATGCCCTCTTATGTCTAGGTTTTAAGCAGGGAACATTAGCAATCTCAACACCATGATTTCAACATTAGCAATCTCAACACCATGGTTTCAATGTTAATAAATGATAATTATGCCCTCCTATGGCTAGGTTTTAAGCAGGGAACATTACAATCTCTTTTAATGAACACTATCCATATTATCATTTGGATAGTGTTCATTAAAAGCAGGGAACTCTGCGTAATTAGAATCTGAAACCATGGTGTTGAGATTGCTAATCACTACAAGAAACACGGGGATTAGCGAGTGAAATATCCGTCGCTAACAGGCCCATTTCGGTCGCTAATGTCCATTAGCGAGGAATTAGCGAGGACCGCCTTCGGTCGCTAATTCCTCTCGCTAGTGGCATTTAGCGAGGAATATGTGTCGATCGCTAATTAGCGAGGACCATCCTCGCTAATTCCTCGCTAATCTTGACAAAGACGCAACCTCACGATCGATTGGCACGCTTATCAATTTGAATTTATTATTATTATTATTATTATTATTATTATTATTATTATTATTATTAGTAGTAGTAGTATTAGTATTAGTATTATTATTGTTATTATTATTATTATTATTACTACTACTATTATTATTATTATTATTAGTATTATTATTATTATTATTATTATTATTATTATTATTATTATTATTATTGTTGTTGTTTGGATGTGGTGTGGTGGTGGTGGTGGTGGTGGTGGTGGTGGTGGTGTGGTGGTGGTGGTGTAAAGAGAGAAGAAGAAGGAGAAGAGTAAGGGAGAAAGAGGGTGGTGGTGGTGGTGGTGGTGGTGGTGGAAGAAAGACAGTGAGAGAAAGAGGTATGTGGTTGTGGTGGTGTGGTGGTGGTGTGGAAGAAAGAGAGTGAGAGAGAGAGAGAGAGGTTGTGGTTGTGTGGTTGAGGAGAGAGAGGAGTGAGAGTGGTTGTGGTGTGGTGGGGGCGTGGTGGTGGTGGTGGTGGTGGTGGTGGTGGTTTTGTGAAGAAAGAGAGAGAGTAGAGGAAGAGGAAGAGGAAGAGGAGTGGGTATTGTGAAAGAATGGGTATTGTGAGTGGTGGTGGTGGTGGTGGTGGTGGTGGGTTAGTTTGTAGGTGAGAGAGAGTAGAGGAAGAGGAAGAGGAAGAGGAGAGGAGAGGAGTGGGTATTGTGAAAGAATGAGAGAAGAGTGAGATAATGGGGTATTCGATCAAAAAGACGTGCCAATTAGCGAGGGACGTGCCAATTCCGTCGCTAACTGTCAGTCTGCATAGTCAGAGCAGACTGCAGCTGTCAAATCAGCCAGGACGTGCCAATTCCGTCGCTAATTCCCTCGCTAATGTGACCATTAGCGAGGGACCTACAATTCCGTCGCTAATGTCAGTTTTTTGCGAGGGACAAAAATTCCCTCGCTAATTCCGTCGCTAATTCGCGTTTTTTTTGTAGTGAATGTTGAAAGGTTGAATCTTTTGAAGCTTGCTCCTGGTGGTCATCTTGGAAGGTTTGTTGTTTGAACTAAATCTGCTTTTGAGAAGTTGGATTAGATTTATGGGTTTCTTTTGAGAAGGCTTCGGAGAAAAAAAAAAGGGGGGGGGGGTGTATCCTAGGTCAAAGATAGTGAATTCTAATGAGATTCAATCCGTTGTGTGAGACCTATTAAGAAGGAGGTTAAGAGAGCTACTCTCAAGAAGAATCCTCTTAAGAACCTCAATGTTATGTTGAGGCTTAACCCGTATGCTAAGACAACTAAGACAGAATAGGGTTTGCACGGTGTAGTGTGGTGGCTGTGTCGACATAGTCTTTGCTTTGGGTTAGGTCATAGGTGCTCTTTGCACGCTTCCACTTTGGTATTTTCTAGTAATTAGCATGATTTATTCTAGCTTTATAAGAACTATTTCGGATCTAACAAGTGGTATCAACTCCGACTTGGTGAGGGAGCGGGTATAGTAAATCCTAGTTTGGATCAAATTTAGTGATGTGGATGAGTCACACTTGAGAGGAAGATTGTTTGAATTCAAGTGTGAGTCGTTAGTGTCGTGACTGGGGTCTCGACGCGGACGGCTCAAATATAGATTATTTGAGGAGTCGCCACCCAATTTATTTAAAAATAGGAAAATTGAGAAAAACCTAATTGAAAGTCATTTGGTCTGCGAAAACTAGGTTGGATTCGGGAGTCGGTTATGCATAGGGAAGGGCGGAAACCTAATTCTACTGCACCCCTAGTACATCTGTCCTAGGACAGTTACCCTAAATCTGATTGTGCAAATAAATTACAAATTTATTTTACCCCATAAATAATACTTAATAAAATTTAGTAGAAAATTAATTATTTATAAAGGAATAATTTGAGAAAATTTAATTTTGACTTGACAGGGAAACCTGCTCCTACGTACTCTCCGTTGCAATGAGAGACTCAAAGTCACGTAGTTCTTCCTGAAAATTTTGTTGGTTGATTTTAATTTTGAAGGGGTTTAAGATCTAAGTCGTACGACTCGAGTCTCGTAAACCGGGATTGACAAAATGTACATCTCGGCCAAACCCATATTTTTTTTTGTATTTTTGAAAATAGATGCTACAGGGAAATAAACTGATTGAGAACTTTTCGGAAAACGTGTCATTCGATTTTAGTTTTAAAGTGGTTTAGGACCAAGTTGTACAACTCATGTCTCTTAAACCGGTGTTGCGGATTTGATAAGACGTACGTCTCGACCAAATCCTAATTATTATTATTATTATTACATATTTTGGGATAAAATAAATAAATAACTAAAAAAGAAACAAGAAATAATAGTAATAACAATTAAAATTAAAATAACCAAAGGGGGGTGCAACATCAAAATAGGAGTGTAAATAATTAAGGGGAGGTCACACCATTAATCGGGAGGTGTAGCAATGAGGCCTGATGCACACATATTTTTAAAGTCGGGCGATCCGAGAAAAAAATGGACATGAGGAGGTGCGTGCATCATTTAGGAGGGTGTAAAGAGCGGATCTGAGTTAAAGGCCCAACAAAACAAACAGAAGCCCCCATTCTCCTCCCCTTTCTTCACTACGCCGCCAAAGAACTATCTCGGGGAGAGAGAGGCGATTTTCACCATTGAAAGGAGAGAGATCGCAAGAAAGGAGAGAGAGAGAAAACGAGAACGTGAAGCGAAGGTCGGGGTGATGTTTTGCGTGCAGGTTCGCGATGGGGTTGGACTTCACGGTGGGGGTTTCGGTTTGGGGAAGATAAAGGCGGTGGTTCGGTGGCGAGGTGAGGTTTCCGGCGAGGGTGATAGAAAAAAAGCGAAGGAAGGCGGATGGAGAAGGGGTTTCGGTTTGGGAGGGAGGACGATGATTTGTGATGATTGGAGGGTGAGTTGTGGTGGTTTTGATGGTGGTTGGAGATGGGTTTGGGTGGAGGCCGAAGGTGGTGGTGGTGGTTGTTGTTGGTGGTGTGTGGTGAGGTTTTGAGTTGAGGGTTGATGGTGGTTATGTGGCGCTGATTTGGGTGTTTTGTGGTGGTTGAAGATGAGTTGGGGTAGTTTTGGGTGAGGGAGATGGTGATGAGAAGAGATGAGGCTTGCTTCTACATTTTTGATTTTCTCTTCTTCTCTATAATTGCTTTGAGATCTGTTGTTGTTTGGATGATTAGGGTTTCAGTGTGAAACCCTAATTTTTTGTGTGGTGATTTCCTCCTAAGTTGAGTCCTAACTCCCCCTTTTATTCTTTGTTTGACTATCTTTATATACTAAATATTTAGGTTTTTTCATTAATTACATTTGACTGTGTTTGACTGGGTCTGACTTTTGTTTGTAGGTTTGGATCGGACCCAAATCACCTCCTACTACTACTTGAGCCTCTGAATCATTGACGCTTTCTTGCTTTATTTAATTTAGTATTTATTTTATTATTATTTTTGGATTATTGTAAAGAAAAACATTGTAACTAAACAGTTAAATAAAACTATTATTTTTTTGTAATTTTTGAACGATATATTTTTTTTTTTGTTTAACTGAAAATAGTAAAACCAACGTAAAAGTGACAAACGCGAGCAAAACGACAGATTTAACACTAAAATTCGAAAATACACCAAAAACGATTATTTTTGTGATTTTTCGGAAAAAAAATGAAAAACACCGGAAAAAATTGAGTGTTCACAGTTAGTCTCACATTGGCTAAGAATAAGCTAAATGAAGTATAAGAGAGGGGACCCATATACCTAGCTTCTTAAAGTTTTGGGTGGAGATGTGGTGTCTAAGTCTCTTGGTGATTCAGTTCATTGACTAGCTTGTTGTTGCTCTTGGTGCTCCCCCGGACTCAACATTCCATTACTAGCACAACATTTGTAACTATCTCTTCACACCTACCCAATAGTCCGTCAAAACATTCCTAACACAAAGGAAAGACTTCCCTCATAAAATCCAACATTGACTAGGATAATATAGTAGTGATGTTTCTAACATTTTTTTGTATAATTGTGCAGTCTGTCATTCTGCAGGAGCACATGGATAGAGAACCATTCACCTGATCCTTCTGCTGGAGCATACTGCATGAAATCAATATTAGTTAACCAGTGAAACTAAAAAGATAAGTAATAGTAAAACACTATCTAATAATACTCTTTCAAACATTTTGTTCACAATTGCTTAGAAATTCACCTGTGTCTTACCACTTTAGAAATGGGGAACATATGATTTAGTGGAATCTATGTTAATTTCAACTAATATATAGATAGAATTTTGAAAATAGTGTCCTAGAGAGTGTGTTGTGATCACTCATCAACCAAAAAAATGAACATGTTTCCCATATCCAATAAAATACAAACAAAACAGAAAGTGTCAATCTTCGTACTAATAACTAACATATTAATTACTAACAACTTTGCCTATAAAAATAGTATCAATCTTCATAGAAAGGAAATTGGTATGTAACATCTCGTTTTCTTAAAATCTTAATTTACTCATAAGGTTATTGATACGAAACGTCAGAAGATGTGAATCTGAGCCTTGTAACCACCCGCATCATACTTGATTTGTTACTCATCCCTTTGTTTTCTTACAATTCGTACGGTATACTTTTGTACCAAATATCATCATTGATTCTACATATTACATATACGGATATAGCTATAATTTGTTTGTTTGGTAGGTAATGATCTCTTTTGGTGGGTGATCTGTAAAGATTTCCGTAAAGTCTTAAAGTCTTGGCGCCAGATTTGACGGACGCAGTGAGCCGGGAGCTCAATTCACCTAAACTTTTTTGTATCAAAAAATACTATTAGACCTGACGTGTTGTCTGTGTATGTACGAATATACGTCCAGTTTCTGTTAAAATATACTAAATGATTTCTTCAGTTTCTTTTTTTATATATTTTTCTCTTGTCTCATCCTTGTGTGTTTCTTCCCCTCTATCATACCAAACAGACATTGTATAGTTGTACTATGAATTAAGATAGGGATATGGAATGTATGATCTATTTCCTTACCATCTCTGTCCTCTTGCTTTCGATCGGTTGTGGAACAAACCATTTCTACAATACAAGTCCCCACTGAGTCATATCATCCAATGTAGCTTCACGTTAGTTTTAACATGTTATGGATTACAACTGTCCCAAGCTAATAATACCAAGAAATCTGTGCAACAAGTAGTGCCATTCTACTTTGTTAAGTTATCTTACTTTCAACATTCAACATTGGTTTGCTAAGCTATTCTTTTTTAAATAACAATAGTATATAATATTAACATTACTAATTTTCGTATTAAAAGTAAACATGGAAAAACCTATCCAAAAAAAAAGTAAACATGGAAAACTTGGATATTTGTGGGCTTAGGCCCTCTCATGTAAAAAAAAAAAACTTGCATATTATGTCAAGATTTTCAATATTGAAGTAATCAATATAAAAAGGCTCTATACAACGCAAAGCTTGTGATATTTGAACACCAACGTGACTGTGACTAGAGGTGCCACTTTTGATCCGGTCAAGTCTGATGACCCGGTGTTTAAGATTGGGCTAAGCTCACTAAATAGGGGCTCAGGAAAAATTGGGTTGTTTTTTAACTGTGGGCTGAACTGGGCCCATTTTTTGAACATTTCTTTTAGTTTCTTTTGTTAAAAAATTGGGTTGGGCCGAGCTGACTCGCTAAGCTAGTATTTTGGACTGGCCTAAAAAAATACAACTCAAAAGATAACTAGCCCAACACAACCCATATTTGTGTTTTGGCCTAATAGATTGGACGACCTGATTAGGCAGCTCTAACTATCAGACATCTAAAGTTGACAAATTTAGCTCTTCTGCTAGGGTTTTAGTTGGTGCCTTGCGGCACCCTTTGTTCCTAGCTCCTAGGTTGCTGTCACGCCGTTGGCGTTCATCCTCTCCATCCACGATGCCTCTTCCACCACTCCTCTCCTCTGCATCTCTTGCTCCAGCCTTCCTCCTCCCTGATCGCAGTGTGCATAGCTCTCCAGCGTCTCGTCCCCCTCCTCACCCACCGGATCTCAGCTCCATTCCCTTTTCTGACCAAGAACTCCCCCACCCTCTTCCAAAGCCTCCAGATCCACAAGATCCGCCTGACCTTTCTTCACATCAGTTCATTGCGGCCTCCACAATACCCCTGTATGGCCTCCTCTGCAATTCCTATATCTTTTGCTACGGTGTCCTCTCCTTCTGCTACCCTCTGACGAATCAGTTCTTATTCTCCTTCAACCAGGTCTTCCTCATCTTTCTGGGTTCCCGAGGTACAATGGTCAACCCTGAAACTTGACTTGACTTTCAAATACGAGAAATTTCTCGACTTTTCGTTTTCTCTTACACCAACTTTGTGGAACTTTCATTGCTTCTCTGCGAAACCTTCTACTTTGTCTCAGCGGTGGATCTAGTGCGTTGGAAGCGGAACGACTGGGTCGCTGGTGGTGGTACTAGGGTGTCTTTATGTTTTTGCTTAAGTTAATTTCATTAGGATATTAGTTTGTTCAGTGCTGCTATTAGGCTTTTGTTAAATTTTAGGAGTCTCAACTATATCTTATTGGGTTGTTGTCAAGGCTGAGTGAGTGATTGGGGAGAAACAAAGAAAGGCACCGAGCTAAGGAGAGGTGCAACTTGCAACTTTTAAAAAGCATTAAAGTCGATGAAAAACTAGATAATGGAGCCTCTAAGTATCGAGAGGGGTGAAAAGAGAATCATTCACATGGCTATAGTGTAACGCCCAAAATTTTCATCCACTCAAGTCTCAGGGTGACAAACAATCATTCCTTAGGGTAATCTAATCTTAACCCTTCAAAAAATTTAGCACTTCCATAATCACATTGCTCATCCCAACAATAATATCTTAATCACAATGTAATTACAAATATCATTACAATGAATGAACAATCAGATATTCTTTCTGTACCAAGCAATCTATTTACAAGAAGCATTTTGCTTTCTCATAAACCATTCTCTGCCATCAATAATCTGTCCAAGATAATGACATTGCAAAATTAGGAAACTAGAATCAAAACATGAGAGCATGAAATATATAAACTGAAGAAGAACTGATCATAAATAATCCTTATTGGTAACTCATACCATCATGTTTCTTTTTCAAACTCCTAGCAAATAGCAAGAATATCACCAAAAAACCAATTCCAGCTACCCCTCCTAGTATTATAGCAGCTGTTTTCCCTGGATTTTGCCCTGTCATTGCATCAAATATGAAACATATCCAACAATAAATTCAAACCCCTTGTACAATTAGGGAGGGAAATTAGTGGTATTGTGAAATTGACCAACATTTGTGAAAAAGAAGGAGTGGTTAGTCGCACATCAGTTAAGAATGAGTTAAATGAATGTTATATAAGAGAGGGGATTCATATACTCAATGCCTTAACATTTTGGGTGGAGATGTGGTGTTCAAGCATCTTGGTGATCCGGTTTATTGACTAGTTCGTTGTTGCTCTCGGTGCTCCCCTGGACTCCCCAACAATGGCCTGGACAAGAGATTATGCCTGGGAGGCATCCCACACTCTCCAAACCAATTTTTTTTTATAGTATTGAGTTAAGTCCAACTTAAATTCTAAGATGGTATCTGAGTCTACCCAAGATCCGTTGGGCTACCCACTATCGGGCCACTCGAGTCATGCTCCAAGTCCTGGGCGTGAGGAGGTGTGTTAAGAGTTTCACATCGTATATGATATGACTTGAAAAATAATTTACAAGTGGGAGACATCTTTCACTCTCCAAACGAGTATTGTATGGTTGAGTTACGCCTAACCCAAAACGTTACATATCATTCAAAATTTAGTAAAAAGATTATAAAATTTGACACTTTTCCATCAATATTTGGTTTTTATCTCTTACAATTGATTGCAATTTTCCACAATATCAACAATCATGACCATAACCACAATTTAAATTTCTTACCTGAAGATAAGGAGTATGAAGAAGATGATGATCTAGAAGGAATTCCATTAGGGTAATAGCTATAACTAACAAAACACTTTTGCAAAAACACTTGTCCAGAAATAGAGTTGGCACATTCAACTTGAGCTCTTTGAATAGCATTTTTAACACACTGTCCACAATCTGAATCACCAACATCACCTTCACACTGTCCCAAAACATACAAAGACTGATAACTAGTTGCATAAAAACCATGACCACTAACAACCCCATTTTCCATAACAGAAAATGCAGTATCTCTTCTCTCACCAAACCCACTTCCAGCAACACTAGTTGCCCCACAAGTTTTATACAACATTTGCATACCTGAAATTTGAGAAGAAAATCCAACAACCTCGTATGACATATAACAACCTAGTAATTGAACTCTTGCAGCTATTGTTTTGCCACATAGTTTGTTAGATAAAACTGGGAGTTTGCTAACACAGTTGTAACAATCTGAGTTTGTTAGATCTCCTCTACATTGGAAAAGACCTGTTATGCTGTTTTGGCCACTTCCAGAAGTTGCTTTGTAGAACTTGGTTTTGGTGGATTGAGAAACTAGTGAACCAAAAAGTGTTGAAAGTGATTGTGAGTAGTATACCCCATTTGGATCTGTAGTAAATGTTTCTTTTGAACAGCCTTTGTAGATTAAAGTGGTGGAATCAGAAGCTGATTCTGAGAAATGGGGTTGCTTCAGAGTTATTAATAGAACAAAAAGAAGAAAAATGGGTTTCTGAGTGAAAGTGAAACCCATTTAGTTGTGTGTGTGGAAGGAATATTAAGGAATCAAAACATGGCGGCAAGTTGGGGAAAACCCTTCAAAGGATTCTATGATGATGTTTTTGTTTTGGTTAATGTGGATTGAGGAGGTGAAAGGATTTGGTTTCGTGGTCCTGAAGAGATGTGAAGAAGGGTGAGTGAGTTGCATCCCATCTAACACCTATCTCTCTAACATGTGTAGAGTGTGCAAAAGAAGCAAGAAAATAAAGTGTGTACTGGTCTAGTTAATTAATGGTTTTAGAAATGGTGTAGTACTATTTTTTTTCTTTAAAAAAATTGTTTGAAGTGAAAGAAAACAAAAATGTTTTAATAAATTATCTCTTAAAGGCTTCCAACCGTATAAGGTAGACGTTTGGATGTAGAGCCATTATTTATTATCGAGTAAAGACTTATTTTATTCTCTGACATTAGATGGGTAGAGACTAATTTGTCTTTGTTTTAAAAATGTCGGTGATTAATTTGTCTAAAAATTTTGTCAATGACCAATTTGTCTCATAAAAAAATTGTCAAGGGCTAAAGTTGGGCTGGCTCCGCGGTCGGGATACTGGCACCTCCAGCCAGACTGAGTAAGTCCTCGAATGAAGCAGGCGCAACCATATTGTCTGCAAAAGAAAACAAAGATACCCATTAAATCCAGTCAGTGTAAATAAAAAGAAAAAGCACGAGCATACACAATGACTAGGAAATACAACAACTATGCAACAACTACCTAAGGCTGCTACAACGTCACTCAAAGACCCTTCTTAACTAAGTCCTGACATACGATCAAGTTAGGCACAATGTGCAACCGGTCGACGATTGCTCTAAGAGTATCCAAGATCCAACTTGATACAAATAAATAACCTAAAGAACCAGCAATGTAATTTTACCTAGTGGATTTGGCCAAGAGGAGTAAAGCTGAATGTTTACTTTCAAAGTTGACTTTGACAAGGCTTATGATTCTATCTCATGGTCTTTCTTATTTTATATGCTGGATAGGATGGGGTTTAGCTTGGGATGTATTAAGTGGATGAAGACTTGTGTTTGCTCAAACTATTTGTCGATTTTAGTTAATGGAAGTCCGACCAAAGATTTTCAGGTTCAATGAGGATTAAGACAATGGGACCCTTTAGTTTGTTTTCAGGTTATCAGGTTAGTGATAATCTTCATTACGCAATTGTTCAATTTGCGGATGATACCATCCTCTTGGGTAATGCCACTCAGGAGAATCTATGGGGTATCAAAGCCATTCTTAGAGGTTTTGAGATGGTCTCTGGATTGAAAGTTAATTTTTACAAAAGCAAGCTTGTGGGTATTAATGTGTTTGAAGAGTTTATGAGTTCTGCAGCGACTTTCCGCCATTGCCGAACAAAATCTATTCCTTTCATTTTTTTGGGAATTCCGGTGGGTGCTAACCCTAGACGTGCCTCCACTTGGAAGCCAGTGGTTGATATGCTTCGAAAAAGGTTAGCTACTCAGAAATGTCATTACATTATCGGAGGCCGGGTAACCCTTATTAACTCTGTCTTGAATAGCATCCCTCTCCATTTCTTCTCTTTTTACAAGGCGCCAAAGGTTGTTATAAACTCTTTGATGAAGATCCAACGAGAATTTTTATGGGGTATTAAAGATGATGGGAGACATATGTATTTTGGTGGCTTGGGACAAGGTATGCAAGCCAAAGAAGGAGGGTGGTCTTGGTATAAAAAACCTTGAGCTATTCAATTGCGCCTTATTGTCCAAATGGAAATGGCATTTTTTGGTGGATGAAAATGCTAGTTGGAGAGAGATTTTAGCTCATCGATATGGTGATCTTTCTTCTTTTTCGACTAATCCTCTCTTGGTGGGTGGGAAGAGGGATTCTTTCACTACAAGAAAAACTGAAAATCCAAGGCAAAACTTTCTGGCGGATTTAAATCCCCCAGAAAGTTTCCGGCGGATTTTTGACATTTGTGGGGGATTTAATCCCCCAGAAACATCCGGGGGAATTTGTGACATTTTTGGCGGAATTATAGCATTTCTGGCGGATTATAAAAGAGCAATTAATTCTCGGACAAAAAAAAAACTTTCCGCCGAAAACGACAACAGAATCCGCCGGAAACGCAAAGAGGAAACAGGTGGGATATTTTGAAATTCAAAATGCGCCGGAAATTAAGCCATTCCGCCGAAAATGAATGCCTCGTTTGAAGCGTTCCAATTCCGCCGGAAATCAAGTCAGTCCGCCGAAAATCACAACATCGGTCCACGCAAGAATTCCGCCGAAAACGTTCATATATCCGCCGAAAACGACTGGTGGGAATTTCAAAATTCAAATCCGCCAGAAACGGTCATATATCCGCCGAAAACGTTCGCAGCTTTCAAGGAAAGCAACGGCTCTCCCTCTACTCCATAAAACCGTATAACTCTTCTCTAATATTTCTCCTTCTCATCTTAAAACTTCACACACTCTTCTCTCAAATTTCTCCTTCTCACCTTAAAACTTCACACACTCTTCTCTCAAATTTCATCCCTTAAACTTCTCACAATTTGAGTTTTTTTCTTCTTGTCTGACAAACTTTTGGAGGTATGTTGTAGTTTATAGTTTGTTTTAACTTATACTTTGTTTTAGTATATTAGTTACTAATTGTGGTGTTGTTTGAGTTTAGTGCCTCTGTTTCTTTGTTCGAAGGACTCGAGTTTAACATCAAGTCAGAGTCTTCCCAGCACCATCGGTTAGTTATTGAAGTTATCAGTTGTCAATAAATTTATTTGATGTTATTAATTAGAATTCTTCATTATATTATCATTTTTTAAAAGTGTTAAATTTTAATATATTTTCTGAAATCATTATATTATTATTTTTTTGTTTAAAATGTTAAGTTTTATTATATTTTCAAAATCATTATATTATCATTTTTTTTGTTTAAATTGTTAAAATTTATAATATTTTCGAAAATAATTATATTATTATCAATTAATATATCAAAAAATTATGATATGTATTTATTTACTCTAAATAGTTATGATGATAAGTAATTTATTGTTAATAAAATATTTTAATAAAAAAATTGATAGACTTGTTAGTTAAAATGCTATTTGTTGTTAGTTAAAATGAATAATATTAAATGGCTAATATTAAAAGAATGTATGTGTTAAATGTTGTAATTTATGTGTTAAAATGTTATTTATTTTGTTATTTAAACTTTTGTTAATATTTTTTTTTAATAAAAGATAGATAAATCCGAAATTAAATAATTAATATATTTATTAAATTTTAATTTTTGTTAATATTTTAGAGGAAATACGAATTATATAGTTAAAAAATAAATTATATCTATTTATTAATTATTAATTTATGTTTTTAATACTTTTTAGATAATTGTGAAATACAACAATATATTAGTTTTTCGAATATTCATTATACAATCATTATTTTGATTAATTTGTTAAAGTTTATTATATTTTTGAAAATTCATTATATTATCATTTTTTTGTTTAAGAGAGTTATTGTATGTAATTTATTTTCATTTAAGTAGGTATGATATGTAATTTATCGTTATATTTATGTGTTAAAATATTATTTATGTTGTTAGTTATATAGAGTGTTAGTTAAAATGACTAATATTTACGTTTACCATAACATAATATATAAAATGTGTTAAATTTTTTAAAATCTATTTATATTATAATTAATTAATGTAATGTTTACATTGTTAGTGTATGTATGTAAATATTTGTATGTGTATATGTGTATGTGTATGTATATGATCATATGATATTTGTATATTGTATGTGTATGTATGTGTATGAATATGTAAGTAAGAAAATATAAATTAATTTTGATTTATTATTTATGAAATGAAAAGTAATTGGTTATTGTTTATGATAATTTTTATTGTAGCACACGTAGTACTAGCTAGGATTTAGAAAACATGGATCGTAGTTGGATGTATGATCGATTATATCCTGGAAGAAGCGGTTTAAAGAGACGATTTGCAGAAGGAGTAGAAGAGTTTATTTTTTGTGCTAAGCGTGACGAAGGATTTGCGCGAGAAGGGGGAATTAGATGTCCGTGCGCGAAATGTTCAATTCGATTTATAAAAAATGAAGATGAAGTCAGAATGCATTTGTACAATAATGGGTTTAGGCCAGATTATTGGATATGGAGTCGCCATCGCAGAAGTAGCACACAGTACTTACTGCGGTAGCTGTTCCTGCGGTTAATGTTCCGGTTGAAGTATATCTTTCAAGTACTAATGTTCCGGTTGAAGAAGTAGCTTCCACATCTGGATCTGGCCAAATCATGCAACCCGCGTTAGATGTTTATCAGGGAATGATATCTCATGCCGTTGGAGTAAATTTGGATTTTGAAGAACCGGAATATGATCTTTGAAGAAGTTCCAAATGAGGAAGCGCAATTGTTTTACGTATTTGAGTGAGACAAATAAACCATTATTTGAAGGATCTAAAGACTCAAAATTATCAATGTGTGTTCGGTTGTTGGGTCTTAAGTCTCAATTTAATGTTGCCGAGTTGTGCATGGAATATATGACCAAAATGATGTTGGATGCAACCCTTATTAAGGGACTTTTGCCGCAGAGTTATTATGATGCTAAAAGACTGGTATCGAAGCTTGGCTTAAAATCTAAAAGAATTGATTGTTGTGTGTCCGGTTGCATGCTCTATTATAATAATGAGTTTGGCATAAATGATGGAAATTTGACGGAATGCAAGTTGTGTGGAGAGCCACGCTACTGCGTGCTGCAGAGAAAGGGGACGAGCAGAGGCAAACCGGTTCCACGGAAAGCAATGTTCTATCTGCCGCTTATACGAGGCTACAGAGGATGTTTACATCAATGGAGACCGCTGGTAAAATGACGTGGCACCATGAAAATAGAAACAATTACGTGAATTACGTCACCCATCCGATGGTGAAGCTTGGAAGAATTTTGATCGTGTTCATCCGTTTTTGCGATGATCCACGCAATGTTCGGCTTGGTTTATGCTCCGATGGTTTCACACCTATATTCAAGCATCGGCATCACCGTATTCTTGTTGGCGATTATTGTCACCCCATACAACCTTCCACGAGAATGTGTATGTCTAAACCATACATGTTTTTAAATGCTATTATTCCGGGGCCAAGCAATCCAACAAATGGTATTGATATATATTTGCAACCTTTGATTGATGACCTAAAAGGTTGTGGCATGGTGTTTTAACTTATGATGCGCAGACGCAAACAAAATTTGAGAATGAGGCGACTTTGATGTGGACAATTAATGACTTTCCCCGCCTATGGAATGTTATGCGGATGGGGAACACATGGTAAGATGGCGTGTCCGATTTGCATGGTTGACACAAGAGGCTTTCACTCTTAAATACGGAGGAAAAACTTCGTGGTTTGACTCGCATCGTAGGTTCTTACCTATGGATCACCCATTTAGAAAGCGTAAATATGCATTCATCAAGGACATGTTGAAACAAGTGGACCTCCTCATAGTTTGACACGGAGGAAGTTTGGGGCATGTGTTAAAGACATCCTCCAAAGTGGAAGTCGTAGCGGGTGTTGTTTCTCGTCCGTATAGGCTATGGGCAATGGCACAACCGGACAAAGAGAAGTATCTTTTGGGAACTTCCCTATTGGAAAGATAATCTCATCGAGACACAATCTGGATGTAATGCATACAGAGAAGAAATTTTTGATAACATATTTAACACCTTGTCATGGGCGTGAAAGGTAAAACGAAAGACAATGAGAAAGCTAGGAAGGACATAGCTCATTATTGTAGACGAAAAGGATTTGTTGTTGGTTGAGCAAGGTACTAGGACATTGAAACCCAAAGCCAATTATACTTTATCTAAGGAAGAAGCGAAAGCGGTTTATCGGTGGATAAAAGAGTTGAAAATGCCAGACGGTTATTCTTCCAATTTATCTAGATGTGCGGATGTGGATAATGGGAAGTTGCATGGGATGAAGAGTCATGATTGTCATGTATTCATGGAGTGCTTACTTCCCATCGCTTTTAGTTCGTTGCCAACACACGTTTTGAACCCGTTGAAAATAAGTACATACTTTAAGAATTTGTGTTCAAAGACCCCTAAAAGTTGATGATCTTACAAAAATGGAACAAGACATCCCACTTATCTTATGCAAGTTGGAGAGAGTATTTCCGCCTGGTTTCTTTGATTCTATGGAGCATCTACCGGTGCATCTCGCATCTGAAGCTAAACTTGGCGGACCTGTCCAATACAGATGGATGTATCCGTTTGAAAGGTCAGTTATTTATTATAATATAAATTAAGGAAGTTTAAAAAATAACATTATTAATTAATTAATTAACATATCGTTTAATTATCTAGGTTCATGGGTGATTCAAAAAGATCGGTGAAAAACAAAGCTAGAGTTGAAGGATCGATATGTTCTTCATACTTACACCGTGAAACAACCAACTTTTGTTCTTATTATTTCAAGAATGAATTTGCTCCAAGAAGCAGTCGAAATGAAATGGATGTTGAATGTCCTAGACATGAATTAGCTTTGTCTGTCTTTTGTCTACCCGGTCGTCCATCCGGGAGGAGTCAATTCAACGGGTGACAGAGGAAGAGTTCAAGGCAAAGACACATATTCATGTGTTGATAAAGCATATCTTGAGGTGCAACCATTCATTGAGTATGTATTCGATCCTCAACATATATTAACTATATATATCGATCTTAATTAAGTTAATAAAAGTAGACAAATGTGTAACAATTAATTATTTCTTTTTAGGGAATTCTTGTCATCTGAGGAAATAAGTGAAGAACAATCTTCGGCTTATATTAATGCACATTTTCCAATGTGGTTTAGGCAACGTGTTTATGCCCTCCCACCAACTCCTCCCAACCAACACTTGAGGAACTTATCAGACGGTCCTCGAAGATGTGTTAAAGAATGGCACACATACTTTGTCAATGGATACAAATTTCACAATAATGAATGGACACAGGGCAGAGAAACAATCAATAGTGGAGTTTGCATGAAGGGTGTCACTGGAGGTGGTGAAGGTGATTTTTATGGTGTGATTCAACACATATACGAAGTTGCGTACCCCTATCTAGACTATAGTCAGACGGTAGTGCTTTTTATTTTAATGGTTTGATCCGTCTGCTCGAGGAACAAGGGTAAATCCAAAGTCAAATACAGTCGACATTAAAATGAGTAGTAGATATCGACTGTATGATCCGTTCGTCATTGCTCAAAATGTGAGACAAGTCTATTATGTCCCTTATCCATCAACGCGGACTGATAGGTGTGGTTGGTGTGTCGCAATTAAGACAAAACCAAGAGGTAGGATTGAGACAAATGACACATCGGAAGATGTCCCATTTAAAATGGATGAGATGTCTAATGTAAATGAAGTGATTCAAGTGGAACCCATTACTCGCTTTATGTGATCAACCAAACACCGACGATGAAGTTGATGACGAAGAAGATCTTGATGATGAAGATGCGAGAAGAACATATTGGTGTATCAAGAATTCCTGCTCATCCGATGATGATGATTTTGAGAATGAGTGGGATTCAAATTAGTTTTCTAGTTATTACTGTTTTATTTGGTACTTAATTAGTAAATCGTAATAGTATGGATATTTATGGTTATTTTGTATGAATATTTGTACGAATGTTTATGCAATATATATACATGTTTCTTTTTTAATATTTAAATGTATGTATATATATATATATATATATATATATATATATATATATATATATATATATATATATATATATATATATATATATATATATATATATATATATATATATATATAGGTATGTCATCATCATCCGATCCTCATCCGATCGAGACGACACATACGATGTTCCTCCACTGCCGCAGATCACGGCGGTGGGGGCCGAGAAAGATTATTACTCTTCTTAACGCCCGTCACGGGGACGCGTCGTTGTGTTGTTCCTCTTGGCGATATTTGCCAAAGCCAACCACAGATGGTGCGAGTAGTAGTAGTAGTAGTAGTCTTTGCACCTCTTCCGGTGATTGTTGGCGGGGATGACTTACTTACAGGCACACATGTTGAAGATGGTCGTCGCATCGTGGTGCCTCGAGGAGATTCGTAAGTATATAATTATTTATTAATTTTTGTTGCCTTTTATACAACTACTTTCGTGGTCCAAAATATTCACTTTTTTAAAAATTTGAGTTTATTCCTTCAAAGCTCTGCATACCATGATCATAACGCATAATTCAGTGAAATTTTTTCAAATGTTGGAAAAATTGAATTCTTTGTTAAGAAAGATAAAGAAGATGGGAAAAACTATTTTAGGGCCATGCTCAATTCTTTCCAAGTAAGTTCTATGAAATAATTAATTTTTAATTATTTTATTGAATTGTTTAATTTATCTCAGTATTAACAATATTCTTCTAATTTTTTAAATAGGAACAATGTACATGGTTACTGGAACAACGAGAAAGATGTTGAGCATGCGTTCAACAAGAGATGCGATGATAGATACTCACAAATCTGCGGGGTGTACACGGCAAGCAAAGGCAAAACTCGCTTTTATGGGACCGAGGCTTATGCGAATCGCCTTTCGCGTATTGGGACACTCCGAATTTAAAAATAAAGCGAGAAAGCTAAGAAGAACCGTGCTTACGAAAATGCCGCGCCCTCTGCAATCACTCGTGGATGTGTTAGTCTTTGGAACTCATCACCACGCATGGTACGTAATTTTATAACTATTACTTTTATTCATCAATTAATTAAATTTATTAACTATGTGTTAATTAATTAAGTAGTTGTTATTAAATAATAAAATTATGTATCTAGGAGGAAGAAGCTGGGACGGGAGGTCGGTTTGCACGAGTTGCATCGCAACTTGTATATCTTGAGAGGAGGATGGTTCATTTATCCACGATAGGTAGTAGAGGAGGATTCGGTAAAAACTACATTATGTTATTAGTTATTTATCTTTAAATACAATATATATATATATATATATATATATATATATATATATATATATATATTTTATATTATTTTTATTGTTTTTTTATTAATATTTATTTATTTATCTGTTGTTTTTTTAGGATGCTTATGATCTTTGGGATGGCCGAGTGGCGTGAGTCTCACCGAGAGCAAGGGTCGATCGATCGTGAGGAGGAGGCTGAGTGGGTCGCTACATGTGGGATAGAGCGGTTGGCCCACAAAAGAGTGATCGTTTGACGAGATCTGCAGCATGGGACCCAAGTTCTTCAAGGAAAGCATTCTCGCCGAGTCGATCATATTCGGGACGCCAGAGTGCTGAGTCGTTCTTATCTTTGCTCCCAACGCAGCGGGTAGATCAATTGACCCAGCAATTTAACCGAGAGGTTGAACGCAGCGGCGGAGCAATATGCACGACAACCGGGAAGAGCAAGCTAGGATCATTGAGAGCGCGCTTCCGAGCGCGCTAGATCATCGTGAGCGCCTTATTTCTTGAGCAAGCTAGGAGAACCGAGGAGCGTTTCGGCAGATGATGGCTCGGATGAACCATCCTTCGAGGCCATCATCATCATCATCACATATGGCTTCCTACCGGCCCACGCCTTGGCCTCGGTATCCTCCGTACCTCGGCCGGTATCCACAAAGATACTCCCACCCCCATTATTCTCAGCGATATCCCCAGCAAATATCCACCACCTCGGTATCCTTCCCAAAGATCCTCCCCCAAAGACTCCACCACTCCAAATGACGGCAATGATATCCATCCCATATCTTCCCAAAGACGACCACCACCTCAAGAAGAAGATCGTATATTCAACCCTCAAAGAAGAATCACCCCATCTCTTCAATAATAATATTGATCTAAATTATAGTGCGTTAGAGGCTTGTTTGTTCGTGATGATCAACCAAAGACGAGGTGATCAATATTATCACGAGAGATGACTCAGATGAGCACGCACCTTAGTAGTTTTATATTTGATTATGTATGTTTATTATTATGGATATCGAGTGATTTGTTGGATTTGAATTTATGGATGTTTATTATTTGGTTGATTATGAATGTTTTTTTTTATTGTTGATTATGGATGTTTATTATTTGGTATTTGAGTTTTTAATTTAAATATGCTATTTATATTTTTAATTTAAATTTATTAATTGTTAAAAACATTTTATTTGGTTTTATCACAATTTTAGTTTTTAATTTAAATATGTTATTTATATATTTTTTTAAAAAGCGTTTTTTCAGCTTTTTTAAAATGTTTTTAAATTTTTTTTTTTTAAAAAAAAGTATTTTTTGGCGGATTTAAGTGTAGTTTTCGGCGGATTTAAAAAAAAAATAAAAAAAATTTTTTTTGGCGGATTTTAGTGCATTTTCATGGATTTTAAAAAAAAAAATTTTGTGGAAAAATCATGGAAAGTTCAAAATTCCCGGAATTTCACGCAAAAATCCGCTGAGAAATTCTGGTGATTTCCATGAAAATACGTTGCCACCACCATTTATGGCGGAAAAATCAGCTAAAATACCCGTATTTGCGGCGGAATTGGGTGTTTTTTGGCGGAAAAATCCGCCAAAAAATCCCATTTTTCTTGTAGTGTTTATGGTGGAGGGATATTCTTGTTGTGGGCGAAGGTGTAGGTGGAAAAGGTTGGTTTAATGATTGTGTTAGTTGTGGGTTGAGGAATGGCAAAGGGGTAAGCTTCTAAAAGCATCAGTGGATTGGAAACTAGCCTTTGTATTGTGCTTTCCCTAGTTTGTTCGCAAGTTGCATTGAGGAAAACAGATCAGTGGCGTCTTCGGGTTCTTGGCTAAATGGGCGATGGAAGTAGCTTCACAACTGGTATGTCAGCTCGGACCAGACTGCTTTAGAGGAAGCGCAAAGGTTGAATGATATTATGAGGGAGGTTGCTCCTGCTTGTGGAAGCATGATAGTTGGAGGTGGTTTTTAGAGCCTAATCTTTTATTTTCAGTTCGATCCTGTTACAGGGTTCTGGTCCGATATCGGGTGGCTTATGAATCCGTAGTTCCGATTGACATTTGTTTGACACTATGGAGGACATCAGTTCCTTTGCGAATCATCATCTTTGGTTTGGTTGGAAAAAGTTTTCTAATGCTATTCCCACACGTGATAATTAGTGGTTTGAAGCACACTCGTGTTTGAGGTTCAATAAATCATTTACTTATATATATACTTATATATATATATATATATATATATATATATATATATATATATATATATATATATATATATATATATATATATATATATATATATTCCTCTTTATCTATACATGTGATGTGACTTTTATTGTATTTTATAATTTTTGGAATTAATTGGAGAAAGATAATGAAGGATGCATGGTGGTGTGTGAGAGATGAAAGCTCATCATCACTGCTGCCAAGGTTCCACATTCCTTCCTTATCCTCCTCCATCACCACCTCAACTTTGTTACTCTCCATGGCCAACCCTTCACACAGCCAAACATTTTTCCCATTTTCGCATCTCTGCCTCCCCTCGTTGGGATTCCAACGCTGAAACCTTTCCACCTCGCAACTTCAACTTCAACAATAGCAAAGCCAAAGCCAAACCTAAGCAACAGCAAGTAGATGAAGAAGAAGAAGAAGAAGAATATGGGAAGAAGAGACGGTGGTGGTCCGATGAGTCTCCGGGAACCGATGAA
Source organism: Oxytropis ochrocephala (assembly GCA_020916435.1). Taxonomy (NCBI): domain Eukaryota; kingdom Viridiplantae; phylum Streptophyta; class Magnoliopsida; order Fabales; family Fabaceae; genus Oxytropis; species Oxytropis ochrocephala. The sequence continues at coordinate 48,441,275 of CM037090.1, read as the reverse complement.
GAAGGATATAGTGGGATTTTGGAAGAAGCCCTTGATACTATGTGGATTTTCAAGGTAACCCCAATTTTGCTTTTTTATTTTTAAAGCTTTAAACCTAGCAATTTCGTGTGTCAGTCATATTAATTTATGATTAGTTAGTTTCTTAAATTTAGTTATGTTTGCAATTTGCATATACTGTATTAGTAAGATTTTGTGTTTCTTTCTCTTTTCCTTTTTATTCATTATTAAATCAGGACTTTGAGCTTCAGTGATTTTCCTCTAAAATAATAACTCTAAAGAGTCTGAGAAGTGTAATTTATTGAATTCTGATCTTTTGACATGCTGCTTGATGGTTTTCATTGGTTTGTACACAAGTATAAAACTATAAAATGCATATCCTCTGTTAGTTTGTTTTTCCTTTTTGAAAGTGCAAAAGAAAATCAGTACTCCTATTTCTTTGAATACACTCCAAATCATTCGATTCGACTTAGTATTTACCAGAAGCCATTTCCATGTAAGAGGTCTAAAATTTTATTTGAGATTCAAAGAAAACTCTTCTATTTCTAGCGCCCAAAGAATAAAGACCATAATCAAGTCCTTCTGAAGTTTGCAGCTTAAAACTCGCCTCGCAAAGTTAGCTGGCTCTATTTTAATGCTTCCAGAATTCAGTGTGTGATAGGGATTAGGGAGCTGAACTCCTATTAAAATTTAGAACAGTGTACAGAACAAGAAATAGGAGAGAACCAGGGGATGAGGCCACTGTATAATTGTAACAGAAATAACTGCTAATAGTTAGTTAGTTAGTTATTGGTAGGGTGGGCATTATAAGAAGAGAGTAGAGAGTTAGGAGTAGGAATCTAAATCGATCTTTGTAATGGAGAGGGAAGGTCTCCCGATGTAAATAGGCGTGTTTTGTTAATGGATCTAACACTTTATCAAAATCCTGGGCAAATAGAACTCACAATGCTGAGACTGAGGGGCTGAAAGCCTGAAACCTTACTGTTATATAACTTATAAGCATATTACAATTCATATGGTGAGCCATGTCTTACTAGTAATCATTGTCGCCATTGAATTATGAATCGATCATAGAGTAGAGTTTAGGGAGAGCACAGGATTATAATAAATCGCGAAAAAATTGTATTTTAAAAGCAGTTTTTTAAGCAATTTTACCATTGAAAGCACAGTGATTCTTAATCCAAACTCAGTTTTGTTTGGCATTGTCTCAAAATATGTATCTTATCTTATCTTTTTCTTTTCTTTTCATTCTCATTTTCTTTTAGTTTTATTCTTTTGTTTAAGGTATGGCACTGCGTAGCTGTTTCTGCTTTCAATATCTTTCAGAATGTTGGCCTCTTTTATTGTCATCTGATGCATTGAAAGCTCTGAAATCATTCCGAATAACTATTGTCTAGTTTCTTCCCTGTGTAGTTTATATCACTTATATGATTTATCACGCTCTATGAATATATGAGCTATCACTGCTGCTATGTGTCAAACAAGACTACTCTACAAAATGTTTTGTTTATACATCAAGTTTATAGAATTTTTGCGGAAATCTGTCTTTTGTCTACTATTAGGTTACTGAAAACCGAGAAATCCTGGTAGTGTCTACAAATGCATTGAACATTTTTGTTGGTTTGAGGTGTGCAATGTATTTCATTTTTCTCAGCGCAGGTTTTAAGATCATACGGTTGGATGCTGCCTATCATCCTTGCATCATCGTTGCTCGCTAGTGGCCCAAAAGCTTTTCTCATGGCATTAGCAATCCCCCTTGGTCAATCAGCACTTACACTAGCATTTGAGAAATTATGGGGACCGTCCAAGAGCAAACCAAAGCGCAAGTACAGGATGAGGAGGAAACGCAGCAGTGTAAATAACATCCGAGTTGAAGAAGACGAAGAACAAGAACCAGAAGAAAACCAAAAATCTAATAAGGGGAAGTCAGGGATGCAGTCATGGGTAGTTGAGAATAACGGTTCGGTTAATAGGAGCAGCCAGGAAGCACCGAGTTTTGGTGGATGGGATGACCTGGAGAGATCTAGGCCAGCAGCAAGGTCATCTCGAGCAAGGAAGGGCTCACAACGGATGCCTATGGAAGATGGTAAGTTGAGTAGGAGAGAAAGAAAAAGCAACACACCTCTGCTGTTGCGATTGCTTATCGCTGTTTTTCCATTTTTGGGCACATGGACAAAGATGCTTTAATAATCTCCACCATGAACTTGAACTTGGATGGATGAGTTGCATTGCAATTTTATTTTACGTCTTCCTCACATGAAAAGAAGCCAAGTAGTTATTTTATGAAGGTTTCCTTCCCCATTGGTCAAGATGAACAAGAAAATGAACTTGAAGTTCATCAATTTACATTCTTTTCATTTTGGTGGGCGTTGGGTTTGTTGTGATGGTATTCAAATAATGGTTTATAGATAGCTTTTATGGTCATTACCAATTGACTTTTGCAGTGTTCACCGCTATTCATGTAGCTGCAAATGCTGCATACATGTCTAACAAGAAATTTCAAGGGTGTGACAACTTCGTGCTACAAGCATTTTTATTTTCATATGTAAACTATCTGCCCATTTCCCTACTCTTGTTTTTGACAATGCTCATTTCCCTACTCTATAGTCTATACATATAAAATGTGATGGTGATTTTTCTTACCACAACCGGCTCTTATACTCCCACCAATTTCATATATCCCTATTTACCCCTGTAATTTTAATTTTAACTGTATTAAAAAAATTAAAATTGTATATATGTAAATAGATTTAACTACTAAATAGATAAATTCGTATTTTTTTCTCACTAGGGATTTATATATATATATGTGTGTGTGTGTGTGTGTGTGTGTGTGTGTGTGTGTGTGTGTAAATAAATTTAGGTGAATTCTAAAGTACCTACTACATAATGTGTGGTACCAACACTTAGATGTGTTTCAATTCCCAAGCACTAAATGTGCTTACTAATTATTAATTACATTTTAATACCCAAGCACTAATTGTGCCTTTGCAAATTCAAATTCAAATCTTTAAAAAAATAAACATTTTACACCAAAATTGTTCAATTAGAGGTTCGAACACCTTAGACCTCCATCTGGGGTTTAACGATTTTACCACTAGGCCAAACAATATTTTTGTTGATATTAATTACGAATATTGCTATTTATTCTCTAAAAAACTGGTTATGAGGTTCAACAATTGACCATTCGGTTCAACCTTTGACCTAGTGATCCAGTATTCACCAAGCCGATCACCGGCTCGAGTTTTAAAACACTAATTAGGTTGACAATGGTTACATTGACTAAGGTTGGGACCTCCAATCAACACAAGTCTAACCACCGTGCACCTAACTAGGTTGACTATGGTCGATGAGAGTCAACGACCAATGAAGATCTCACGCTAATGAAGTGGGGAGGTGCCAGACGACTCAAAGGAATAACCAGAATGCGGGCATCATCTTATTTCTCAAAAAAAAAACTCTACCAAAGAGGGTTTTTCATGCCGCTCTTGAGGTGCTTTAAGCCGTAAGAGGTAGATTATGTCGTGCTACCGTAAAAAATCGAGTCGTGCTCGGAGAACTTACAAGTCGCTCTCGAGTGCGCGCAAAAAGTAGGGAAATGTTCAAATGAAAACAACTAGGGGTCCTTATAAAGTGGGTCTATCAATAGATTGTGGGGTCGGTCGAAACGACGCGACCCTTCGCCCCCACATTATTAAGCGCGTGCCTCGAAATAATCAACGATGATCTCACCATCATTACACACCATCTCGAGGAGTGCGAGCGTCACACCACCAAAGTTCAACGATCACATCATTTCAGCCATGTTCAGTTGTTAGAATACCCAAAAAATGTGCGTGGATGCCACGTGTCCAGAACTCGATCGAGCCATTGATCGACCTGCTGGAACGACCAGGGGCACAATCTCAAGCCTGAACCTGCCTCAAGGACGACTTCGGCTTGAGAGGAAATCGATCGGGGCGGCCGAGGCCCAATCGCTTGATGGGCGAGCGCCAAATGATGGTTCCAAGCTTGCATAGCTAAAGGAAACGCATGAAGGTCGTGATCAACGGCTAGGATCGAGCAGACTGATCCTATGGCCTGGAAGCGCCTTTTGACTCTATAAATAGGAGTCAACCCCTGCAAAAAGGTACACTTTTCACACTTAACTCATTCTCTACTTTGACTTCTTCTCCCCTGGCTTAGGTGTTGGAGTGTCTTTGCGAGTACAACCGCCCCGAAGCTCTGCTCGCGACCCGTCGATAATGAGCGATCTTAAACCTGACCAGTTCTTTCCAGGGACGCTCAGGTACGGATCAGGTGTGAACCAAGTATCCTTTGCATGCAATTGTAGAGACTAATTTTATTTTCAATCTAAAATTCAAATGAATTAATCTCAAATTTTCATAATATACATTAAAAGTGATAATTTATATTATTAATATTTATTTAAAACATTAACAGATAACGTATTTTTTTATTTCATTTTTATACTTTTAAACATATTTTATTTTCTTATTTTAATTTTTATACTTTTTAAAATATTAAAAGATAACGTATTCTCTCACCGGTGAACTACTAAAAATGATTGTAGGATATTGTGTAACATGCTATGAGTGATTAAGACGGAACAAACAAGTATTAAATTTCAATCGTTGATGAATTTTTATACTATATCCTATGGTCATATTTAATGATTTACCGGTGAGGGATTTGATTTGCTATTTCACCCTAGAAACACCTGCAAATAAAAAGGGTTTTAATAGTTTTTTTATAACATTTGACCAACCTTTTACTAGGTTTTCCTCTTTGGCGCCCAACATAAATCTCAATACTTCTTCATTCCTCTTAGATTCATCGTATCATATAACTTATGTCTTTGATGAGCATTAGTCAGTGTCACTTAATTAATATACTAGACGAACAACACATGAGTGAGTGAGGCCTAGTGCCACTTAAAGATAGTCCCCCTATTTTTACCAACTCGCAATTGTAGTCCCCCAAATTTTTTTTCCACAAATTTAGTCCCTCTATTTCACCAACTCACGATTTTAGTCGCACAAGAATTATTTTCACAAATTCAATCCTCCTATTTTCCCAATTTGTAAAATCAAAGTCCCCTCAATTTGGTCAAAATTGGTACTTGAGTTCTTGATCACTTATTCTACGTGGCTGACACACTAGCTTGTCTTGTTGGAATTTAAACATAAAAAATATTATTGTTACAAAATTGTTTTTTAATTATTATTATATATATAATAAATAAAAATTTCATCTTCTTCTTCTTCATTCGATACTTCCTTTCCTTAGCGAATCAAACCCAAAGAAACCCAACATCGTTCCTTCAAGGAATTTTTATTTATTAAATATAATAGTTTGGTTTGATATTGAAGGAACGATGTTGGGTTTGTTGAGTTTGGGTTTGCGAAGGGAAATGAAGTAACAAATGCAGAAGAAGATAGCATTTTTATTTATTAAATATAATAATTTTTTTTTGTAATTATAATAATAATTTTTATGTTTAAATTCTAACAAGGCAAACCAATTTTGACCAATTTTTTTGTTAGTCACTTAATAATTTTTATGTTTAAATTTTTAAGTGACTAACAACCCATCGCCAATTTTGACCAAATTAGAGGGGACTTTGATTTTAAAAATTCGGGAAATCGGGGGATTAAATTCGTGAAAATAATTATTGTCGTGAGTTGGTAAAAATAGAGGGACTAAATTCGTAAGAAAAAATTTTGGGGGACTAAAATCTTGAGTTATTGAAAATAGGGAGACTAAATTTGTGAAGGGATCAAAATCGTGAGTCGGTGAAAATAGGGAGATAAAAACTGTAAATAAGCTTTAAAATAAAATAAGACAATACATTGGTCTTTTATTAAAATAAATAATATATCAGTTTAGTTTTTGAAATAACAACGAAAATCTTTAAATAATATTTATTTAAAACAACTATAAATTCAGATTGAAAATTTAGATTTATTAATATTTATTTAAAACATTAAAAGATAATGTATTTTTTTATTTTATTTTTTATGCGTTTTAAGGCTAAGTATTTTCTCCATATTTAATAATAGACTAAACGTAATAAAAGACTTTATTTTTTATGGTGAGATTAAAAGGCTTTTTTATAAGAATAAAAAATGTTAGAAAAAAAAAACTATCCTGATAAAGTTAAAAGAATAAAAGACTTTTTTAAATTTGATTGACAACGCTATAAAATCCATACTTTTTTTTTGACCAACTATAAAATCCAAACTTGAGAAGGGAAGTAATGGATTATAATTGATTGACAACAATAAATAAAATCTAATCTTAAGAATTAATCACGAAAGTCGGAAAAATAATAGTGATCTTTTGAAAAATAGGTGTTGGTATGGAGTGCAAAGTTCTTGCCACCATAAATTTATGTAAACAGATTTGGAATTTTTTTTGGTACCCCCACATTGTACACCACACCCCCATAAAAAAAAGAAACTTTTCTTGAGTACATTGGACTTTTCAGGTTTTTATTTCATTTTTATTTTCTCAATGGGACCCACATACAAAGAGCATGGTATGTTTTTATAATTGCACCGAAAATTTAGGCGCTTAAATTTTGCTTCACATTCAAGTTTGTCTTAAGGGTTTTAAGATTAAACTAGTCCATTAATTCAAAATGCGATGCGAGTAAGTAAGTTTTGTATACAATAAATTACTTTGTAGAAAAATAGAATTTTTATAAAAATATATATTTTATTGTTTCCACTATAGTAGAAAAATGAAAATAATACTCAATAGTGGCTTATAAAGACACTAAAATGAATATCACATAGTTACTTGTAGGCATGGCGACGTGGTGGGTTTTTGCGTCCCAATCTCCACCCCTATTTTACATCGGGTCGGGTTTGATCCCCATCCTCTTATTACAAAATGCGAGGACGGGTTCTCCATGATGATCTGTTTCGCCATAAATTTATAGAAAAAAGGGAAAATATATTTATGATAATTAATATAATAAAATCATAATCTATTAATAATACATTCACAAATTTTCTACTTTAAGCATCTTACAGATGTCATCTTTCTATTTGTCCACATGAAAATAAATATTGACATGTCATATGGTGCCTGCCTATTTGTCACTTACATGGAAATAAAAATATTCAAAAATAAAATTAATTTAAATTCATTGAACCCAATTAAATGTCATGGTCTTTAAAAAAGGAACGTTATATAGCCATAGGAAGAAAATATGCTAATTCTAAATATTTAAAACACATAAATTGAATTAAATGCAATGATTTTTAAAAAGGAAACGTTTCTCTGTCCAGAAAAAAAGGAAACGTTTCATAAATTGTATTTTTTTGTCAAAATAAAAATACATAAATTGTCCAAATACATTCCTCCTCTCAATCAAAGCTAGCTTCCTGCGTGTTTCAAAAAAAAAAAAGCTAGCTTCCTGCGCAATCTTCTAAAATGCTTTTTTGGTGTCTGATAACTCATATTTATATGAGTTATTTATGCCTTTATCCATGAAAATCAAGTGAGTTCTCAAGTAATATTAGTATTTTATTTCTCTAATTATTATAGTTGTAGGAAAAGAAGGGTTAGAAACTGTTTTGTATTAATTTGGCACATCCTGGTGCCCTTATGAAACAATTTAATGTGTTTTGTGAGTCTTTGCGGTGTTAAGCGCTATAGCGTCCCTAACGCCATAAGCGGCAATAGGCAGCGAGTCGGCTAAGTCTTTGAAGCAACAGTGTATTTTTGGCGCCAAACTCTTCACTCCAAATCTCGTTTACTGTGCCCACTGTGCAGCTGACACGGCCAGATTTTATTGGATACTAAATGACACATGACATTGTGTGAGTGGAAGGCTAGCTTTAGTTGGTGAGATGGCTATATCACCTTTTTCACTAACCTTGGAAACTACAACTACTCCTTCTTCTCTCCAATAGCATACATTCGAAGACATAGAGAGAGTTTAGAGAGAGAACTTGTGATAGATTTTCTCCATTGTTAAACACTTTGAAGCTTTGTTTTTATTGTAATTTTTAGTTTATTATTCTCTTGGTGTTAACTTGACGTTATAAGCGTCATCTTTGTGAATGAGTTGGAAGCTTCGGTGTGTATCTTTTGCCACCATTTCTTCTCACCTTGTTCTAGGTAATATGTGCTATCTTGTATTGCTTTGATGATGCTAAACAAGAGCTAAACACCTTGAGTTGGATTGCTTGAATCTTTGTAATGAACCATTAGTATTGTATTTATAGCGTTGCATGCTTTGCGTTTCAATCTTTGTGTTATACTTCTTTCAAACTTATTTTAGGGTTGGCCACTTAAAATGAGTACATTCGTGAGTTCGATACGTGGTCCATGGATGAGACTTCAAAGATTGATATGAATGAAAGTTTATTTAAAGACATTTAAATAGATTTTGTTCCCTCTGAGACATAGAAATGCAATAGTTCATAGAGCAAAGGTTGTGGGAGTCTTTATTATACAGGAGTGAACTTATTTAGAACCTGCATATGGCGTCTTGTAATGAAACCACTGGCGTGAGTGGTCAGGTAAAGCACAAAAACATTTGCAACAACGCTTGACGTTATAGCGTGTGACGTTATAGCGCTGTACTAATTGGGAAATTACTTAGTAAGAGCAATCCAACTTATTTCTCTCATATCTTACAACCACTCTTTTACTGTTTTCTTTAAGCAATCATTTTTCACTGATAACATGTGACTACAAATATTTGCTACTTGTTCCACTAAGTCTTTAGTATAAACTTAAACTCTAAAATTAACATCAATCCCTTGTGGAAACGATCTTTCTTACTACTCTATTACTTGTTGTACACGCACATCTCCTTTTCGCACAACAGTGTCCTACTTTCATACCTATTTTACCCTCAAGAACCCATTTGAAAATTACAAACTTACCCTTCAAGTTAACACACACTAACACATCTTAAAACCAACGATTAAATAACCTACTCTAAGTAACCAACACGGCAACACCCTTGGTCAACACAACACCACACGATTCCACCAAAGTAATGCAGAATGGATGAAGCATGTGTTTGGATATGTATGTTTTCACGTCAATATTGGGATTGGTATCAACAAGTTCGTGGTTTTCTTTCTTCTTCCTTCAACAATTCTCCTTGCTGATCTATCTTCCTCCCATAATTTGCTTGGTGTTTGCTTTTTGTTTCTTTTCTTTGTGTAGGGATTCAACAATTCTCATTTTCAACAATCGTGTTGGATTTTGTTTTCCTCTTTTTGCTGCACTTCACATGTTTGTTATTTTGCTTCTCTTGGAATTTCTTTCTTTCTTGGAATATCTTTCTTTTTTATATATTACAATTGTAGGTTATCTCAATTTATTAATTTTTATTAATTTTCAAAGCTTGCCCTCGAGGATCGATGCCATACTGACGATGAATGTTGTTGCAAGAGTTATTGACTCAAAAAGTGATTACCTTACATATTGTTTTGGGTTTTTTCTTCCATACCCCTTTTAATTTGGAGGGGTATGATACATTCCTTACTTGTCCTATTTTAATTGGTCCATGTGTCAAGTTGTTCCATATCATTTCTAAGATATACTTTTTTAAAATATACCCAAATTATAGAGTAATTATGTTACAACCCTAACTAAACTTATTTGTTTCAAAATCCTTCCTTTTCTCACGCAGAAGAACAAATCTGAACCAAAACAAACCTCACGCAGAACTTCATCTCTTCAGAAGAAATCTCACGCATAACAAACCGCCATCTCTGCAGAACTCTCCACCATCCTCTCCACCATCTCACGCTCTCTTTTGAAAAAGCCATCGTCTCTTTGATTTTTGCCGCCACGCCGTATACGCTTCCTACTTTCGTTCGCTTGCCGTCACACCGTTGTGGTCGCCTTCTGCTAGGTTTCGCTGTTCTACTTGGTAAGATTTCGTCTTCCTCTCCATATTATGTTTGAAAGGTCAAAATCGAAAATCATGGTCTTATTATGTGTCTGTTCTGAAAATCGAAAATCATGGTTTTAAATTACAGTGTTTCATCGGAATGTGAAGCTGTTGGTTGTCTTGTGTGTAATTTCTGGAATATGCAGGTCAAAATCTTGTATGGTCAAATCACCCTCCTACTTGTTCATAGTCATATTCTTCTTCTTCTTTTTGTTTTTTCAGTTATTAACTACCTATTCTTCTTGGTGGACATAGAATAAAGTAGTAGAAAAGTGATTCCTTTTGATTATAGTAACAGGGTAAACTAAATAGCTGTTTTATCTTTGTCCAAACACAACCTTTGTGATTGTCCTGTTGCAGATAATGGGTTATCTTTTATCTTTTATAAGATTCTCAGGATAGTTATTTATTGAGACCAATATAGCATATGTGTGACTTGCTATATTGAGACCACCAGATGAGGCGTGTTTATTACCACTATCAGAAAATTAAAAAAAAAAACTCAATCTATGGGATTGGAAAACATTCATTTGAAAGATCTCTGAGGCACGATCCCTTTCTTCACGCACCCACAATCATCAAAATAAATAAATATAACCTCAGATATACTTCTTTGTGCATTCACCTAAAGAAGTTCATATTGAATTTTTCAAAAGGTAATCTTTATAGGATGAAGTTGATCTCTGAAGTTGTGTTTCCTTAGCAGTAGTTGTAGCTGATGTTCCCATTGCTTTCATTCCTTTACATGACTTCATGTGTTTATGCATTTGCTCAGGCTTGAATGACTTCCCACATCTCTAAGCCATCGTCTCTTTGATTTTCGCCGTCAACACGTCGCCGCCGCGCCACGCCGTCAACACGGCACGCCGTATACGCCTCTTACTTTCGTTCGCTTGCCGTCACACCGTTCTGGTCGCCTTCTGCTAGGTTTCGCTATTCTACTTGGTAAGATTTTGTCTTCCTCTTCTATTTTGTTCTGTGCTTGAACTGGTGTAAGGAGATTTCGTCTTCCTCTTCTATTTCGCACAGTTGCCATAGCTTCCACACATGCGTCCTTCTTCTTCTTCAAATTGTTAGGGTTGTTGCACGTCCACCGTTCACCATCGTTCAAGCACCGTCGTTCAAGCTTCTCGCCGTTGCCGTAGATTCCGTTCAACGGGTTCATTCATCAGGTTCGTTTATCCCCTTTACTAGTTGTTTGTTCACATGTTGGTTTCTCTTTTAAAGTTGGGGGTTGCCTTCTTTGACTGCAATTAGACATGTTATGTTTACAAATCAAAGAGAGAGTCTATAGTCCCTGGAATATCGTAAACGTGAGAATATCGTAAACGTGAGCGCTGAGAGTTGAATTGAAAGTTGTACTGTCAACAATAACATGCCAAGACATTATTGTATTTTACTGCAAATTGTAAATTTTGATCACTGCAGTGAAGATTAATATGGAAAGATGTGAATGAAGAGGCTGAGAGAGAGATGAAAAGAGAGGGGGAGAGAAAGAAACAATGAAACCGAGAGAAAGAGAAACTAAAAGAGAGATAGTAATAGTGAAGGAGCAAATCGGTTGAGAATAAAATTTTTAATTTTTTTCCCTTTCTTTCAATTTTTTGTTTACTACACTCTTAGTTTATGATTATATTTTGTGAGTTTTGTGAACTTACTAGTTTATGATATCAAAGAGGCATAACAATAAAAACACAAACACACACTGAACTGAAAGAGAAGAGGAAGAGTAGAATTTATTTCTCTTTGTTTGAATTGAATTGATGCACTAACCGGTATAAAGAAAGCCTTTTCTTAGTTTATGATATTGCTAACTTCTTGTGGTACAGCAATACTAATTAAGTTAGTATCCTTATAACTTAAGCAAGCTTAACAACTAAGAAAAGGATTCTCCCTCCTATTCCTTGCTATCTCAAGGTTCTTTGATGTGAACAATTTTGTGCCATCATCATCATAGTTCTTCTTGTTCATTTTCCTCCTATTGCTATCATTTTCAGCATTAAAACATAACTCATCTAGAGACACACATAGTCTGTTTTCATATACATTTTCCATTTTGGGTCTCAAGAATGAAAAAAGTATTGTATAAAAATCTTTCATGTGCAGTGAACATTTCAATATCACTTTGATGATATCATCATATCAAATTACTATTTTTTTTATAAACATCTTTCATTTTTCTCTCATAAGTTTGTGTTTCTGATTATTTCAGTTTATGGCTGCATTGGAAGAGGTGGAGCGTTCTGCAAAAATGGATGGGAATGGAACTGGAAATGATGAATCCAAATTGGACCCTTAAATTTCCCTAAGTTTGATTATTTTTTTGGGAATTTTTTCTGCTTTTGGTTTATGACATTTTTTTATGATTCTAATTTTAGTTTATGGCATTTTTAATTGTATTGGTAGATATGAATCTCCTTCTGATATCTAAATTAAATGCTTCATGTAAAAGTGCTTCGAAGAGATTTCCAATTTTTCAAAATACAGAGATAATAAACTCTGTTTTGCTCTGCTTTTACTTCCTCTGCATTGCAAGTTTGCACAAATGAGGCTGTAGAACTAGGATATTATGGGTTCAGTACAAGAACAAATGTTTAGTGTTGGGTTATATGTGCTGTCAATTATTGTTCACTAGAATTGGAAAGTGGCTTTGTATGTAGATGTTTTTAGACTAAAGTTTCATCCATATTTTCCAACTAACTCAGTGTTAGATTATGTGATTGACACTAACTGCTTGCTTATTCCACGGCTCTTCTCTTTTACATTCTCTTCCTAGAGCACTTTTTGTACCAATATTTTGGAACCTTGTTTAAAAAAAAAATAGGTTGCTCGGATCCCTTGCAGTGATGGCTTTAGCATCTTGGGTGCATAGGGGAACAACTAGATAAGAGAATGTAGCTTACAAAGAAGTTGAATGATTTTATAGAAGACCAAAGTCAGATTTTAGGGGCCCCAAAAGCGTTAGTTATGTAGCCAACACATTCCAAAAATAACAAACAGAGAACGGTTGGTCTAGTGGTGTTATGCGCCTAGCAAGTCGTCATGCATGGTAGTGGTTGCGAGTTCAACTCTCCTTCTAACCGTTTAGGAAAGCATTGTACCAATTTTTATTATTATCTATGGACATTGTATTTTTATTTTAAATAAAAATAAACTCTTTCTTATAAAGAGAAACTTAATTAGTTTTTTTTATGAGTTTTATTTTAGTAAATTAAGTTTTATATGTATGAATTTATAGGTCCTAAAAACTTGGAAATTTTATAATTGAGACTAAGTCAATGGTCATGCAGTTAAACTATGGACCCCTCGGTCCGACCCTTAACCGAGTCAGTTACCAAAAATTGTGGTGATTTGTTCGATAAAAATATAATTAGGGCCCCAATTTTCAAAATTCGAACCGGGCCCCCGAATTGTTTGGGACGACTCTGCTTTAGACATCACCAATTGTGAGATCCAACGGTCCATATCGACCTTGTTACTATAATTAAGCCTTCAGACATCACAAATTTGAGATCCAACGGTAAAGATCGACCTTGTTACAATAATTAAGCCTTGGACATCACAAATTCGAGATCCAGCGGTCGGATCGACCTTGTTACTATAATTAAGCCTTCAAACATCACCAATTGTGAGATCCAACGGTCCAGATCGACCTTGTTACTATAATTAAGCCTTCAGACATCACAAATTTGAGATCCAACGGTCCAGATCGACCTTGTTACTATAATTAGGCCTTCAGACATCACCAATTGTGAGATCCAACGGTCCATATCGACCTTGTTACTATAATTAAGCCTTCAGACATCACCAATTGTGAGATCCAACAGTCCAGATCGACCTTGTTACTATAATTAAGCCTTGGACATCACAAATTCGAGATCCAACGGTCGGATCGACCTTGTTACTATAATTAAGCCTTGAGACATCACCAATTGTGAGATCCAACGGTCCAGATCGACCTTGTTACTATAATTAAGCCTTCAGACATCACAAATTTGAGATCCAACGGTCCATATCGACCTTGTTACTATAATTAAGCCTTCAGACATCACAAATTTGAGATCCAACGGTCCAAATCGACCTTGTTACTATAATTAAGCCTTGGACATCACAAATTCGAGATCCAACGGTCGGATCGACCTTGTTACTATAATTAAGCCTTGGACATCACCAATTGTGAGATCCAACGGTCCAAATCGACCTTGTTACTATAATTAAGCCTTCAGACATCACAAATTTGAGATCCAACGGTCCAGATCGACCTTGTTACTATAATTAAGCCTTCAGACATCACCAATTGTGAGATCCAACGGTCCAGATCGACCTTGTTACTATAATTAAGCCTTCAGACATCACAAATTCGAGATCCAACGGTCCAGATCGACCTTGTTACTATAATTAAGCCTTGAGACATCACCAATTGTGAGATCCAACGGTCCAAATCGACCTTGTTACTATAATTAAGCCTTCAGACATCACCAATTGTGAGATCCAACGGTCCATATCGACCTTGTTACTATAATTAAGCCTTCAGACATCACCAATTGTGAGATCCAACGGTCCAGATCGACCTTGTTACAATAATTAAGCCTTCAGACATCACCAATTCGAGATCCAACGGTCAAGATCGACCTTGTTACAATAATTAAGCATTCAGACATCACAAATTCGAGATCCAACGGTCCATATCGACCTTATTACTATAATTAAGCCTTCAGACACCACAAATTCGAGATCCAACGGTCCAGATCGACCTTGTTACAATAATTAAGCCTTCAGACATCACAAATTCGAGATCCAACGGTCAAGATCGACCTTGTTACTATAATTAAGCCTTCAGACACCACAAATTCGAGATCCAACGATCCATATTGACCTTGTTACAATAATTAAGCCTTCAGACATCACAAATTCGAGATCCAACGGTCTAAATCGACCTTGTTACAATAATTAAGCCGTATTTTTTACCAAATTTTTTTAATTAGTTTTTTTGACCAATTTTTTTTAATTAGTTGATAACAATCTTAACTAACGTATGATTATGTATGGACTTTCAAGTTCTCAATGACCTTATTTTTTAATATAAATCTACTATATAATTATTTCAATGTAAAAATTTATAAAAATTGAATTATAGACTAATTATTTATAAATCTACTATAAATTACCTTTGAAATTTATAAAAATTGAATTATAGACTAATTATAGACTACTTCAGACATCACATGCGTTTGTTTTTTTTATAAAATATATAATACGTTAGTTTTTTATTTTTTGATAAACAAGAAGTGCAAGTGCTAATTAAGTTGAAAGACATGGCTAAAAATAAGCAACCACTCTCTCATACCACTCCCCCCACTAACACTTCTCCATGCCTCTCACACAAGTAGCCAAGTGCACAAAGCAAAACAACATTCAAACACCTCCCAGTAAATACTTTGGAATTGAGGAAGCATCTCAGAAATATTGGACGTGATTTTACGAAAAAACGGTAAGAATCTCCTTTTGTTTTTGTTTTAAACTTACGATTAGTATTGATTTTTTAAGTAAGCATAGGAAATTTCTGTACATTTAATCGCAGACTGAACAAGAACTATTGGGGTGGTTATATATCTAAAGTTTGTCATGATTATTGACGTGCAAGTAGTGCCATGGACTCATAAGTTTGCGGTTTTAACGCTTAGGCATAGCAACATATTGTTTCATTGTAAATATTGTCTTTGCGTTTAAATGCAAGAATGAGGCCTCATACTTTCTCAATTCAACTCATTAACAGCATCCATGCCCACAGATAATGAACCATGTAATTATTGTTAGATATTTCCATTAAAATTTAATGTTATGTAAGCTTGATTTTATAGTTTGCTTACTCTGATATATGCACACAGATATTTGTACCAATGCATGATTCTGACTCCATGCATTGGTTCTTGCTTGTGATTGACCTTGTCAATAACAAGTTAATATATCTGGACTCTCTTCCATCTAATTCGGCAAATGCCAGAAGGAAGTTGTATATCCGAAAATTGGTAAGATAATACACTTGCATTTCTCTTTATTTATAATCTTATTTAATTCTTGCAGACTTTTTAATATCATATAACTAACAAGGTTTTTTGCTGGTTTTGGTTTTAGGCTGTGTTCATGGAAGAGTTGCTCTTAGATGCATCTTTTTATGATAAATGTACAACACCTAAGCCAAATGTATCTAATTTTAAACTTGACACCCGGAACAATTTGGGAAAGCAGGCAAACAACTCGTATGTTATTCTAGTTTTATTTTATTTTTATATATATATATATATTTCATTGATGTATTGTCTAATATTGTAACAAAATTTCAGGAATGATTGCGGAATATGGGTGATAACATGGATGAAGGAACTAAGAAAAAATAGGCCTAAGATTAATGTAAGACACACTTCATGGTTATCTTAAATTCTTTCTTTCAAATTATATTATAAACACTAACAACTATTGAATTTTATTATATAGGTTGATGATGGTACAAGACTAAGGATTGCATTGGATTTGATAATGGATTCTTACAATGAAAAAAATCAAGTGATTTTGGAGCGAAGCCCAAAAAATAAATGGGGTGGAACAAGGCATAAGAAAGATGCATGATTTTTTTCAAAATTATTATATTGACTTCGTATTTTACTATTTTTTGTTCTGGTTTATGGTATTAAATTGGTTTACAACCTTTCTTGAATGCAACATTCCTTTGAGTAATTCGGTTTCCGCGTGGTGCTTGAATTGTATTTTTTCGAGCCCGTTGCCAAGTTGATAAAGAGATTGTGGAATTCAATTGGGAATATTCTTCTTTCTTTGGAATTCAATTGTTTTATTTTCACATGACTGCCATTTAAATTTATCAAACTATCTTTTGTGCAAGAGTATCATTGCTTCCACTATTTCGATTCTGTTTATGAACACGATTTGAGTGCATGCAAGAGTTCTTTATAAAGCTTAAAATTACATCGAAGATTCGATTAACCAAACAGCGTCCACTAAACCAAGAACTCAATACACTGAAACAAAATTGACATCAGGAATAAATTCCAATCATCACATTCAACAAATTCAGCATGTTAACTATGACCATTTCACACAGAACAAAACTAGATGGAGATATGATGTCCAAACTACATGATGTAATTAACACCATATAAATTACAGAATCTATACAACATTAACATCAGTCTTAATTCATTCTCTAGTGTCAGAACCATAAAACATTGTTAGTTTAGTGAAAAGGAAAAGCAAAGAGTGCAAATAAACCAATATAAAAATCAGAAATTGTAAGAGTAATCTCCAATAAACCAAGATTACGAATACATGATTTATTCCCATTCAAAATGTATTACATAAACCTAATCAGAAATTGCAATTTGTGCTAATTGCTTCTTACTAGAACAAGAGACTCAAATGCACAAATTCTTTACAATTTGTGCTTTCAAAGTTGTCTTCTATTGCTAACAAATTAAGGGATAAAATAAAAACAACTCTCATCAACAGACACAAAATTAACTACTCAAATATATATGTAACTCATTCCAGCATGCAAGCATCATTGTAAAAGGGTTCTTGTCAAATGTTCTCTGGCTGTAGCCCATGCTTGTGTTAGTGTCTGCAATATCAGAAACACATTGTCAGATTCAGATTGAAGATGAACTAAAAATATGTAGCACAGAAATATTGCTAATGGTGTATGGTGTATGCTTAATGCTTTGGATCTTACCCTAAATTGTTCAGTCATGGTACTTAGAAGGCGAGAGTAGAACAATATACCCCATATTGCAAGAAGAAAGCCAATAACACGCTCAATACGTGTTGGTTGCTGCAGGTCAACAAAAAGTATTTTATTTGATTACCTAGCAAATAGTTATAAGCAATGTGAAGGGAGTCAATAGAAAACCATATTTTGAAGTCCAAAATAATTCCAACATACTTTTAAGTGAGTAGATGATGAACAAAGACACGCCCAGGCTTCCCAGAGACAATCTTCCAAAGATTGTTACTCCCCCTGGATAATTTATATTGGTTCAGATTAACAAAAATATATAACTTTAAGCTACCAGGCTTTAACTAGGTTAGTAGCAAAGGAGAACCATCAAAATGAACCCATAACTCCGATAACAAACTATAGCAGAAAAACAAATAGAAGGGATAAGGACAACTGGATCTGAATTTTAAATAGAAACAATGTAAATAGAACCAGAACATCATCGAGCCATGAGCAAGTGAACTTATTTGGCTTAAGAAGTTGCTTAAAGAACTGAGATATGAGCATGTTACAAAAATAACATTTTGGATAATTAGGTTGCATTGGCATCACATCAAATCTATTATTATGTGAAAAGACCAAACACATCAAGATAAGCCGTCATTTAATTGGAGATATCTTATCAAGATACATTTCCACTAGCTTCATCAATTCAAATGATCAACCAGTAGATGTCTACACTAAGTCATTGAACGGTCCACAAATCAGTAATATATGTTTTTAAACTTATTGTGCATGAGTTATACGCTCCAGCTTGAGAGGGAGTGTCGGAAATAATGTTAAATAGTGTGGCGGTAAATCCTTGTATTTATGACTCTTTGTGTATAATATCCTCCAGTTTGTGATTTGGGCACAGAATTACACTTGTGCTTTCTCATTGTCTTCTTTGTAACCAAAAAAAAGAATTATTAAATATTTTCCCTCTTTGTCAAGGCTTCTGGAGAGCGGAAACAATTCGATTTACAATAAGGAAACCACAAATATAAAAACAGGTTAACATTCTTATAGCAGTGCATTTGTTTATGATTACCTCAACTTGAAGAACAACACCAACGCCAACAAATGAGATGCATGCTATAAGGAGCACCACAAAGAACCTGAAAGAGTCCACAAGAATGTTTCAGACAACAAGCATGTATATTGCTATTTTTTAAAACCATGAAATAGTTTGCAACATAAACAAGACCCATCAGGTCCATCCATTGAATAAAGGCACTCAAATTTTCACATTTTTCACTAGTGTTCAAATGAACTCCTAGTTATATATAATTATAATAGTGGCCATCTCATAGCAATTTTAGGGTTGGTCGCTCTGCACTGCTATCCGACATTGACAGCTATGCCATACACCCATACCAATATAAGGTCAGGAAGAACCGTTAGTCTCAACGAGAGTCTACGATAGAATTTACATATATCCACCTACCAATGGGAGAATTCAGGATTCAAATTCGAGACATTGTTAGTGCGAGCAGAAGGTTTGACCATTTGTACTGAGCCCATTGTCATAGTAGTATCATCTCTCAACAAGGCTAATAGGTAGCCCACATATGGATCATTTTGAAAGGAAAGCTCTTTAAAGCACCTAAAAACTAGAACTATATCTATAGAACCAGAACTACTTCAAGTCCCCCTTTATTAAACTGAATTCCATAACACTCATTTAATTCTGAGCCAACAAACTGTGAACAAGGGATAATTATAATTAAGAGAACACGAAACCATTAGATTTACAACAATATTGTCTGAGAATATGGCAATGCAGCATAAAACAACTAGTTGAATATGAAGCAATGAATTGAAAAATAAAACAAAATCCAAAAAAGAAAAAAAAACCTGTGAGATTGTAGCAGATGGATTGAGGCCAAGTTCCATTAAAGTGGGAATATCACCAGGCTGAACATCACCACGAGAAGGAAGACCCTTAAGTTGATCCAATGCCTCAATTAATTGTCTTCCTTATCTCCAATTTCTGAACCCTAGTCCCTAAACCCTCCATAGTTAGAAGACATATCCTCCAAATTAAAAGGCAAATCATCAACATGATACAAAGTACTTCCCCAAAAGTACTTAACCTCTCCACAATCTCCTCTTTCATCGCCGTCTCTATCTTCTCCTCTCTGTGAGCATAAACCACATCCGCCTCAACGGCTTTCGCCAATTCAACCAACACCGTCTCCGGCTTCCCAACCCGAACCACAAGATCCGAACCTCTTGCTTTAAGCTTCTTTCGAAGGTCAGAAACTGATTCGATGAGGAAAGTAGCTCGGTAGGGACCGGTTTTATCGAACCCGGAAGATGATTTGCCGTAATCTGCAGGGTCAAAGCAGTAAACGGGTAAGACGGAGAGGGATTCATTATTGGCAGTGTTGAGGGATTCGTTGTCGTGGATGCGGAGGTCGTTGCGGAACCACTACTTAGATGATTTCAAGGAGTTTTTTTGGAGGAGGAGATAGTAAAGATGGGAGTTTGGGTTGGAATAAAGGGAGAATTGATGAGAGAGAGTTTAGAAGAGGTCTAAGAATGGAGAACAACATGAACGAAGAAGACAGAGAGACAAAAAGTATAAAAGTAATAGGGATGTAACTGCAAATTTATCAATTAAGTGTTTAATGTCTAATATAATAAAAGTATAAGAAAAATAATTTAAAAACTCTAATTACTTACACATCAGCATGCCACATCTGCAGGTATCATACCCCTTCAACTTAAAATGGGTATGGGAGCAAACACCATTGTTTTGTTGCTTCACTTGGTTGCTTGAATCGGTTGTTGCATATTATGATTCAAGTCTTCAAGAGGGACCACACGGTATTGTAACATTCTTCCTTTGCTTTTATTTACTCCGATTTTTCTTGCTACTATTGTTTGAAGCCTTATTGGTATTTGAAATATACAAAGATTGAACGTTGGAATATTGGGGTCGGTCATTATGTAATGCATGTATTAAAAAATTGGACACAACACCTTTCACACTCAAACCAATAATCATGCTATGCACCCATGCTCACTAATTTGGTATATCCGCATGCATGCATGCATACATAAGGTATCAAGAGAAAATGTGAGTTCACCATTTAAACAAGAAATTGTAAAAAAAAAAAAAAAAGAAATTGTCAGTTCCTGTAATAGTGACTCATTGTGTGAGAATTTTTTTGTCATAAAAAATGTAATAATAAAAAATTTAAATGACGACTCATGAAATATCTTTTTTTGCGTTGTGTGAGTTCATTCTTTAAAATGTCATTTTTAATCATCTATTTTTTCTCTCCAAACTCTTTTTTATCCTCCTATTTTTTTCCGCAGTGTATGTGTATGAAGCTTATGGATTGAACTCTTGCCTCAATGTAAATTTGCACGGAATATGTGAGTTCTACACTTTCTAGATGCCAGTACCATTTTATTGTATCAAAGTCTTACCAATGCATTTTATAACTTGCATTTTATTGTATCAAAGTCTTACCAATGAATTATATAGTATCTTCCTGAGGTCATTTAATCTTGCTATTCTACATTCTATTAAATGATCGATGCTATCCATGCTTTTTTGATCAACTATTATCTTGCAGCCTACACGAAATCTCATTAGCAAGTAAAACACTTGAAGCTGAATTTTGTATTCAAAGGTGCCACACACATGGTAACAGTTTATATAGCAATCTATTAAATAAAATTCGGTGGGAAACTTGAGTGCAACTTTCAAATTTCAAACATCTGATTTCAATGTGGCAGTAATTTTCATCTTCGAAAAAATTTAAATTTTATTTTTAAGAATTTGGTAAAATATTTAAAAGTATGATTCAAATTCAAACGATGGCTAATTAATCATTAATTCGGAAATAATGATTGATATAATTTCTCATAATAATGACATCATATTAATGGTGAATGGTCCCCACCCCATATTAAATATGTTGAATTTATTAAAAATTAAAAACGACATATTCGTTGGTTGATTTTTTTGGATCAGGTTCCTTGATTTGAATTAGTCGTATGATTCAATTTTTAATAGGCATTAATAGACGGCAAATGTTATGCTTGGTGGAACATAAATTTCGGATTTCATAAACACTCCATTCTTCCCTCACACTCTTCTTTACTACTCCCTCCGTTCCTAAACTTTTTAATCGCTTTTAGAGTGTTTCTTTCACAAATTAAGAAATCATAAATATGTAATACCTAAAGAATAAAGTATCCCTTTGTAGCATTATTAATACCCACTAACTTGGGAATCCAAATGAGTTCATATTGTGATAGTCACAATTAATTGATAAAGGGTAAATTTGGAAAATTTAGGTAAATTGTACATTGGTATCTCAAAAGACCAAAGTTGTGGAACAAAAAAGCCAAACACTACAAATGAGTTAGTATATAGGCGTTTTTTTTCATCCATGGCGCGCGCTTTTTGGAGCGTCTTTGAGCGTGTATTGGGTATTCCACTCAAACAATGGGCGCTGCGCTCACAAAAAGCGCACCCATTGCCAAACGCGTCCTCCAGATCGCAGCGCTTTTAAAAAGCGAATAATATTGCCTGCGTCCTACGGATACACACACGCTTCATTCATTAAAAGCGGCGAATATATTGCCAATTGCCTTACCAAATCGCAGCGCTTGTTAAAAGTGTCTTATTGCCCAATAATTGTGTTACCAAATCGCAGTGCTTGATTAAAAGCGAAATATTGCCTAATTTTTTTTTTTTTTTTTTTTTTTTTTTTGTGTTTTCCTTTTATATTTACTGCAGTAGCTTTGTATTTAAACTGAATTAAATCATACATCCAAAAAAATTAAATCATACATCCAAAAATTAATTAAATCATACATCCAAAATACATCCAAAAATTAAATCATACATCCAAAATTAAATCATACATCCAAAAATTAAATCATACATCCAAAATTAAATCATACATCCAAAATAACAAAACATGAATTTGTTGTATTTAAACCTAGCCTTGTAATGAGCATCACAAATATCACGTCCAAATGACTTATCTGCCCCGGCACTACAGTAGTAAGGACCCTGAAAAGTAAAGTAATAACTCATTAACTCCTCTTTCTGAAATTCACAAACTCATTTGAAATTTGAAATGAAATAAAAAAAAAGTGGCATTACACGAGGCCCGGATAACCACCTACGGGCCAACCTAAAGGCCACTTCACATCTGTTTGAAGTAAGGTGTACTCTTGTTCTATTCCATACCTTTGAACAAACAATATACAACATTAGCATGTTTTCTGTTAAGATTATAATTCAACACCAGAAGTTCAGTTATCTTCTATTGTAGCAAGTGATTAAATGAAGAAGGAAAACTATCTAATTTCATCACAGTTCTAGAAAATATGTATATATAGGATTAACATGAATAGCATGAGATATATAAAAGGACAACAATGGTAGGAAAACATGAATCAGCAACTCCAAAGGCACAAATACACAATTTCATCACATTTCTAGTAACTAAAGCAATTGACTATCAATAAGATTAGTTAATCATAACAAAAATGGAACACTTCAACACTCATATTCTTACACTACATAAACAACGATAAAAGATAATCAAAAATGTTCGAAAAGAGGACATAAAAGCATGGCAAACAATCTTAATAGGTGATTTTTTTTCCTAAGTGGTTATTGAGGAGCTGTCATCAAGAGAACAAACATCATCAAAACTCTCCCATGAGAACATAAAATGCTAATAGGTGATTTTTTTCCTAAGTGGTTTGTCCTCTCCTGGCAAGAAGCAGCCATTACTAAAATTACCTAAAAATACAAACATTAATTATCAATGAATAAACATGTTAGTGGCAGGCTTGATTGATATGGCAGCTTTTTATATTTTGTGAACTAAAGTATACATAATTATCAACGAATAAACATGGGCAGATATATCTCTCTGTATAATATGAACCTTCACAAAAGACAAGGTCAACTAAGAAACATCCTAATTATATGAACCTTCAATATTTCACAGCAATTTCTTTTTAACAGAATCAATTTTTTTTTTATCAAAAACAGCCTCTATGAAACTCACAAAATGCATTTCACGATTATTTGAGATTCATCAAATTTGTGCTTCT
Organism: Oxytropis ochrocephala; assembly: GCA_020916435.1. NCBI lineage: Eukaryota > Viridiplantae > Streptophyta > Magnoliopsida > Fabales > Fabaceae > Oxytropis > Oxytropis ochrocephala. The sequence goes on along the minus strand of CM037090.1, from coordinate 48,417,483 downwards.
AGTTCAGAAATTAAAGTACTCACCCAGCAATTGCATGGTTACAAAGGGGTTATGACAAACATGACCATTTAGATAAATCTTCTTGGCCATTTGTTCAATGCCATGTAAACATAATGAAGAGTATTCAATGGAAGAATGAAGCCTGATGTTCTAAGGCATCCATGCCAACTTAAAGGAAGAGAAAGGTCTCATCAACAAATGACAAGGTTGCAAAAGAATGTCTGTAAAAGTAAGACGAAAATTAGTTAAAACCGGATAGTATTAGTGTTACTACCCTTAGCAAATAAATCCATATATAGATTGAAGAGTTTATCAAAGACATACTTGGTAGTGATTCTTGAGCTCTAGGTCACATTATGCCAAGTATAATGACACATAACAATCCCACAGAAGAATACAGGGAGAATGCTTCTCAGATACCATAACTGCAGAACATGCAGACACATAAGCAGGGGCTAATGATTAATGTCAAACAATAGAGTGCAACCTCATGATCTGTAGAGTGCCTACAATGAGTGAGAAATTTGTTCCACATCCAAAAAAAATTGTTACAATTTATAATCATTACAAGTTTAAAAAACTTGTGCTCAAGGTACCCTCAATATTGGCAGATATGGTGCACAAAAATGATCTCGCATCTTGCATCCTTAGACTACCTATCATGATCACTTTCACTTTGTGAAAATACAATATTACTCTCCCAAGTTCTTCATGTTACTCATCTATAAAATCCTCGTGTACAAGAGCTTGTTGTATTTAAATCACAATTCACAACCAATATAGAAAGAAATAAATAAATGAAAGCAACGAACCTTGTTCTTTGAAATGACCATGCCAGAGCTTGTTCTGACTTCACTCAACTTGCTTTCTCCGAACAAATTATCCATCGTCGTATATCTCTTAAGCTCTGTTCTCGCTATTGAAATCAAGTGGTCGCATTTCAAATCCATGATAAACTTTTAAACGAAAGCTCGCAATACATCAGAAAAAATTAAGTAGTGATTTAAAATGTTCCTAAATCACATGAACAATATTCAATTGAATAATATTTCAACAATAACTCAAAAACCTGATTAGGATTTCAAACCATTCGCACCCCAATGACCCACCCAAAAACCCTAATGTTCAATAAAAGTCACTACAAGAAAATCGTTGATTTGCCACGGACATTTCCGTCGCAAATGTACAAATTTCCGTGGCAAAACAACATTTGCCACGGATTAGCCACAGACCAAAAATGGTGGCAAAAACGCTCGTCGCAAATCGTTTGCCATGGACTTTTCCGTGGCAAATTTTTCCGTCGCAAACCCGTGACAAATCCATCGCAAATTTTCGTCGCAAAGTCGTGGCAAACTATGACACATTCCGTCGCAAATCTGTCGCAAATTTTTTTTAAAAAAATTAAAAAAAATAAATAAATCCAGCAATTTGTTTCTTTTTTTGACGTGAATCCAAAGAATTTGTTAGTATTCAAATTAACGACTAAATCATACTTTCATAACTCAAACCAAAGTCTAATACAAAATACAATGAGGGAGACTGAAAGAGGATGTTGCAGTGGAGGAACGGTGGTGTTGGGTGGTGGGTGGTGGGTCGTGCCGTCGTGGGTCGTGCGATGAAAGGTCTCGAGACGGAGAGAGTAAGAGAGGGAGAATGAAATGAGAGAGTGGGAGTGAAAGATCTCGAGAGTGGGAGAGAAAGAAAAGTGTGTTTGTAGTGGGTTGCCACGGACTTGCCACGGCATCTCCGTGGCAAATTTCTGTCCTTTCACAAGTCCGTGGCAAACCCATGGCAAACACCAGCGGAAAATTTCGCGCCCTTATTTTTTACGCATGCCGTCGCAAATCCGTGGCAAATTCTTGTGAGAATAAGCTCAAAGTGGCAAATCTTTGGTGGCTAAAACAAGTTTTTCTTGTAGTGAGTGGGAAATTTTCCCAGATGCCAAACACAACAAAAATATGAAAAGACAAAATCTTTATAACTAAAAAGCACAAAACACTAACTATAGGGTAAGAAATTAGGGTTTCTTCCTCATGGCATCAAATTAGGGTACAAAGATTTGGGAACTTTGAGAAGAAGAATCGGACAACGAAATTACAAGCGATGTGTAAAGAGAAAAAGAAATATTACTGTTGAGAGAAGGGGGGATTGAAAGAGAGCAGTGCGTTGGTTTCGATGGATGAGAGAAGGAGGATTTGGTGGTTTGAGGTGTGAGGCTTGAGGCGTTGAAATAAGGAGCGCGGGGAAGGAGAGCGGTGGGAGAGAGTGAGTCTTTGCGTGAGGAGAGAGTGAGCCCTACCTTGGTGGTGAAATGAGAGAGTGAGTTACGAGTGGGGTGAAGGTTCGAGTTGAAGTGAGGGTTTTGAGGAGAGAGTGATGTGTGAGGGTGTAGCTATACTCGGCATTTTTAAGAAGCGGCTGGTATGGCTTCACGCGCGTTCTCCCATACCAGCGTTTTTAAAAAGCGGCTGGGTATTGGGAAGAACGAGTGGCTCATACCAGCGTTTTTAAAAAGCGCTAGGTATGGCTAGTGCGTTTAAAGGAGATGGGCAGCATTTTTTTAAAAAGCGCTGGGTATGGGTTAACTGTTTTGGCCATCCGTGGCGTTTTTACTTAAAGCGCTGCTTATAGGGGCGCTCTTTTTGACAAATGCAGGCGTAGTGAAAAAGACCAAAGTTTAGGAATGGAGGGAGTATTTCAATTTTACAAATAAAAAAGTTAAAATAGAATGTATCATTGTGCTAGACATTTTGAATGGTAAGTAATATGTTCAATTATAGTATGTATTTACCTTACACAAAGATTGATAAGTAATATGTTCAATTATATTTTGTTTCATGTAATACAGAAGCCTCATTCTTCTTTCATACTTTGAGCAGGTTAATAATTTGTTTCTCACTTTTAATTTTTTTATGTTGCATTTTACTTACACAAACATTTAGTTAGTTCTCCAAATCAGATCTTATTTCCATATAGCAGCTACCTTAATTGACCTTCATCGTTGGGCTATCCAAAGCAACTTCCTAAAAGTTTCTGCTTCAGAAAGGTTTATACATTCGTTTGATTAAGGTAACTAGCGGTAGCACCGTTGCACTACTTTTTATTTGAATATGGGCAACATAAATTGGTTCTTAAGACAGAGTTGTTTACTCTTTTAATTAAGATAACTACCAATAACACTACTTTGAAAATGGGATTAGTTTAAGCTGATTAGAACCAGTTTTTCTTACAAAGAATTAAGGTAAATATTAACCTGGAACAAAAATCTCATAGTATAAAGAGTTCTAATTTTGGGTATCTGTGATCATATCTTTTGCACATATAGGAAGAAAAAGGTAGCAACATTCTTAATTATTAAGTACTATTAACACATTCAATTTTCAGTGGTGAAGACCCTTATGAGAAGTGGCAAGCAACTTTGTGAGATGAGCATGATGGCAGCTGCAAACTAAGATAAATCTTAAGAACTGCATAATATACATTTCGAATTTCTCACAATGGGAGAAAATTTGTATTGATTCTTGGCCATATATTTGAAGTCATTTGACTTATTTAAGGAACAATTATATATGGCATCGACAAATACAATTTAAGGAACAATTATTTGTTCACTTGCTTTGTTATGAAATCTCCGCATGGTTCCAAATCAAGTTAATAAGAAACTAATCTTCCTGCGGTTCCAAACCACGTTAATACAATTTAACAATTGGTATTTTTTAACAATGTCAACAATTTTCGTTAGCTACGACATATAAGTGTTTCACGATTGTCCCAAGAAGGTAGGCTCGGTTAGCGGTAAGGGACATTAAAGAGTGCACCATATGAGTGCAAGAAGGAGGTCCCGGGTTCATGTCCTGGAAACTAACATTTTCCCCACCCCCACTAACAATTGCCTATTTAAAAAAAAGTGTTTCACGATTAATTAAAATGAATATTTCCCTGTAAAATTTCCACGAAATTTGTAATCTTCCATCATTAATTGATAATTCCCCACATGCCATGCCACTTTAGTGATTTCTCAGATTAAGCTAAGATTGAACCTGTTAGAAGTCTTATGTCTACCCGTGCATCACACGGGTCATTTTATAAGGCCGCTATTATGGAAACATTTTTTTTCGAATTAATTTTAAATTCAAATAATAAACATACCATATACACAATTATGCATTAATGTGATATACTTGAATTGAATTGAATTTGAATTTGAAAATATTTACTTTCTATAATAGTAGTGTTTTTTGAATACCAACTTTTGTTTTTGGTTATAGGAAGTGCCACAAATAAGTGTGACTCACTGGCATTGTTTGGAGTCGGGAATGGATTGTCTACCTTGATGGCGGGAAAATGTAGCTACCTTTAGGCAATTTTAGACATAAAAGAGGGAAGAGAATGTAGAAAAATATGGAGGGAAAATATGAGAGAAAATGAAAGATGAGAGATATAGGGACAAAGGTAGCTACTTTTTCCCACCCTCACGATAGAGAATCCATACCCTTTGGAATGGGTAAAATTTTGTTTACGTGGATTGATTTACCTTCTTTTATGCCAAAATATTTGTTGAGAAGATGAGGAAGGCAAACTATTGGGAAGGCGATCAGTTACGCAAGTGGGAAACAACTAATTTGCATGATAAGTAACAAGTTGGTAGACCGCCTTCGATTGGTGTATGGAGTTTTCGGTGCAATTAGAAACATTTGCTTTCAAAGGAACTTTTGTACCGGATAAAATGTCTAGAATTATCGATGGTATATGATTTAACAAAATGTATTTGTATATTCATTTGTTATCATTGTAAATACCTTACATGTAAACATTTAATATATTCATAACATTATTTTCTTATGAATTTGAAATGAAGTAATATTTTTACTGTTTTAACTTTATTATAAATATTGTAAAATTAATTTAATGGTTGATGAAGAAACTATACAAAATTTGTGAATTTATTTTATCTCATGGTTTTTGTGTTTTTCAGTTTTTTCCCAGTTTTGGTGTATCCCAGTATATGTAGGAGTTAACTATTCAAATATTATATCACTTCTCCTTTATAAAAGAGATACTTATGAATTATAGTTTAATCTTATAAAATAATTTGCAACCTCTATTTTAATTCCAGCATTGGAATTTGTTTTATAAGGCAGAGTTTTTAAACTACCCTCAAAGTATGCAAACCACCCTCCTTTAAAAACCACACCCTCCTTTAAAAACCACCTGCTGGATTTACTAAACTAATACTTCCCAAATGCTATGCCACTTTAGATAATTTCCATTTTTTTTGGTCGAAAGACAATTCCCATTTAACCTCAATTTTAACCTACTGAACAAATATAATTTATAAAAGCTTTAAATTTAATAAATTGCAATGTTTATCTGAAATAAAATAAATGAACCGTATTTTCCATTTCTGGCCCGATCGAACCACTTCTTTGGGACATGACAATATTGATTGTATTTCACTAAGCCATCATGCATGTAGTTAATATTCAACACTACCTCTATCATGCTCCAAAACTATCACATATCTATCATGGTATGATTAGAAAATAACAACAATCACATTAAGTTTTCTCCTTATATAATATACCACTTTTAAAGACTAAGTAGAGGTGGTAAAAAAACCATACTCACGAGCCACGGGTACCACTGATAAAACACGTAATAGGCACGAGGTAGATAGTTAAATGGTACTCGCGAGTAAAATAAACAAGTAGTTGTATTAGTCGTTTATTAACCGAACGGGGACGAGTAATTAGTTAAATATAGAATAAATACTCAATTCTTTTATACGAATAGCAAGGATAATTAATATTAAAAATTTAATTTTGTGTGCAATATTCATTATTATATAGAAAATCATGGGTACCATTGAGTATGTTTACCTGCAAATATATATGACATTGGTTTTTGCACTTTTAGGTCATTAACTATTATAATTACTTTAACCTTCATTAAACCATAAGTTACATCGTCACTATGCATACATAAAAAAATTTCCCCAAATTCATTGACTAAAATGATATGTATACCCGTGCATCGCACGGGTCATACGCACTAGTTATTATATAATGATAAAAAAAGGTTAAAAGTGTTAAAATAGACTTTTCTATTGAAAATAGATCAAAATTAAAAATAAACAAAATTTATGAAACAAAATGACTGAATATATATGCATAAAATAAAAGAACATAATTAATTAATGTTTTGTTGAGCAGGTTCGGGCGGGGGCTAAGCGGCATCGACATCCCCAAACCACTGTCTCGTCCCCCGATCAAGCGGGTTTTCCAGATTAAACTCGGGCGGGTAGTAAGTCGTGGAGTACTGGCAGAATGCAGTTTTATTGCCATGCCTAGTTAATTGAATGATTCAAAAGGAAAATATGGCAAAGCATGAGTGTGTCATATTTGATCAAAAGGAACATTGCCATATTTGATCCATGCCTAGTTAAACAAATATTTTATAACATTGCTTTTTATTATTCTTCTTTTAACATCAATATAAGTCTGTTAAAAAGATACATCACCACCATATCTTCTATTTTCATTTTTAGATGGTTCTTCTCATTGCCTTTGAAATCAAAAAAGATGGTACTCAATTCTCATAGGCATTGCCTCTTGCTTTCAAAGATATATAGTTTACATCAGTTCTTTGCTGTTGAAGATATTCATTCCAGATCATGTCATTCGACATATCCCTTCTTTGTATCCTCATTTTTCTTCTCACTAAATTTTGCTTTTTGGTTTAACAACCTACATCATGTCTGCATCCAAATTAAATTAAACCAATAAACCAACAAAAAAATCAGTAATAGAAAATAAAAAATATACAATGAGAGAGAGAGAGATCATCTGTCTGGTGCTTTAAGAGAGTTTGGGCTATCAACAACAGCTCTGTAAATCAATACTTGTAGGTTTTACTACAAAAAATGTAAATCAACACTCAATTGAAAATCCTTACTCTATACATCAAGACATGATTTGGAAGCAAGAAAAATTACCTTATTATAGAAGAGTGACTTCACATCACATGGGATAAAACTACATACATACTATTAGTAATTATGTATGTATGTATGTATGTATCTGCTTGATACTGAAAAGTTCATATAAAGAAGTTTATTAATTATATTTTAGTGTACATGTACATTGAATCTCAAGGACCACAACTTTCCTGTCTTCCCTATGCGTTTCTTTCTTTCTTTCTTTCCCAGCCGTATCAATATTCTCTGCGTTTCTTTTGTTATGCGTGTTTCTTTCTTTGCCCTAGTTGGACTTGGAATACAATACAGAAAGACATTCTCAGATGGACAAAAATGCCCTTGAGCGGGAAAAGCAATTTCAGAGATCACAAACATATATATCTCTTCAGCGCCAATCACTCCGCCAAAACTTACGGCTTCTCTTATTATTATAGAGAGAAATCCTGAAAACCCACCCTCATTCACAAAACACCACAATGGAGAAATGTTCGAATCTTGTTCATTCTCTACTTTCTTTCTTCTTCCCCCCCGTAATAACCACCACAGTTACCAAAGTTCTTCATTCTCTACTTTCTTTCTTCTTCCCCCCCGTAACCACCACCACCACAGTTACGAAAGTTCTTTCATCAACACATCTCGAACGCAAATGCATTCTTTCCCGTCCTAGTTACTACGTTGGTGCAATGGGAAAACTCAAACAAAATCTCTGGGTTTACGAAAACGACAAGATCGTTTACCGATCCATATCCTACGTTCCTGCACTCTACCAGATCTTTGTCGAGATCCTCGTTAACGCTGTAGATAACAAATACAGAGATCCTTCCATGGACTCTCTTAAGGTCAATATTAATCGTCGAGCCAACACTGTTTTGGTTTACAATAATGGAAGAGGCATTCCTGTGGAGTTTGATCCAGTAGAGAAGGACTATTATATTCCTGAATTGTTCTTTAGTCATTTTTTTACTAGTAGTCACTATGCTGTTGATTATGATAATGTTAAGAAGACTATTGGTTCTCGGTTCGGTTATGGTGCAAAGCTCACCAACATGTTCTCCACTGAGTTTGTTATCGAGACTGCTGATGGTCGCTGGAAGTATTATCAGGTAGGGTTTCTTTGTTTCGATTTGGAGTTTTGTTGATTTAGGGTTTTCAATTTTGATTTTAATTGCTATTTTGTTGATTTAGGATCTTGTTAGGGTTTTTCACTTTTGATTTTAATAATGCTAAGGAACCGATAAAGCTCTGTTAGGTTTTTTAATTTTGACTTTAAGATCCTATTAGGGTTTTTAATTTTGACTTTAATGGAGATAAATTATTAATCTTAGTGCATGCTTTCATGAAAACAATTAATATAGGAAAAAGATAAATTAAAATAATTGGTATTTGGTGGAAATAGATAAATTAAAGTAATTGGTATTTGTAAAAATAATTCTGTTTAAATCTGCCAAAATTAGAGAGGAAATTGTTCCCTCACGGTTAGTGACGGAAAATATTCCTCTCTAGCGACGACGTGTGTGTTCCTCTCTATTAGAGACGCGCGTTTGTTTCCTCGCTATTAGAGACGGAACTGTTTCCTCTCTGTTAGCGACAGATTTCTCCTCGCTATTAGAGAGGGATTATCAAGATCCCTTTCTAAAAAATTTTGTGACGCCAAAATTGCTGACGAATACTGGTTCGTCGCAAATTCCCTCTCTAAATCATTTAGTGACGGATTTTGTCTGTTTAGAGAGGGATTTTGAGCATCTCTAATTTTTGTTTTTTTAGTAGTGTCATTTTGGTGGTGCTAACAACTTATAATCATTAGATTGTTTCAATTTACGCTTTTATTTTTTAATAATGGTTTTTGTTGCTTAAATTTGTGAATTTTGAACCTTGTTTTTCTTTTTCTTTTTCATTTTGGTTCATGAACTGAACTTGGCTGGATTGGTTGGTTGTGCTTAAATGAAGAAATTCACCAACAATATGACTACGACGTCTCCTCCAGTGATTACAAAATGTGAAGCTAATGAGAACTGGACCAAGGTCACCTTCAAGCCGGACTTGGAGAAGTTCAAAATGCGCCGTCTTGGCAAAGATGTTGTTGCTTTGATGCAAAAACGTGTTTTGGACATGGCTGAGTGGCTTGGAAAGACTGTCAAGGTCGAACTTAATGACCAGTTGGTCCGTATTATTAACTCCTTTGAAGATTATGCTGATCTCCACATGAAATCTGCTGATAAGTCCACACCAGTAGATGCAATTGAGCTGGTGGTGGCATTCGGTGAGAAAAAAGCTGAAGATAGAAAGACCTCGATTCATGATTTTAAGGTTTGATGTTTTACTAGTCGGAGGAGTTTGCTAGCAAAAGTTTATTCTTCTAAGTTGCATCTCCTAACAAAAGTTTATCATTTGTTCCTGCAGCCTCTCACTTTTCGTGATCTTGGAGACAAACTTATACGCTACAAGCACTTCGTTAACAAAGAGCTTATATTGTTCTCCAGGGCCGATCTCCAGAGGTCCATTCCCTCGATGGTTGATGGCCTGAACTCCGGTCAAAGGAAGATTCTTTTCTGTTCATTTCAGAAGTTGTGTGAAGAAATTAATGTGGGCGAACTTATTAGTTATGTGTCTTACCGCTATGATTATCACCATGCTGAGGAGCAAAGTTTAGCTAGCACAATTATTGGAATGGCACAAGATTTTGTGGGCAGCAACAACATCAATCTCCTCAAACCAAACGGTCAATTTGGTACTCGTAACTTGGTGAGTTGAAACTGTAATAGTCGCTGCCTTTCTTTTTGAAATTTATATTAACTGAGTGATTTGCTCTTCCAGGGAGGTAAAGACCATGCAAATGCCAGTCACCTCTACACTGAACTAAATCCTGTAATTCGGTGCCTCTTCCACTCGATTGATGACAAGCTTCTTAATTATGAGGATGGGAGGTCAATTGAACCAAATTGGTAATTTGCTTCCTCCTGTCTTTCTAAAGGCTATTTAATTAAGTTTATAGATTAGTAACTAGTAGCAAGTAACAATTATTCAAATTCTGCTTGTCCAAATAGGTACATTCCTATTATACCTTTGATTCTCGTCAATGGTAGTGAGGGGATTGGGACAGGCTGGAGTTCTTATATTCCTCGTTATAATCCACGGGAAATTATTGCCAATGTGAGGCGTTTGTTGAGTGGTGAGGAAATGGTGGGAATGGATCCATGGTACAGAGGATTTAAAGGATCAATTCAGAAAAGTGACAAGAAAGGTGAGTATATAGTGAATGGTACTGTGGAGGAAATAGATAAACAGAATTTTAGAATCACAGAACTGCCTATCCAAAATTGGACTGAAGATTACATTCAGTTCCTTGAATCCATAACTGATGGGTCACCTAATGTCAAGGATCCTCTCATTGAGGTACCACCTAAACATTGCTCACCATATACATACACAATAGGTCAATAGGTGTATTTTTCTCAGTCGATAAACTTCTTTATGCAGGACTTCTGTCAAAATGGGGATTCTGTAAATGTGGACATAAAAATCAAGATGAAGCTTGACCAAATAGATTCCATCACGCAAGAAGGACTACTTGGGAAATTTAAATTGACCACCACCATTAGCACAAGCAACATGCTTCTTTTTGGCGCAAAGGGAAAATTAAAAAATTTGACAATCCGAGCGAGTAAACCTTCGTTTTCGAGTTGTTTTAAAGAACAATAATATCACGTAGTGTGTTTTCTACGTACTCATTATTTTGCATCATTTCTTGTGCGCAGTTTTGAAAGAGTTCTTTCCAATACTAATTTGAGTGTTATGAGAAAAGAAAGGTGAATTATTGTGGCAATGAGCGATATACATCTATTTATATATATTGCAGGTTATTGACTTTTGTATGCTTGCGGGACTATATCTTGAAGAACCTTACACTACAATTGTTGATATTGGACAACAAAATAAAGTTGCAATCCGGGCTTGACAAAGGAAAAATTTGGGGAACTGCATGGTACTCCCTCCTCAGTCCTATTATAAGAAAAGTTTTGGTACATTTTTGGTCCTAATAATAAGAAAAAGATACACTTTTCAAAACACATTAATTGCTAAAAATTCTTTTATACCCCTATTTAATGTGAGATATAGGTTTACTAGAAAGACACATAGTGGGTATACAAATTTAATACTAGGGATATGTTTGGAATAAGGCTTAAATTGCATCACATTTAATAACCTCGTTGGTCTTTCGATTTTTGTATTTTCTTGAGGGATGGCGATTTGTTGAAGGAGCTGAAGAAGAAAGGTTTTGCTTCCATTCGAAGGAAAGGTGAATCTATAGAAGTAGTAGAACCACAAGTTCTTTGGGGCAGATGATGACAACTTAGAAGCTCTCAAAGATGGCTACAAGTACTTGTTATCCATGTCTCTTATGACTTGTGTTAAGCTCTGAAATGAGAAGGTGAAAAGAAAGCGAGTTGGAAAATTTGAGGCAAAATCCATAACTTCTCTGTGGATGGAGGATCTTGTTGAGCTTGAAAAGAAACTTGATGTAGGAGACAATTACTTAAATTCTTTACTTAAATGCTATCATCTGTATTCTCTCAATTATTCTTTTTTGCGGTTTCAGGAGATAGATAGTAAAGAGGCAACTTCTCTGTGGATGGAGGATCTTGTTGAGCTTGAAAAGAAACTTGATGTAGGAGACAATTACTTAAATTCTTAATTTAAATGCTATCATCTGTATTCTCTTAATTATTCTTTTTTGCGGTTTCGGAGATAGATAGTAAAGAGGCGAGAGGAAGAAAGAAAGAGATCAAGCCAAGCGGATAAAAAAAGAGAGAAAGCGCTGCAGCTAAGGAAGCCAAGCGCTGTCCGCTTCGGATGTGTGTAGGAGACATTAAAAGCATTAGTCAAACTCTTTGGGGCTTTACTTTGTTGAACTTTAATTTGTGTCTAGCGGATTTTCTGTTTCCAAGTTTTTGGGGCAATATTGGTGTGTCTAATAATCTTCATGCAAAGCTTTTGGCTTTACTCCACGACTTAAAGTTATCGTGGGACAAAGGTCACCCTTCTCTTGTGTGTTACAGGGTTTAGCTTCATGCTATTTCATTAATCTTGGATCCGATTAGTTCTTTTCACCCGATTATCTTGCTATTGTTCACAATATTAAGGACCTTCTTTCTCTCTAGACATTGGGCGGTTCGCATTGTTCACACTTTAAGGAGCATAATGCTTGTGCAGATTTTTTTGGCAAAACTTGTATCTTCATCTCTTCTTGGTCTTGCTTGGATCTCCTCTGTTGGGCCTCTCGAGCTATCTTCTAGCTAATGCTATTAGAGTCTCTTTTGAGCGAATTTAGTCTCTTTTTTGTGTTGTTTTTCTTTAGCTCCTTTATTTACCGAGAAAAGCGTGACATTAATTAAACTCTTTTACAAAGAAGGTTGTGAGGTTTGTTAGCTAAAAGGGGATGTTTATTTGGGATTTTGGAGTTTGTATGCCATATATTGAAGGAGATGATGACAAATTGAACTAGAGTACAATAACTTACCAAGGAGAGAAATATTTGTTAGCCTCTCTATTCCCAAAGCCACCAAACCACTTAGGGGTAGTGACAGTGGCCCAATTCACATGATTCCAAGTTCTTGAGAGACCATCTCATGAAAAGGAAGCTCCTAGTCAAACGGTCTAGCTTGTTGCACACAAAGTGGGCAGATAATGGAGTTGTATAGTATATATAGGGATGGTTGTAGTGGCTGATTTAACTAGGCAAGCTCTTCCACTTTGTTTAGAAGATTTCCTTTCCATGAGGCGAACTTCTTGCAAACCTTGTCGAACATCATCATAAACACACGGCTAGGCACTCACCACTTTGACTAGAGGGAATCAAAGGTAGTGAGTGACCTAGATCGATCACATTTCCTTTCCCTAAAGCCAAGGTGATGGGCGAGATATCCTTGATCACACATTTCCTTTCCCTGAAACCATTTTCGAAAAATTACCTTAGATTTAGCAATGTTTACTTTCAAAACCCGAAGCATTGCAAATCTCGTCCAAGGTGTCGATTACTACACACACTTGTTGCGTATTAAGCTTCACAAAAGAGCATTACATCATCGACAAGCGGGTGTGAGATAAGGTTGGGCGAGTTCAATCACATCCAAAAGAGCACAATTGAATAGTAAAACACATGTAATATGGGGACATTAGAACTACGAGTTCAAGTTCACAATGCTCCATTTTCCCTCTCACCTCCACCTCAATAGTTTTTACTATAGACAAAAATAGGTTATTAGTTTCTGATATATGATATATTTAGAGTAAACAAAGTGTATTATACATGAATTATTTTAATAAAAATTGTGTGACATTAATTTTTATTTTTGACTAATAATGCAAAAAAAAATTACACAGACATTTATTGATTTCAATCACATTTCACCATCTAGAAATTTATATATTTTAGAATTTAATATTACAACACCAACTCAACTTTTTTTGATGAATACAAGACTCAATCTTTAAGCAAAGAAAATATTAGTATAAAAATTAATCTAAGATTCGAACTATTTATTCAAAGTTAAATGAATCAAAAGTAATGCTTCCTGAAGCAGCTCACTAGAAGCATTAATAACAGTATCAGGGAAAACAATAGTCATTGAGAAGCTGCCAGAATCATGGAAGGTGTACAAGCAACAACTAAAGCACAAACACAAGCAACTGACTCTGAATGAGCTGCTGACTCATATCATCATTGAGGATACAAACCGAAAGGAGAGTAACAAAGGAAAGGCGAAATCAATGGTACGCGCGTGCTAACATGGTGACGAACAATCCTTCAAGGTATGAAAATGGCAAACCTTCTTCCTCAAACAAAGGTATGACTCAAGAAATTTAATAATCAAAAGAATCGCAAAAAGAACAATGATCATAAATCACGGTGTTCATAACTCCGACTTCAAGAAAAAGGTTTTGTTTTGTTTGTGGAAAGCCAGGGACACTATGCGCCTAAATGCATGCATAGGGCGTGAAACGAAAATCCTCCTAAGGCAAGCGCCAACTTGGCTGATCTTTGGTGGAGATGATAATGAGGATGGCGATGATGTCATTGCTGCTGTCATTTCTCTGGTCAATATGGCAACCCATGTGAACAAGTGGGTGGTAGATTCTGGAGCCACCAAGCACATATGTGCTAATAGAGAGGCTTTTACCTCCTACTGCTTCTTGTAGGGAAGGTGAAGAACATATCTATTTGGGTGACTCACATCTTGCTCGGTTGTGGGAAAGGAAAAGTTCTTACTGAAGCTCACATCGGGGAAAGACCTTGGCTCTCACGAATGTGCTCCATGTGCCTAACATAAGGGCTAACTTGATTTACGTTGGTGTTACTGTTGAACATGGAATCAAAGTGACCTTTGAATCTAATAAGATTGTTCTTACCAAGAACAACACTTTTGTTGGAAAATGATATTATGATCATGGACTTTTTGTATTGAACACTTTTGATTTTAATAACATTGCTTCCACTTGATTTACTTGATTGACTCTTATAATATGTGGTATGCTAGACTAGGACATATTAATTTTCCTTATGTTATTAAATTGCAGCGTCTTGGCATGATTTACGTTATGTAACAATCCTCAAAACTCGAGAATTCGGGATTTAAACCGATAAGAAAAGTCTAAACCGAGTAAGCCGGCGTGAGAGAAAGAGTAAACCGAAGTGAGAAAAAGAGATAGCGATATTTGGAAATCAAATGTATTATTCACAAAGCCTCGATTATTACATTGGCGCATACAAGAGTATATATAGGTACATTAGAGAGGCATACAAAGCAGGTTACAAGGTGTAACTATCCTAACTACCTATAACGGACAGCTAACATAACTAATCGGCACACAACTCTTCGGCGAAGTGCTTACGACCCGACAACAAAGCTTCGACTTGACGGTGCCAACGGCACCTCGATACCTCGACCAACACCTCGGGCGAGCACTTGCAACACCTCGGCTAAAGTCCTAAACCATAAACTCTACAATTCTCCACATTGGCTTAGCTTTAGACAAGGCCAATTCCCAAAATTTCGGGCAATGTTGAAACTTCTTCCCGGTGGCGACTTGGTCATCATATCGACAAGGTTGTCTTGATTACCAATCTTCTCGAGGCACACCTCTCCCTTTGCAATGACTTCTCTTACAAAATGCGACCTCACATCAATGTGTTTAGTCCTTTCATGGTACACTTGGTTCTTAGCCAAGTGAATGCCACTTTGACATGCATGAAAACACCATTGATCTTGGGTTGTTTTCCACCCAAATGCAAGGCCATAGCCTTCATCCATATCGCTTAATAACCTTCATTCGCCATAAATTCACCTCGGTTGTAGATAATGAGACCACATGTTGCAAATTACATATCCAATTAAGCGTGTTTCCACAAAACTTGAAAACAAACCGGTTAGTGACCTTCTAGTATCTAGGCATCTGCGTAATCCGAGTCCACAAAACACCGTGACACCCGAGATCTTTGCCAACATGTCTCTAAAAATGCAATCCCACATCACTCTCTTCTTCACATATCGAGAATCCATTTCATTGCCTCCCAATCTTTTTGCTTGCGGGCTTTCCCATATATCTACTTACAATACTCATAGCGTAAGCCAAATCGAACCTAGTACATATCATAGCATACATGAGTGATCCCACAACATTAGCATATGGAACACTTTCCATATATTTCTTCTCTTCATCGATCTTAGGTATGTCGTCCGGTGACAACCTAAAATGTTGAGCGAGGGGTAGCAGCGAGGCTTGATTGATCCATATTGAACCTCTTGAATACCTTCATTATGTAGTCCTTTTGACTAAGAGTTAGAAACGACATCTCGGTCTCTGCAATCTGCATTAGTATCTTGCTAGCGACACCCATGTCCTTCATTTCAAACTCATTCTCTAGCATTTGCTTCACCCTCTTGATTTCTACTTTTCTCTTACATGCAACAAGCATGTCATCAACATAGAGCAACAAGTAGACAATTTCATCATTAATCTTCCTCCATAGACACAATTATCGATTTGCCATTCTTCACCATAAAGGTTGTCAAACCTCATATACCAGCTTGTCTTGGGGGACCCATTTTTTTAAACCGTATAGAGACTTAACCCGACAAACATACCTTCCCTCATCACCCTTCTTCACAAAACCCTCTGGTTGCCATGTAAATTTGCTCATCTAGCTCTCCATGAAGGAAGCGGTCTTTACATCCAAGCTGTTCCAGTTCAAGTTTTCTTGTGCAACAAGTGACAAGATCATTCTAATAGAAGTATGCTTTACCACTTGGTGAGAACACCTCATGATAGTCTATACCTTCCCTTTGAGTGAAGCCTCGAGCCACGAGCTTTGGCTTGAACTTAGCCTTAGTTACCCCAGGAATTTCCTCTTTCACCTTGAATAGCCATCTACACCCAACAAGCTTCTTCCCTTTTGGTCTACATCTGCCAAAATCCGAGTCTTGTTCTTACGAAGTATTGCATCTCATCTAACATAGCCGCATACCACTCATTTACCGATTTGCTATTCATAGCATCTTTGTAACTAGCCAGGCTCTTCACTATCAACCTCTTCAGCCACATTTAAAGCAAAAGCAACCATCTTGGCATGACCAAGTCTCTCGAGGTGGTCTAATCGTCTTTCTAGTTACGTATCTAGCTAGAAGATAGTCCTGCGAGATCATCTTGATCATCTATGGCTTCTTCACTTCTGGCGAGCGGTGCTACATCGAGTCTTTGTGATCGCATCTTCTGTTGTAGCAATGGCTCCACCTCAAACTCAACCTTATCATCATTATTACGCTCGATTTGCTTCTTTTCGACCACGCTACCGATTGTAGTACATTTCTGTTCTCTAAACACAACATTCCTGCTAATGATGATCTTGGTAGTTGCTTATCTACACACCACAATCTATAGCCCTTGACCTGAAGCGAAGTACCCGAAACATACATTTCCACGACCACTTGGATCAAGTTTACCTTATCGACATGTGCATAAGCAACCTGACCATATATTTTCAAATTCGATGATCACGGTGGATGCCCACGACCACACCTCCTCGGTGTTTTCATTTCGATAGCCGATGAGGGGCATCTATTTATCAAGTATACAACGATGAATCTGATCTCACCCAAAAATGATGACTCGAGTTAGCATTCAACATCATACATCTAACCACTTTCCATGATAGTTCTATTCATTCTTTACGCGATCCATTTTCTTTGGGGTGTACCACTAAGCATCTTATGCTATCAATTCCTTTCATTTTACAAAATTGATTAAACTCATCGAACAAAACTCTAGTCCATTATCAGGTCCTCAACTTCGTAATCTTCCTACCCGGTTTGATTTTCGACTAGAGTACACCATTCTTTAAATTTTCAAATGCATCACTCTTAAGTTTAAGCATGTAAACCCATACCTTCCTCGGTGATCATCTATGAGAGTCATGAAGTACACGGATCAGTGGTGAGATTGAACTCGGTGGGCCCCCAAATCACTTTGTGAATGTAGTCGATATCCGCTTTGGTGCGGTGAGTAGCGGTGTTGAACTTCAATTTCTTTGC